>JAVUPR010000317.1:0-452780 GCA_036785695.1 Gentiana straminea
CGGGGATGTCAACTCATTATCGGGGAAAAAACATTTTTTTCGCAAGGACTACTCGTTACCGAGAGGAAAAAACTAATTTGAATTCGTTAATAAGAAGAAAGCATGAATTCGAACTCGTTACCAAAGAAAAAACATAAATTTCTACTCGTTATAAAGGGAAAACACAAATTTCAGGTGATGTCAACTTGTTATCATGGAAAAAAACATTTTATCAGCAAGGACTACTCGTTACCAGAGAAAATCACAAATTTGAACTCGTTAATAAGAAGAAAACATGAATTCGAACTCGTTACCAAAAAAAAAAAACAAAAATTTCTACTCGTTATGAAGGGAAAACAAAAATTTCCGGCGATGTGAACTCGTTATCAGAGAAAAAAACATTTTTTCTGCAAGGACTTCTTGTTACCAGAGAAAAAAAACAAATTTGAACTCGTTAATAAGAAGAAAAAATGAATTTGAACTCGTTACCAAAGAAAAAACACAAATTTCTACTCGTTATAAAGGGAAAACACAAATATCCGGCGATGTTCACTCGTTATCAGGGAAAAAAAACATTTTTTTCTGCAAGGACAACTTGTTACCAGTGAAAAACAGAAAATTGAACTCGTTAATAAGAAGAAAACATGAATTTGAACTCATTACCAAAGAAAAACACAAATATGAACTTGTTAATAAGAAGAAAACATGAATTCGAACTCGTTACCAAAGAAAAAACACAAATTTCTACTCGTTAAAAAGGGAAAACACAAATTTCCGGCAATGTCAACTCGTTATCAGGGAAATTTTTTTTTTCTTCAAGGACAAATCGTTACCAGAGAAAAACACAAATTTGAACTCGTAAATAAGAAGAAAACATGAATTCGAACTCGTTACCAAAGAAAAAACCCAAATTTCTACTCGTTATAACGGAAAAACACAAATATCCGGCAATGTCAACTCGTTATCAGGGAAGAAAACATTTTTTCTGCGAGGACAACTCGTTACCAGAGAAAAACACAAATTTGAAATCGTTAATAAGAAGAAAACATGAATTCCAACTCGTTACCAAAGAAAAACACAAATTTGAACTCGTTAATAAGAAGAAAACATGAATTCGAACTCGTTACCAAAGAAAAAACACAAATTTCTACTCGTTATAAAGGGAAAACACAAATTTCAAGTGATGTCAACTCGTTATCAGGGAAAAATACATTTTTTCTGCAAGGACTACTCTTAACCAGAGAAAAACACAAATTTGAACTCGTTAATAAGATGAAAACATGAATTCGAACTCGTTAGCAAAGAAAAAACAAAAATTTCTACTCGTTATAAAGGGAAAACAAAAATTTCCGGCGATGTCAAGTCGTTATCAGGGAAAAAAACATTTTTTCTGCGAGGACAACTCGTTACCAGAGAAAAACACAAATTTGAAATCGTTAATAAGAAGAAAACATGAATTCCAACTTGTTACCAAAGAAAAACACAAATTTGAACTCGTTAATAAGAAGAAAACATGAATTCGAACTCGTTACCAAAGAAAAAACACAAATTTCTACTCGTTATAATGGGAAAACACAAATTTCCGGTGATGTCAACTCGTTATTAGGGAAAAATACATTTTTTCTGCAAGGACTACTAGTTACTAGAGAAAAAAAACAAATTTGATCTCGTTAATAAGAAGAAAACATGAATTTGAACTCGTTACCAAAGAAAAAACACAAATTTCTACTCGTTATAAAGGGAAAACACAAAAATCCGGTGATGTCAACTCGTTATCAGGGAAAAAAACATTTTTTTTCTGTGAGGACAACTCGTTACCAGAGAAAAACACAAATTTGAACTCGTTAATAAGAAGAAAACGTGAATTCGAACTCGTTACCAAAGAAAAACAAAAATTTCTACTCGTTATAAAGGGAACACACAAATTTCCGGCGATGTCAACTCGTTATCAGGGAAAAAAACATTTTTTCTGCAAGGACAACTCGTTACCTGAGAAAAACACAAATTTGAACTCGTTAATAAGAAGAAAACATGAATTCGAACTCGTTACCAAAGATAAAACAAAAATTTCTACTCGTTATTAAAGGAAAACACAAATTTCCGGCGATGTCAACTCGTTATCAGGGAATTTTTTTTTTCTGCAAGGACAACTTGTTACCAGAGAAAAACACAAATTTGAACTCGTTAATACGAAGAAAACATCAATTCGAACTTGTTACCAAAGAAAAAACACAAATTTCAACTCGTTATAAAGGGAAAACACAAATTTCCGGCGATGTCAACTCGTTATCCGGGAAAAAAACATTTTTTCTTCTGGGACAACATGTTAACAGAGAAAAACACAAATTCGAACTCGTTAATAAGAATAAAATATGAATTCGAACTCGTTACCAAAGAAAAAACACAAATTTCTACTCGTTTTAAAGGGAAAACACAAATTTCCGGCGATGTCAACTCGTTATCAGGGAAAAAACATTTTTTCTGCAAGGACTACTTGTTACTAGAGAAAAACACAAATTTAAACTCGTTAATAAGAAGAAAACAAGAATTCGAACTTGTTACCAAAGAAAAAACACAAATTTCTACTCGTTATAACGGGAAAACACTTGAACTCGTCAATAAGAAGAAAACATGAATTCGAACTCGTTACCAAAGAAAAAACACAAATTTCTACTCGTTATAACGGGAAAACACAAATATCCGGCGATGTCAACTCGTTATCAGGGAAAAAAACATTTTTTCTGCGGGGACAACTCATTACCAGAGAAAAACACAAATTTGAATCGTTAATAAGAAGAAAACATGAATTCCAACTCGTTACCAAAGAAAAACACAAATTTGAACTCGTTAATAAGAAGAAAACATGAATTCGAACTCGTTACCAAAGAAAAAACACAAATTTCTACTCGTTATAAAGGGAAAACACAAATATCCGGTAATGTCAACTCTTTATCAGGGAAAAAAACATTTTCTGCGAGGCCATCTCGTTACCAGAGAAAAACACAAATTTGAACATAAGAAGAAAACGTGAATTCGAACTCATTACCAAAGAAAAAACACAAATTTCTACTCTTATAAATGGAAAACATGAATTTCCAGCGATATCAACTCGTTATCAGGGAAAAATACATTTTTTTGCAAGGACTACTCGTTACCAGAGAAAAACACAAATTTGAACTCGTTAATAAGAAGAAAACAAGAATTTGAACTCGTTAGCAAACAAAAAACAAAAATTTCTACTCGTTATAAAGGGAAAACAAAAATTTCTTGCGATGTCAACTCGTTATCAGAGAAAAAAACAAATTTGAACTCGTTAATAAGAAGAAAACATGAATTCGAACTCGTTACCAAAGAAAAAACACAAATTTCTACTCGTTATAAAGGGAAAACACAAATATCCGGCGATGTCAACTCGTTATCAGGGAAAAAAACATTTTTTCTGCAAGGACAACTCGTCACCAGAGAAAAACACAAATTTGAACTCGTTAATAAGAAGAAAACATGAATTCGAACTCGTTACCAAAGAAAAAACACAAATTTCTACTCGTTATAAAGGGAAAACACAAATATCCGGCGATGTCAACTCGTTATCAGGGAAAAAAACATTTTTTCTGCAAGGACAACTCGTCATCAAAGAAAATCACAAATTTGAACTCGTTAATAAGAAGAAAACATGAATTCGAACTCGTTACCAAAGAAAAAACACAAATTTCTACTCGATATAAAGGGAAAACACAAATTTCGGTGATGTCAACTCGTTATCGTCGGGGAAAAATACATTTTTTTACGCAAGGACTACTCGTTACCGAGAGAAAAACACAAATTTGAACTCGTTAATAAGAAGAAAACATGAATTCGAACCCGTTAGCAAACAAAAAACAAAAATTTCTACTCGTTATAAAGGGAAAACAAAAATTTCTGGCGATGTCAACTCGTTATCAGAGAAAAAAACATTTTTCTGCAAGGACTACTCGTTACCAGAGAAAAAAACAAATTTGAACTCGTTAATAAGAAGAAAACATGAATTCGAAATCGTTACCAAAGAAAAAACACAAATTTCTACTCGTTATAAAGTGAAAACACAAATATCCGGTGATGTCAACTCGTTATCAGGAAAAAAACATTTTTTCTGTCAGGACAACTCGTCACTAGAGAAAAACACAAATTTGAACTCGTTAATAAGAAGAAAACATGAATTCAAACTCGTTACCGAATAAAAAACACAAATTTTTACTCGATATACAGGGAAAACACAAATTTCAGGTGATGTCAACTCGTTATCAGGGAAAAATACATTTTTTCTGCAAGGACTACTCGTTACCAGAGAAAAACACAAATTTGAACTCGTAAATAAGAAGAAAACATGAATTCGAACCCGTTAGCAAACAAAAAACAAAAATTTCTACTCGTTATAAAGGGAAAACAAAAATTTCTTGCGATGTCAACTCGTTATCAGAGAAAAAAACTTTTTTTCTGCATGGACTACTCGTTACCAGAGAAAAAAACAAATTTGAACTCGTTAATAAGAAGAAAACAAGAATTCGAACTCGTTACCAAAGACAAAACACAAATTTCTACTATTGATAATGGGAAAACCGGAATTTCCGGGGATGTCAACTCGTTATCAGGGAAAAAAATATTTTTTCTGAAAGGACTACTCGTTACCAGAGAAAAAAACTAAATTGAACTCGTTAATAAGAAGAAAGCATGAATTCGAACTCGTAACCAAAGAAAAAACACAAATTTCTACTCGTTATAAAGGGAAAACACAAATATCCGGCGATGTCAACTCGTTATCAGGGAAAAAAACATTTTTTCTGCGAGGACAACTCGTTACCAGAGAAACACACAAATTTGAAATCGTTAATAAGAAGAAAACATGAATTCGAACTCGTTACCAAAGAAAAAACACAAATTTCTACTCGTTATAAAGGGAAAACACAAATTTCCGGCGATGTCAACTCGTTATCAGGGAAAAAAACATTTTTTCTGCAAGGACAACTCGTCACCAAAGAAAAACACAAATTTGAACTCGTTAATAAGAAGAAAACATGAATTCAAACTCGTTACCGAATAAAAAACACAAATTTTTACTCGATATACAGGGAAAACACAAATTTCAGGTGATGTCAACTCGTTATCAGGGAAAAATACATTTTTTCTGCAAGGACTACTCGTTACCAGAGAAAAACACAAATTTGAACTCGTAAATAAGAAGAAAACATGAATTCGAACCCGTTAGCAAACAAAAAACAAAAATTTCTACTCGTTATAAAGGGAAAACAAAAATTTCTTGCGATGTCAACTCGTTATCAGAGAAAAAAACTTTTTTTCTGCATGGACTACTCGTTACCAGAGAAAAAATCAAATTTGAACTCGTTAATAAGAAGAAAACAAGAATTCGAACTCGTTACCAAAGAAAAAACACAAATTTCTACTATTGATAATGGGAAAACCGGAATTTCCGGGGATGTCAACTCGTTATCAGGGAAAAAAATATTTTTTCTGAAAGGACTACTCGTTACCAGAGAAAAAAACTAAATTGAACTCGTTAATAAGAAGAAAGCATGAATTCGAACTCGTAACCAAAGAAAAAACACAAATTTCTACTCGTTATAAAGGGAAAACACAAATATCCGGCGATGTCAACTCGTTATCAGGGAAAAAAACATTTTTTCTGCGAGGACAACTCGTTACCAGAGAAACACACAAATTTGAAATCGTTAATAAGAAGAAAACATGAATTCGAACTCGTTACCAAAGAAAAAACACAAATTTCTACTCGTTATAAAGGGAAAACACAAATTTCCGGCGATGTCAACTCGTTATCAGGGAAAAAAACATTTTTTCTGCAAGGACAACTTGTCACCAAAGAAAAACACAAATTTGAACTCGTTAATAAGAAGAAAACATGAATTCAAACTCGTTACCAAATAAAAAACACAAATTTCTACTCGATATAAAGGGAAAACACAAATTTCAGGTGATGTCAACTCGTTATCAGGGAAAAATACATTTTTTCTGCAAGGACTACTCGTTACCAGAGAAAAACACAAATTTGAACTCGTTAATAAGAAGAAAACATGAATTCGAACCCGTTAGCAAACAAAAAACAAAAATTTCTACTCGTTATAAAGGGAAAACAAAAATTTCTGGCGATGTCAACTCGTTATCAGAGAAAAAAACATTTTTTCTGCAAGGACTACTCGTTACCAGAGAAAAAAACAAATTTGAACTCGTTAATAAGAAGAAAAGATAAATTCGAACTCGTTACCAAAGAAAAAACACAAATTTCTACTCGTAATAAAGTGAAAACACAAATATCCGGTGATGTCAACTCGTTATCAGGGAACAAAACATTTTTTCTGCGAGGACAACTCGTCACCAGAGAAAAACACAAATTTGAACTCGTTAATAAGAAGAAAACATGAATTCGAACTCGTTACCAAAGAAAAAACACAAATTTCTACTCGTTATAAAGTGAAAACACAAATTTCCGGCGATGTCAACTCGTTATCAGGGATAAAAACATTTTTTCTGCAAGGACAACTCGTCACCAGAGAAAAACACAAATTTGAACTCGTTAATAAGAAGAAAACATGAATTCGAACTCGTTACCAAAGAAAAAACACAAATTTCTACTCGTTATAAAGGGAAAACACAAATTTCCGGCGATGTCAACTCGTTATCAGGGAAAAAAACATTTTTTCTGCAAGGACAACTCGTCACCAAAGAAAATCATAAATTTGAACTCGTTAATAAGAAGAAAACATGAATTCGAACTCGTGACCAAAGAAAAAACACAAATTTCTACTATTTATAATGGGAAAACCGGAATTTCCGGGGATGTCAACTCGTTATCAGGGAAAAATACATTTTTTCTGCAAGGACTACTCGTTACCAGAGAAAAACATAAATTTGAACTCGTTAATAAGAAGAAAACATGAATTCGAACCCGTTAGCAAACAAAAAACAAAAATTTCTAATCGTTATAAAGGGAAAACAAAAATTTCTGGCGATGTCAACTCGTTATCAGAGAAAAAAACATTTTTCTGCAAGGACTACTCATTACCAGAGAAAAAAAAAAATTGAACTTGTTAATAAGAAGAAAGCATGAATTCGAACTCGTTACCAAAGAAAAAACACAAATTTCTACTCGTTATAAAGTGAAAACACAAATATCCGGTGATGTCAACTCGTTATCAGGGAAAAAACATTTTTTCTGTCAAGGACAACTCGTCACCAGAGAAAAACACAAATTTGAACTCGTTAATAAGAAGAAAACATGAATTCGAACTCGTTACCAAAGAAAAAATACAAATTTCTACTCGTTATAAAGTGAAAACACAAATATCCGGTGATGTCAACTCGTTATCAGGGAAACAAACATTTTTTCTGTGAGGACAACTCGTCACCAGAGAAAAACACAAATTTGAACTCGTTAATAAGAAGAAAACATGAATTCAAACTCGTTAATAAAGAAAAAACACAAATTTCTACTCGATATAAAGGGAAAACACAAATTTCAGGTGATGTCAACTCGTTATCAGGGAAAAATACATTTTTTCTGCAAGGACTACTCGTTACCAGTGAAAAACACAAATTTGAACTCGTTAATAAGAAGAAAACATGAATTCGAACTCGTTACCAAAGAAAAAACACAAATTTCTACTCGTTATAACGGGAAAACACAAATTTCCGGCGATGTCAACTCGTTATCAGGGAAAAAAATATTTTTTCTGCAAGGACAACTCGTCACCAAAGAAAAACACAAATTTGAACTCGTTAATAAGAAGAAAACATGAATTCAAACTCGTTACCAAAGAAAAAACACAAATTTCTACTCGATATAAAGGGAAAACACAAATTTCAGGTGATGTCAACTCGTTATCAGGGAAAAATACATTTTTTCTGCAAGGACTACTCGTTACCAGAGAAAAACACAAATTTGAACTCGTTAATAAGAAGAAAACATGAATTCGAACCCGTTAGCAAACAAAAAACAAAAATTTCTACTCGTTATAAAGGGAAAACAAAAATTTCTGGCGATGTCAACTCGTTATCAGAGAAAAAAACATTTTTCTGCAAGGACTACTCGTTACCATAGAAAAAAACAAATTTGAACTCGTTAATAAGAAGAAAACATGAATTCGAAATCGTTACCAAAGAAAAAAACACAAATTTCTACTCGTTATAAAGTGAAAACACAAATATCCGGTGATGTCAACTCGTTATCAGGGAAAAAAACATTTTTTTCTGTCAGGACAACTCGTCACCAGAGAAAAACACAAATTTGAACTCGTTAATAAGAAGAAAACATGAATTCGAACTCGTTACCAAGGAAAAAATACAAATTTCTACTCGTTATAAAGTGAAAACACAAATATCCGGTGATGTCAACTCGTTATCAGGGAAACAAGCATTTTTTCTACGAGGACAACTCGTCACCAGAGAAAAACACAAATTTGAACTCGTTAATAAGAAGAAAACATGAATTCGAACTCGTTACCAAAGAAAAAACACAAATTTCTACTCGTTATAAAGGGAAAACACAAATATCCGGCGATGTCAACTCGTTATCAGGGAAAAAATATTTTATCTGCAAGGACAACTAGTTACCAAAGAAAAACACAAATTTGAACTCGTTAATAAGAAGAAAACATGAATTCGAACTCGTCACCAAAGAAAAAACACAAATTTCTACTATTTATAATGGGAAAACCGGAATTTCCGGGTATGTCAACTCGTTATCAGGGTAAAAACATTTTTTCTGCAAGGACTACTCGTTACCAGAGAAAAAAACTAAGTTGAACTCGTTAATAAGAAGAAAGCATGAATTCGAACTCGTTACCAAAGAAAAAACACAAATTTCTACTCGTTATAAAGGGAAAACACTAATATCCGGCGATGTCAACTCGTTATAAGGGAAAAAAAACATTTTTTCTGCGAGGACAACTTGTTACCAGAGAAACACACAAATTTGAAATCGTTAATAAGAAGAAAACATGAATTCGAACTCGTTACCAAAGAAAAAACACAAATTTCTACTCGTTATAAAGGGAAAACACAAATTTCCGGCGATGTCAACTCGTTATCAGGAAAAAAAACATTTTTTCTGCAAGGACAACTCGTCACCAAATAAAAACACAAATTTGAACTCGTTAATAAGAAGAAAACATGAATTCAAACTCGTTACCAAAGAAAAAACACAAATTTCTACTCGATATAAAGGGAAAACACAAATTTCAGGTGATGTCAACTCGTTATCAGGGAAAAATACATTTTTTTCGCAAGGACTACTCGTTACCAGAGAAAAACACAAATTTGAACTCGTTAATAAGAAGAAAACATGAATTCGAACCCGTTAGCAAACAAAAAACAAAAATTTCTACTCGTTATAAAGGGAAAACAAAAATTTCTGGCGATGTCAACTCGTTATCAGAGAAAAAAACATTTTTTCTGCAAGGACTACTCGTTACCAGAGAAAAAAACAAATTTGAACTCGTTAATAAGACGAAAACATGAATTCGAACTCGTTACCAAAGAAAAAACACAAATTTCTACTCGTTATAAAGTGAAAACACAAATATCCGGTGATGTCAACTCGTTATCAGGGAAAAAAACATTTTTTCTGTCAGGACAACTCGTCACCAGAGAAAAACACAAATTTGAACTCGTTAATAAGAAGAAAACATGAATTCGAACTCGTTACCAAAGAAAAACACAAATTTCTACACGTTATAAAGTGAAAACACAAATATCCGGTGATGTCAACTCGTTATCAGGGAAACAAACATTTTTTCTGCGAGGACAACTCGTCACCAGAGAAAAACACAAATTTGAACTCGTTAATAAGAAGAAAACAAGAATTCGAACTCGTTACCAAAGAAAAAACACAAATTTCTACTCGTTATAAAGGGAAAACACAAATTTCCGGCGATGTCAACTCGTTATCAGGAAAAAAAATATTTTATCTGCAAGGACAACTAGTTACCAAAGAAAAACACAAATTTGAACTCGTTAATAAGAAGAAAACATGAATTCGAACTCGTCACCAAAGAAAAAACACAAATTTCTACTATTTATAATGGGAAAACCAGAATTTCCGGGGATGTCAACTCGTTATCAGGGAAAAAACATTTTTTCTGCAAGGACTACTCGTTACCAGAGAAAAAAACTAAGTTGCACTCGTTAATAAGAAGAAAGCATGAATTCGAACTCGTTACCAAAGAAAAAACACAAATTTCTACTCGTTATAAAGGGAAAACACAAATATCCGGCGATGTCAACTCGTTATCAGGGAAAAAAACTTTTTTTCTGCGAGGACAACTCGTTACCAGAGAAACACACAAATTTGAAATCGTTAATAAGAAGAAAACATGAATTCGAACTCGTTACCAAAGAAAAACACAAATTTGAACTCGTTAATAAGAAGAAAACATGAATTCGAACTCGTTACCAAAGAAAAAACACAAATTTCTACTCTTTATAAAGGGAAAACAGGAATTTCCGGCGATGTCAACTCGTTATCAGGAAAAAAAATATTTTATCTGCAAGGACAACTAGTTACCAAAGAAAAACAAAAATTTGAACTCGTTAATATGAAGAAAACATGAATTCGAACTCGTCACCAAAGAAAAAACCCAAATTTCTACTATTTATAATGGGAAAACCGGAATTTCCGGGGATGTCAACTCGTTATCAGGGAAAAAACATTTTACTGCAAGGACTACTCGTTACCAGAGAAAAAAACTAATTTGAACTCGTTACTAAGAAGAAAGCATGAATTCGAACTCGTTACCAAAGAAAAAACACAAATTTCTACTCGTTATAACGGGAAAACACAAATATCCGGCGATGTCAACTCGTTATCAGGGAAATTTTTTTTTCTACGAGGACAACTCGTTACTTGAGAAACACACAAATTTGAAATCGTTAATAAGAAGAAAACATGAATTCGAACTCGTTACCAAAGAAAAACACAAATTTGAACTCGTTAATAAGAAGAAAACATGAATTCGAACTCGTTACCAAAGAAAAAACACAAATTTCTACTCTTTATAAAGGGAAAACAGGAATTTTCGGCGATGTCAACTCGTTATCAGGAAAAAAAATATTTTATCTGCCTGGACAACTAGTTACCAAAGAAAAACACAAATTTGAACTCGTTAATATGAAGAAAACATGAATTCGAACTCGTCACCAAAGAAAAAACACAAATTTCTACTATTTATAATGGGAAAACCGGAATTTCCGGGGATGTCAACTCGTTATCAGGGAAAAAACATTTTACTGCAAGGACTACTCGTTACCAGAGAAAAAAACTAATTTGAAATCGTTAATAAGAAGAAAGCATGAATTCGAACTCGTTACCAAAGAAAAAACACAAATTTCTACTCGTTATAACGGGAAAACACAAATATCCGGCGATGTCAACTCGTTATCAGGGAAAGAAACATTTTTTTCTACGAGGACAACTCGTTACCAGAGAAACACACAAATTTGAAATCGTTAATAAGAAGAAAACATGAATTCGAACCCGTTACCAAAGAAAAACACAAATTTGAACTCGTTAATAAGAAGAAAACATGAATTCGAACTCGTCACAATAGAAAAAACACAAATTTCTACTCGCTATAAAGGGAAAACACAAATTTCCGGCGATGTCAACTCGTTATCGGGAAATTTTTTTTTTTCTGCAAGGACTACTCGTTACCAGAGAAAAACACAAATTTGAACTCGTTAATAAGAAGAAAACATGAATTCGAACTCGTTACCAAAAAAAAACAAAAATTTCTACTTGTTATAAAGGGAAAACAAAAATTTCCGGCGATGTCAACTCGTTATATTGAGAAAAAAACACTTTTTCTGCAAGGACTTCTCGTTACCAGAGAAAAAACAAATTTGAACTCGTTAATATGAAGAAAAAATGATTTCGAACTCGTTACCAAAGAAAAAACACAAATTTCTACTCGTTATAAAGGGAAAACACAAATATCCGGCGATATCAACTCGTTATCAAGGAAAAAAACATTTTTTCTGCGAGGACAACTCGTTACCAGAGAAAAACACAAATTTGAACTCGTTAATAAGATGAAAACATGAATTTGAACTCGTTACCAAAGAAAAACACAAATATGAACTCGTTAATAAGAAGAAAACATGAATTCGAACTCGTTACCAAATAAAAAACACAAATTTCTACTCGTTATAAAGGGAAAACACAAATTTCCGGCAATGTCAACTCGTTATCAGGGAAAAAAATGTTTTTCCTGCAAGGACAAATCGTTACCAGAAAAAAACACAAATTTGAACCTGTTAATAAGAAGAAAACAGGAATTCGAACTCGTTACCAAAGAAAAAACACAAATTTCTACTCTTTATAATGGGAAAACACGAATTTCCGGCGATGTCAACTCGTTATCAGGGAATATTTTTTTTTCCTGCAAGGACTACTCGTTTCCAGTGAAAAAAAACAAATTTGAACTAGTTAATAAGAAGAAAACATGAATTCGAACTCGTTACCAAAGAAAAAACACAAATTTCTACTCGTTATAACGGGAAAACACAAATATCCTGCGATGTCAACTCGTTATCAGGGAAAATAAACATTTTTTCTGCGAGGACAACTCATTACCAGAGAAAAACAAAAATTTGAAATCGTTAATAAGAAGAAAACATGAATTCGAACTCGTTACCAAAGAAAAAACACAAATTTCTACTCGTTATAAAGGGAAAACACAAATTTCCGGCGATGTCAACTCGTTATCGGGGAAAAAACATTTTTTCTGCTAGGACTACTCGTTACCAGAGAAAAACACAAATTTGAACTCGTTACTAAGAAGAAAACAAGAATTCGAACTCGATACCAAAGAAAAAACAAAAATTTCTACTCGTTATAAAGGGAAAACAAAAATTTCCGGCGATGTCAACTCGTTATCAAAGAAAAAAACTTTTTTTTTTGCAAGGACTACTCGTTACCAGAGAAAAAAACAAATTTGAAGTCGTTAATAAGAAGAAAACATGAATTCGAACTCGTTCCAAAAAAAAGCACAAATTTCTACTCATTATAACGAGAAAACACAAATATCCAGCGATGTCAACTCGTTATCCGGCTAAATTTTTTTTTTCTGCGACGACATATCGTTACCAGAGAAAAACACAAATTTGAACTCGTTAATAAGAAGAAAACATGAATTCGACCTCGGTACCAAAGAAAAACACAAATTTGAACTCGTTAATAAGAAGAAAACATGAATTCGAACTCGTTACCAAAGAAAAAAAACAAATTTCTGTTCGTTATAAAGGGAAAACATGAATTCGAACTCGTTACCAAAGAAAAAACAAAAATTTCTACTCGTTATAAAGGGAAAACACAAATTTCCGGCGATGTAACTCGTTATTGATGAGATTCAACTTCACTGCACTTTTGTATGTGATCTAGCCCCCGTTTATCACTTTATCGGAATGTTTCGGGTAGATTTAGACCTGTTTGAGAGTAATATCGAGAGTTATGCGCACGGAGAGTTAAAGCTTGTCATATCGATAGTAAACTCCGCCTTTTTGACGATATTTGACTCTTTTCCGGGCACTTTTGTCTTGCGGAATTACGCGTGGTGTTTGTTCGTCTATGTTATTGCAGGACTTAGGTGACTCGAGGACCCGGAAGGCGATGTTTTGGAATGAGAGACATGTTCGTGGCACGAGAGTTGGATGAAAGTGGAAGAAAAGTCAAGTTTGGAGCAAAATCAAGGCAAACGGGCATTTGCCCTACCCCAAACGGGCGTCTGCAGTAAGCCTGCCTCAAACGGGCATTTGGGCAGTTCAAACGGGCGTCCACAGAGTTAATACTTCATTCAGAAAGTTGGGTTTTCAGCTGGACGGGCGTCCAAATGACCCCCAAACGGGCGTTTGGATAGGTTCAGCTCGATTCAAGAAGCTCATATAACACAAACGGGCGTCCAGGGTACACAGACGGGCGTTCAGAGAAAGGAAAACGCCCGTCCACTGAAGACAAAACCCTAATATGATCATATTCTCCAGGCGGACGGGCGTCTGCCATGAACCAGACGGGCGTTTGTGGCCGACAGCAGTATTTCACCATGCCTGTTCGTAAATCTTTATTTTGACCTATCTTGGAGGCGTTTTCTGGTCAAGTTGTCTTCATAAAAGTTGTAGAGAATTGAACGTTCTTTCCAACGCATCTTGAATCGTTCAAATCGGAGCTCTACACAACAAGTTATCACTGATTTACTGAAGACGAGTTAAATGGGCCAAGTTGGTCGGCCCAACTAGGTCAAGGTCGCGATTTTCTGCCTATTTAAGAGCAGCTAAACCTAAGAAAACACGAATTCTGACTTTTATTGGCCTAGACTGAGTTCGAGGCCGGCTTAGGTGCTCAACCCAGCCGCTTCAGCGGTTGTTATGATAGGTTGACATCTAAATTGCAAGATTAGAGCTTTGGACTAGGCCCCGTATTTCAATTTCTTAGTGTAGATTTTTTTATATATATATATAGTAGAATACGATATTCGATCGATGGCTTGGTGGAGTTCGGGCCTGGGATCATTGTATGAATTCAAGGTTGATATCTTTTGCTGATTTAGGATTCAAAAGTCTTGATCTGCAATCTTTAGATCTTCATTATTGTGAGTTTTTTGATTTCGATTTGTTTTCTCTCAATATGGTTTTGATTGTGTAGATTATTAGTTTGATGAAATTCACTCTGGATAAAAGTCTTGATTCAGATCCTTGTGTATGTCGTGAAATAATAAAAGCTTTGATCTTTTGTCTTGTTCGTATACTCTTTGCCCTCTGATTTTAACACAAGTTTTGTATTTGATTCAATCTCTCGTGGGATCGACCTCGGACTCGAATGCATTACCTACGATCGACCCGGTTCTTGCCGGTTAGAAAGTGAGTTTTGCCTAAGGTTTTGAGTTTTATAAATTGTATTTGATCGAGCCGGATTGCGAAATCTTCTCACTTATCACATTGGCGCCGTTGCCGGGGACTTTGATCAATGGCGCCAATTTGATAAGTGAGAATATTTCGCAATCCGGCTCGATCAAATACAATTTATAAAACTCAAAACCTTAGGCAAAACTCACTTTCTAACCGGCAGTGAACCGGGTCGATCGTAGGTAATGCGTTCAGAGTCCGAGGTCGATCCCACGAGGAGATTGAATCAAATACAAAACTTGTGTTAAAATCAGAGGGCAAAGAGTATACGAACAAGACAAAAGATCGAAGCTTTTATTATTTCACGACATACACAAGGATCTAAATCAAGAATTTTATCCAGAGTGAATTTCATCAAACTAATAATCTACACAATCAAAACCATATTGAGAGAAAAAAAATCGAAATCAGAAAACTCATAATAATGAAGATCTAAAGATTGCAAATCAAGAATTTTGAATCCTAAATCAGCAAAAGATATCAACCTTGAATTCATACAATGATCCCAGGCACGAACTCCACCAAGCCATCGATCGAATATCGTATTCTACTAGATATATATAAAAATCTACACTAAGAAATTGAAATACGGGGCCTAGTCCAGAGCTCTAATTCGGCTATTTAGAAGTCAACCTATCATAACAACCGCCGAAGCAGCTGGGTTGAGCACCTACGGCCTTGAACTCAGTCTAGGCCAATAAAAGTCAGAATTCGTGTTTTCTTAGGTTTAGCTGCTCTTAAATAGGCAGAAAATCGCGACCTTGACCTAGTTGGGCCGACCAACCGGGCCCATTTAACTCATCTTCGATAAATAGTGATAAATTTCGTGTAAAGCTCCGATTTGAATGATTCAAGATGCGTTGGAAAGTACGTTCAATTCCCTACAACTTCATGAAGACGACTTGACCGAAAATGCCTCCAAAATAGGTCAAAATAAAGATTAACTAACAGGCATGGTGAAATACCGCCGTCGGCCACAAACGCCCGTCGGTTCATGGCGATGCCCGTCCGCCCGGAGAATATGATCATATTAGGGTTTTGTCTTCGCTGACGGGCATTTGCCTTTCTCTCGAACGCCCGTCCGTATACCCCGGACGCCCGTTTGTGTTATATGAGCTTCTTGAATCGGGCCGAACCTATCCAAACGCCCGTTTGGGGGTCATTTGGACGCCCGTCCACCGAAAACCCAACTTTCTCGAATGAAGTATTAACTCGTGGATGCCCGTTTGAACCGCCCAAATTCCCGTTTGAGGCAAAAAGCTTATCGCGTAGACGCCCGTTTGGGGTAGGGCAAACGCCCGTTTGCCTTGATTTTGCTCCAAACTTGACTTTTCTTCCACTTTCATCCAACTCTCGTGCCACGAACATGTCTCTCATTCCAAAACATCGCCTTCCGGGTCCTCGAGTCACCTAAGTCCCGCAATAACATAGACGAACAAACACCACGCGTAATTCCGCAAGACAAAAGTGCCCGGAAAAGAGTCAAATATCGTCAAAAAGGTGGAGTTTACTATCGATATGACAAGTTTAACTCTCCGTGCACATAACTCTCAATATTACTCTCAAACAGGTCTAAATCTACCTGAAACATGCCGATAAAGTGATAAACGGGGGCTAGATCACATACAAAAGTGCAGTGAAGTTGACTCCCATCAACCACCCCACAATTAGCCTTTGCTCGTCCTCGAGTAAACAGGCGTATTAAAAGAGACCTAGGGATCAACTTCACAAACGCGTATAAAAACACTCATATTGCCAAGGTAAAAGATAAGTAATACAGTGAATGCAAACATCTTAACTCAATCGTTATCAGACAAACAGAATGTGTATGTGTGAAAATTAGCTTCCAAGTCATAGATCAAATCTCCGGTTCGGATTATAGACGCTTAGCTATCGCGACTACACTAGAGCTCATTTTAATAACATCTCCACTAATCGGGACCAACCAAGGCTAAACACGGTCCAGTAGGACTTGAAGGGTTATAACGTTAAGCTCGGGACGGGGTTAATCGAAAGGAAAATTTGGGACTGGAGAAAAGAAAATACGAGTGAACCTAATCATCTCATTTACTTTCTATTTGAAAACATACTAAACCACACCAAACTCCTTCGATCTTTCTAGACTCATTGATAAACAACCCCAACTTTAACATCATACTTTCATTTACTCAAAACATCCTCCCTTGACTTTTTTCTCAACTTTATTCAAACTTTCTTTTTCTTCTTTTTTTCTGTTTCATTTTCTTTCTTTTCATACTTTCAACTTTATATTTTTTTCTTGAACCAACAAGCCTCACAATAGATTCCTCGAGCTCCTCCCCTTCATTATATTAGCTCATACTAACCAACTCCTCTCGAAACACTCACCATCTCCCACCCCATACTTGATTCAGAAAGTGTGTCTAAAGTAACAATTAAGTCCACTCGTAGGGTGATCAAAAGGAACGTGACCAAAAATAAAGCTCAGGGTTAGGGTAATACAGGCTACGTAACCAAACGGCTAAATGTCGGACGGTGGTCAGACCATCCTATCAAGGCTTAGAGGGGTTACGAGGGTAAAATGTTGGGATTTTGGCTTTTTTGGCTCTGGTTGTGTCAAAGAAGCACCAGGACTGTCATCCCGTGTCCTACCAAGGTCAATCCTTCTATTTCGCCTCGAAGTTATAAAATGGGATCTAGGCAGTCGGAGTGTTCTCAATTCTACCATAATCATTCACTAGATCCTAAGGCCCATGAAATTGAAGCTAAACGTGCAAAAGAACTTCCGTTTATAAGATAAACCTAGCGTCTTGCTATAAGAATTTACTACTTCGCTAAGTCGTTTACCATGAGAATGTGAAGTTTAAACATGCAAACGGACGTTAAAACCTTGGAATTTTTTTTAAAATCTGACTCGAAAACGGACACAGACTAAGTATATTATTGAACCGGCACATTTAAATGTACAACTCAAACCAAGCTAAGTCTACCACCCCACACTTTGAATGAAACACATGTCCTCGGTGTGTGAATGAAAGAGAAAGAAGACTTAGCTTTAGACCCGGCGAGAAAGGCGTGAACGAATCTTGTGACATCTTCTTATAAGCGCATCCCGTGTACCTAAAGTCACATAGACAAAAAAACAATGCAAACACATGCACGGGATGTGGTCCACGTGCCAAAAGTATGCAACAGATACACTGGGGATATAAAATAAAGAAGCCATGCCACATCATTAGACTCGAAACACAAACAATCACTCAACATGGACCGCAATAGATGGAAAAATAACCATAAAGGTAAAAGCACAGAACATCTACGCATATCATATAAAGGCCATAGAGGGTCACATTAAAAAAAATCCATGTCAAGTAGTGAAAGCATGTATCACAATCAAATACTTCCTCAATGTATTCATCGCGAATTCCTCTTAGACACACCTGAGTTTGCTTTATTCCAAAATAGGTCTGCTTTTTTTTTTTAAATTTTTTTTTAAAACCCCTCACACACACACACACGATATTTTAGACCCCTCAAAAAGTCATGGTAGCCGAAGGCCCTAAGCCCCATTTCTAGACGGACTTACAAGATATCACCCTCCGAAGAGGCTAAGTACCAAAGTCGTATTCAATCCGAGTTCAGGACAATATCACTTCGGCATCCCATGGCTCCTATCGAAATCTAAATAAAACAAGATGATAAAAACCTAGGCCCAAGTTCTAGGACAACCTACAAGATATCAACCTAATATAACAACCCCATAAAGGGATTGGGTTGAGTACCAAAATTGCATTCAAACCTAGTCTAAGCACATAATATCAAAATGTTTTCATTTTTTTTTCGCTCTCTTACCTAACACAATTTTTGATATCGACTTTTAAACAATCTCCCCGGCAACGGCGCCAATTTGATAAGTGAGAATATTTCACAATCCGGCTCGATCAAATACAATTTATAAAACTCGAAACCTTAGGCAAAACTCACTTTCTAACCGGCAGTGAACCGGGTCGATCGTAGGTAATGCGTTCAGAGTCCGAGGTCGATCCCACGAGGAGATTGAATCAAATCCAAAACTTGTGTTAAAATCAGAGGGCAAAGAGTATACGAACAAGACAAAAGATCGAAGCTTTTATTATTTCACGACATACACAAGGATCTGAATCAAGACTTTTATCCAGAGTGAATTTCATCAAACTAATAATCTACACAATCAAAACCATATTGAGAGAAAACAAATCGAAATAAAAAAACTCACAATAATGAAGATCTAAAGAGTGCAGATCAAGACTTTTGAATCCTAAATCAGCAAAAGATATCAACCTTGAATTCATACAATGATCCCATGCACGAACTCCACCAAGCCATCGATTGAATATCGTATTCTACTATATATATATATAAATCTACACTAAGAATTTGAAATACGGGGCCTAGTCCAGAGCTCTAATCCAGCTATTTAGATGTCAAAACAACCGCCGAAGCAACTGATTTCGAGTTTTATAAATTGTATTTGATCAATCCAGATTGAAAAAATGACAAACTACAGTTTTATAATAGGTTTTTTTATTGTTAAAAAATCGAACCGTAAAATCTGTTCGGTTTCCGGATTTAATGGACTAAATTGGTATTCCCCGTATGAAAAACGTCTAATGGTTGAGCTTTGCATTTGATCTGTGACATGCTAATAAACTTTCTCTAGACCTAGTTGCTATAGAAATTCAATCTATAAATGGAATGATATTGAAACAAAAAAGATAGTGAACTGTGGTAGAAATCATGTTGAAATGAGTAGAAATGAGTCGAAAATAGTAGAATATGTATCTAAAATGGAACTTGGTATTATTTTACATAAACATACTAGACATATCAACATTTCACAAAATAAATGTTATCCATTCAAATCGCGAGGTCGGTCATTAGAGCCAAGCTGCGAGCTCCGCTTGTACGCTTGTATGAGGCTCATCCGGACCGTATAATGGCTCATTTCATTAAATTCATATTCCATCATGAGTTTTACCATACTTGAAGGAAAGCCGAATCGGGAGGTTTGGCAAGCAAATGGTAAGGAACCCACGCGAGGTAAATGCGGTAACGATTGAAAATAATGGTGGTGACGATGGGTATGTTAGACTTGATAGACCGGTTGAGGTGGATCACTAAGTGGTAAAGGTAAAGAGAAGAAAGCATCGGATGTTGAAAACAGGAAGGATGATGACTTTATGGATAAAGCTTCAGGTGAGATAAAGAAAGATGAGGATGATTTTGAGGTAGTGGTAGAAATCCCTAATCTCGTCGAAGGAAAGGCGGAATCGAGCATTTGGGTTTTATAAATGATTTTAATTATGATTTTAAGTGATTGAATATCAATGATTTTTATTTAAGGTAATTATAGTTTTCAATGATGATTATTAGAAATTGAAAAACCATATTAATTAATTGAAATGGATCAAACCGGATTGAAAAATGATAAAGCTAGCTTTTATAATCGGTTTTTCATTGTTAAAAAATTTGAACCGTAAAATCGCTCGGTTTACGGTTTTAATGAAATAAATTGGTATTCCCCATATGAAAAACGTCTGATGGTTGATCTTAGTATTTGATCTGCGACATTCTAATAAATTTTCTCTGAGACCTAGTGCTATAGAAATTCAATCAATAAATGAAATGATATTGAAGTAAAAAAGATAGTGAAGCTGTAGTAGAAATCGAGGTAGAAATGAGTCGAAAATAGTAGAATATGGATCTATAATGGAACTTGGTATTATTTTACATAAAAATACTAGACATATCAACATTTCACAAAATAAATGTTATTCAATTCAAATCAGCGAGAGTCTTTGAAGGACACCACATAGACGTAACCTAGGGCATAATTGTTCCCTATATAAACGTTTCTTAGAACTACGGCGGACTTGATTCCTGAATGATCTCTAGATACGTAGGCAACTTAAGAACAATATTCTCAGGCTCCGTCTAAATCATTCTAAAACACCCCCCGTTTCTTATTTCTTGGATCTTGAACATTGTCCCTAGATTCAAGTGGCCCGGAGTTATACATTGACTATATCCAGCAGCGTCACTAAGTATACTTTTTTCCTTACATCTAATACACTTTTACACTTATCATAACACTTTTCCAAATCTAATACATGAAAACTAGTTTCTAGTTCTTTCCCATCTCATTATCATGCTACTTCAACACTTTGACATCGCCTTATAAAAGGACATTCACTTTAACCGCATAAATCCCACAAAAATACATATTTCCAATAGATTTTAAGCTCTTCAACCATAAACTCCTAGAACCAATATCTTCTTACTCTAAGAACCGATATCTAAGAACCTGATGATCCAAAAATCGTTAGGGTAATCTTTCAGGCTCCTTTCCTTGGCGATAACCTAAGGACGCTCCAGAAGCACAGAAACACAATAAAGAGGGATGCTTTGAAGGGTGGTTTAGAATACACCTGAGATGTTGTTTCTCAAGCTACCTACGTATCCAATGCGGGGATTGGAATCAAGTCTTCGTAGTTCCTTAGGGATTTGTTTATATAGAGGGGCTTGTGCCCTAGAGTTAGCGTGTGGCGTGTCTGTGATGGATACTGATTAACGTGTTCCCTAAGGAAAAGGATTATGATTGATTAATCTCCTAGGTTCTAGGAGATAATTATGATATTCGAGTCCTAAGGAAAAGGATTATGATTGATTAATCTCTAGGGTTCTGGAGGATGCGGGGCCTGAACCCTACATTGAGTTTACAGAGGACGAGAGGGAGTCCTTTAGGGCATCTTTGTCTCATTAACTTAAATTTTCTGTTGTATTTTTTTATCTTCTCCAACTAACGCTTTGTTTACGTCGGCAGTGGCTTATTTTGCTGAGTTGTTGGTTGGGGCGAAGAAAGAGGTGGCAGTTCGCCCACCAGTGCCAACTCCCACTATTCGCGCTTTACCTCTAAAGGATCCTATCACAGATGTGGCGGGTGCTTCTTCGTCGGTCCTGACCCATGAGCAGGTCGACTTAAAGGCTCTTGAGGAAACATTTGAGAGGGAGCTAGTCTCTAGAAAGGCGATCCGTCCGAGGCCGACCTCTCATGAGGGGCGTTCCTTAAAAAAGAGCAAGTCTAAAGCTCCCGAGGGGGCTCAGGACGAGGCTGCTTTCGAACAACAGCGGGTCGCCAGCATGTCAGACGAAGAGTTGGCGATCCTTGACTGCAAGACTGTGGAGCTGGTAAGCGTCCTGTCCTGATTCTATTTTTTTTAAGAAACTTGACTATTATAATTCTAATACATATATTCTTTATGTTTGTTCAAGGTGGCACGATCGACCAGGAAGTTTTCAGGAGGTTGGGCAAGGCCTACGGACCTAGCTCCCCACGGGAATAAAGGCCGTCGAGCTAAGGCAAGAGAGGGAAGAGCTTAAGGCGGCTGCTCGCCTTAAGGATACGAGAGATGAAGGCCCGGCAGGCCCAGGTGCCGGCTCGGAGAAGGAGCTGAAGTCCTTGGCGGAAGAACTTGCCGAGGAGAAGAAAATGAAGGAGAAGGAGGTCGGCGACCTTTTAGCAAAGGTGGCCGAACTAGAGGCTACAACCTCGGCTCGGGATGCCGAGGTCATCCGGGAATACAAAGCTTCGGCTGAGTTCGCCGAGGCTTTGAAGGTGCTGCTATTCTCCATCCTCTACAATGGGTATACCCAAGGGGTGGATGAGGCAATGATGCAAAATCATTCCCTTGTGCTGGATGACCTTCCTAAGAGGGCTTTTTACCAGCAAGGGATGAGCGTGGCTTATACCGAGCGCGTTCAAGATTTTAAAGCCGGGGTGGACATTGTGTCCAAGTATAATGCCCAGCCCCGACTCTTAAGGTTTGTATGGGTTTTGTTTCTTGTTTTGATTTAGAAGATAATTTTTGTAACATGACTTCACTTTATTCAGTAAAGAGATTATTTTCGTTTTTGAGTTGTGCATTTGTTCTTTGATATTTGTTGTTTTGTTATGCTATTGGGGTAGTAAGCCCCCAGTATGCCATGCATTAGTTTTAAAATTTGGGTGGCATACTTTAGATGTAATTCTGCCGAGCCTGATGCTCAGATTATTAGCCTTAGTGTAAAATTCGTTAATGGGTGTTTTGCTCGGTATGCAATTACGATTTAAAGATTGCATGCTTATTCGAGACCGAGCTCTACACGCAAACACCGCCCCGCTTTGTAAAGTTAGATGCTCTTGTTCATGAGCTATGTTGAGTTTGGTTTTGTCGATTGTACTATTTTATGCTATCGGAGGGGTAAGCCCTCCGTATTTCCTTTACTTGTTATATTTGTCTTGAACAAACATGGGGGTTCAAGTTAATTACTGGCACCAAGCGTACCATTTCATAACAAATTCCACAAATCGTACAAGGCATAGTTCTGCGTCGATCAGAACTGAATCTGATCGCATTTAGCGTAAACTAACCTAGATGAATAACATCAGGTTGTGATTCCATCCAAGTAATTTTTTGTTTGTTACTCTGATAAGTTTTGTTTAGGCTTCCGTTAGTGAGCCTGGCGCGTGCGTTCGGCTCGTGTAGACTTAAGTTTTTATTGACACTCAATATGTCATTCTAAAGTTTTCAGAATACTCTAATTTTTTACGCAGGGCCAATCTCTTTGTGGGCTCGGGAATTTATTTCTAGATTAGTTTCATATTATGACGAGCATGACAAAGTCTGGTCTTTTTTAATACAAAGCTTGACGTAAACCATTATATTGATCAGGGCAGGATTGGCTTAACTAATTGGTTTTTTAAAGGCGAAGAAAATTGCCCTAATTTTTCTAAGTTATTACTACTGACAGGCTTGTTTTTGTTGCTTGTTCTTGTTAGTCATTGTTGGAGAGGTAGGCCCCTTGTATGCCATGCACTAGCTCGGACTGGTGGACGGCAAACATGTTTGAATTATGTACTACGCCGAGCTCAATGCTCGGGTTTTAATTGTATCAAACCCTATGAGTTTATTTAAGGGGCTTGCTGGCCTGTGTGCAACTCTAAAGGTTTAGATTGCATGATTGCTAGTATATAAGGCCGAGTTTTATTCATGAGATCGGAAGATAATAAACTAAGTACTTAACCTGCGCTGGCCAGCGTAACCTTAATCTTATCTTAACTTATAATGAACAAGGCTAAGCAAAATTGATATTAAGACTAATCGAGCAAGATTGGGCGAAATTGACACTGCAAAAAGACTTCATACGTGAATCATTAAGGACTAGCAGGGCCAGACTAGTGCCGACTTCTAGTTTAAAATTGTGGCAATTAGGGCCAGGTCGGACTGACGTCGCATGGAGTTTTAAGGACGATCAGGGCCAGGCTAGCGCTGACTTTTCTTTTACACACATGGTGATTAGAGTCAGGTCGGACTGACGTCATGTGGAATTTGAAAGACAACGTGTACCGGTCGTACAAAGCAAGTATATTGACGCAAAGAAATCATTTATTCAAAGAAAATGAGGATATCCAGAACAGACATCAAAAGGAGTAAAAACATAGTGCAGAAATGAACCAAAAGTATCCAAGGCAAATAGCAAAAACAGACGGACATAATGAAAGTGCAGAAAATAGAAAGTGCTAAATGATAAACTGGCCGAACCGATCAACCCAAGATGATTCCTTTGTCCTTGATGATGGCCGCATAGCAACTTCGAGCGACCTCCAGGTCTCCTTTGATTTCCACCGGACCGCGATCTGTCCGGAACTTCAGACTGATGTGAGCTGGGGAGATTACAACCCGTAGATCTTATTAAAGCAGGCCTTCCTAAAATTATGTTGTATGCTGACGATGATTTGACCACCACATAATTGACCATGAGTTTCCTTCTCGCCGATTCCTTTCCAAACATCGTCGCGAGCCGAACCATCCCTAGAGGATGTATATGAGGACCTACAAATCAAAACAAGGGCGCGAAATAGGGATTAGTTCGGACTCTTTAAGATTCATAGCCCGAAAAGCGCAAGTACGAACGTTGACGGCGCATTTGCCATTGTCGACACGGACTCATTTCACCAAGTTTTTGTTTACCACGGCTTCAATCACTAAGCCTTCATTGTTCGGGACCAAGGGGAGTAAGTCCTTTGGTCCATAACCTACTTCCTAAAAAGGGATTAGACTTCCCTACCAGCTTGTGTGCCTCCTCATCGGGTATTTGGATTGACGACTTCGAATGCATTACCAGGGCCCCCTACAATGGTGTTGATGGTGCGATTGTCCCTCCGTTGACCTTTGTCCGCAGATTGATCCCGTCTTCACTGGGGATCTACTGGAAGATCATGGTCTTGATTAAAATTCTTCTGTGGGAATTCTCATCGTCCTCGACGCTCACCGTACCGAGGTCGCTCTACCACCTCATCCAGCTTTCCTTCAACAATTACGGCCTCCACGTCGCATTGGAAATCTCTACAATTGTCCAGCTCATGCCCAGTGTCTTGATGATAGCTGCAGAACTTGTTTTGATCCCTTCTTTCCAAAGGAGTTCACAGCGGCGCGGGGGTTCTTGCCAAACCCTTTCTTTCCATGATTTCCAACACTTGCTCCCGAGGCCTGTTTAACACTGAGAATTCCCATGGCTGCAAGGCGTTTCTCTTCTCGGGTCGGCCCATGGTTGATCCGCTCGCACGGTCTCCGAACGACTTCCTCTTATTGTCATATGTATCCTCGGTCTTATCCTTCTTGGATTTTGACTTGTCTACTTCTCGCTTTACCCAATTGGCTTCTTCTCTCTGACACTGCTTGAACGCTACTTCCAAGCATTCCTCCATAGATGCGGGGAGTTTGCTGCTCAGCTTGGCATATAGCCTCCCTTCGCGCAGTCCTGTCGCAAAAGATACGATCCGAACCTGAGCGTCAGCGTCTCGTACTTGCAAAGACTCTTCACTAAACCTTTTGAGGTATTGGAGAGCAGTCTCATCTTTCTTCTGTTTGATGGATAACAGGTGAGTGGCATTCTTCTGGAACGGCTTTGCCGTGATAAACGCATTAAGGAACATCTTTCCTAGAGTGTCAAAACTGTAGATGGTCTAGGGCGGTATTTTCTTGAACCATTCCCGAGCTCGACCTGTGAGCAGCACGGGAAACGCTTTACACTTCATCTCCTCTGGGGCACAGTCGAGATTCATGTGCGTGAGATACTGGAACAAGTGATCCTGGGGGTCTTTGGTTCCGTCGTAGGGCTCTAACTTTAGGATCTTGAACCTTGTGGGCGTCAGGGATAGCGGTCAATTTGCTCAGAGAAAGGAGAATCGAGTGCTAGGAGTGCTGATTTCCTTCCTACTATGGCTTCCAGTTCGCCACGAGCTGCCTTCATCGCCTGGGGTACAATCAATTGTTTTATGAGATTTGAGGATGATGATCGATCATCCTTTCGGTTGCCTCTTCGCCTTGGGGGAGAAGGTGTTTGTTTCTACGATCCATCACTGGGGTCATCTTCTTCTTCTGGATCCTGATCCTAGGACTTTTCTGTATACGATCCTTCGCTCGGTTGGTGCAGATCCTGGGAATTCTCATTTAGGGGGTCTTCTTCTTCTAGACCTTTCAAGTCTTCATCCTCTTTGTCCTCTTCTGCCAAGACGGCATTGAGAACGGCTTCTTTTGTTGCATCATCGATAGCCGTGAGCTGATCCACCAATGCCTGGTGAGTTGCATCAAGAGAGATGTCTTCTGGCTGCTGGTTCTGATGGTTGTTGGCTTCTGAGTCAGTAACATTGTTGGCGTTACTTTCGTTGGCGGCTTGTTGTCGCGTGGTCACCATGATGATTCTGAAGTCTATTCCAGAGATAAGCAAAGGACCCTCCTTCTAGCGCCAATTGATGATCCAAAAATCGTCAGGGTAATTTTTCAGGCTCCTTTCTTTGGCGATAAGCTAAGGACGCTTCAGAAGCACAGAAACACAATAAAGAGGGATGCTTTGGGGGGTGGTTTAGACTGCACCTGAGATGTTGTTTCTCAAGCTGCCTACGTATCCAATACGGGGATTAGAATCAAGTCTCCGTAGTTCCTTATGATTTGTTTATATAGAGGGGCTTGTGCCATAGAGTTAGCGTGTGGCGTGCCTGTGATGGACACTAATTAACATGTTCCCTAAGAAAAAGGATTATGATTGATTAATCTCTTAGGTTCTAGGAGATAATTATGAAATTCAAATATTTGTATTAAATGACAAAGATTGGAGCCTTTATTGCTCATGATTCTTTCCATAGTTATCTGTCTGTTAAACACATGGGAAATATGATAAGAGATGTACTCTGCCTAACCTGGACGACTTTGGCTGGACAGGTCAAAACCTTCTAAACCTGGACCGTTCCGAGGGACAGGAAGCCGAACTAGAAACAACTCGGTTAGGAGTAAGTAGAATGGTGGATTGGAGAGGGACCAAACCGACCACGGGGATCCGTTACGGGTTGAGTAGAGCACAAAGATTGGCCGACCTGCAAGGAGAATATGACGAGAGAGACTCGGGCTGACGATGCGGTCTGAACTGACTTAAGCTGCTCGGCCGACCTATGGAGGTCAGGGAGCGTGGCCGGACCAACACCTACCAGAACCGGTTTATAGATATGACAACCTACACCGAGCGCCAAGGCAGGCCGCGGACAGACTAGAGTGCTTGCACCCAGCAGAACTGGGTGCAAGATGTACTCGTAAGCACCAGAAGTCACGCCTGGGCACCGACCGACACGGGAGGAAAGGGACGAGTGGACGGGCTACACTAGTGAGGTTCTTAGCACTCGTTCTCTCCATGCGATCGTCGGGCCACTAAGGAGGTGCCACGTAGGTAGGTACAATTCTTGGCATCGTCGAACCTATATCTTCTTAGAAATTGAAAAGAGGATAGCAAGATCAAAGTATTAACCACTTTAAATTTACCTATTCCTAAAGCATACATGCTCGGATGCTCCTATTCGAATATGTCATTACATTAACACTAAATTACATCAAATTTCCAATTGCATTAACTTGAATTCGAGTTTGTATTACAAAAATAAATGAATAAACATTTAAATAAAATAAATATTCCTTAAAATTAATCCAAAATCTAAATAAACAATAAAAGCTTAACGGAAAATCTTAGCCGGATGTGTGGTGCCGGAAAAGCGTGGCCGAGGACAAGAGGAGCCGGAAAAAACAAGGAAAGGAGGAGAAATGAGGAGAGGAAGAAGAAGATGGGGAAAAACGCGAGAAATGAGGAGAAAGGAGGAGAATAAGAAGAAGAGAGGAGGTTGATGCTCTCGATTACGTCGTCACCTTTTTTGCGACGATAGTTTGTTTTGCGCGACGACCTGTCGTCCCTTTAAATAATTTCCAGAATTCTATTTAATAGGACGACATATCATCGTGCAAAACCAACATGTCGTCCCATTAAATAAGTTTTATTTAATAACTATAAATATACATATAATTTCATTAAACTTATATAATAAATAATAAGAAATACCATGCCATTATCGAGTCAATAACGAACCCCAATTTTGAAATCTTGAACTCAATAACAAACCTCGGGTTTGAATCACTATTCAATAACGAACCTCGAGTTTAAATCACTACTTAACAAGGAACCTCGGGTTTGAAATCTACTACTCAGTAATGAACATCAGATTTGAAATCACCATCCGACTAACTAACGAACCCCGGGTTTGAAATCACTACTCAATAACAAACCTCGGGTTTGAATCACTAATCAATTCAATAACGAACCTCGGGTTTGAAATTATCATCCGACTAACTAACAAACCCTAGGTTTGAAATCACTACTCAATAACGAACCTTAGCTTTGAATCACTACTCAATTCAGTAACGAACCTCGAGTTTGAAATCGTGAACTAACTAACAAATCTTGGGTTTGAAACCGAGGTTCGTTATTCAGGAACGAACCTCGAGTTTGAAATCGTGAACTAACTAACAAATCTTGGGTTTGAAATAATCAACCAACTGACTAATGACCCCAAGTTTGAAATCATTACTGAATAACGAACCTCGGTTTGAATCACTACTCAATTCAATAACGAACCTCGGGTTTGAAATCCACTACTCAACAATGAATCTCGGGCTTGAAATCATCAACCGCCTAACTAGCGAACCTCGATTTCGAATCACTACTTAATAAGGAACCTTGGGTTTGAATCACTCCATTCAATAATGAATCTTGGGTTTGAAATCTTGAACTAACTAACAAACCTCGTGTTTGAAATCATCAACCGAATAAATAATGAACCCTAGGTTCGAAATCACTACTCAATAACGAACCTCGAGTTTGAATCATTGCTCAATTCAATAATGAACCTAAGGTTTGAAATCTACTACTCAATAACGAACCTTGGGTTTGAAATCATCAACTGACTAACTAACGAACCCCAAGTTTGAAATCACTACTCAATAATGAATCTCGGGTTTGAAATCTTGAGCTAACTAACGAACCTCGGATTTGAAATCATCAACGGACTAACAAAAGAACCCCTAGTTTGAAAACACTACTCAATTACGAACCTCGAGTTTGAATCACAACACAATAAGAAACCTCCGGTTTGAATCATTAAACATTTCAATAAAAAACCTCGGGTTTGAAATCTTGAGGTAACTAACAAACCTCGGGTTTGAAATCATCTACTGACTAACTAACAAACCCAACTAACAAACTGGGATTGAAATCACTACTCAATAACGACCTCGAGTTTGAATCACTACTCAATTCAATACTGAATCTCGGGTTTCAAATCTACTACTCAATAACGAACATCGGGTTTGAAATCATCAATCGACTACTAACAAACCCGCAGTTTGAAATCACTACTCAATAACAACATCAGGTTTGAAATCTTGAACTAACTAACGAACCTCGTATTTGAAATCATCAACCAACTAACTAACGAACCCCAGATTTGAAATCACTACTCAATAACAAATCTCGAGTTTGAATCACTACTCAATAAGGAACCTCGGGTTTGAAATCTAATATTAAATAACGAACCTTAGGTTTTAATCTTTAACTTATAACTAACAAACCTCGGTTTGAAATCATCAACCGACTAACTAATGAACCCCCGGGTTCAAAATCACTACTCAATAACGAACCTCGAGTTTGAATCACTACTCAATAAGAAGCATCGGGTTTGAAATCTACTACACAATAACGAACATTGGGTTTGAAATCTTGAACTAATTAACAAACCTAAATTTTGAAATCATCAACCCATTAACTAACAAACCCTAGGTTTGAAATCACAGCCTAATAACGAACCTTGAGTTTGAATCAGCACTCAATTCAGTAATGAACCTTAGGTTTGAAATCTACTACTCAATAACGAAACCTTGGGTTTTAAATCTTGAAATAACTAACGAACCTTGGGTTTGAAATCATCAACCGACTAACGAACCCCAGGTTGAAATCACAACTCAATAACGAACTTTGCGTTTGAAATCTTGAACCAATTAACAAAACTGGGGTTCGAAATCATAAACCGACTAATTAACGAGCCCTGGGTTGAAATCACTACTGAATAACGAACCACATGTTTGAAATCTAGAACTAACTAACGAACCTAGAGTTCGAAATCATCAATCGACTGATTAATGAACCCTAGGTTTTAAATCACTACTCAATAACGAACCCCGGATTTGAAATCATCAACCGACTGATAAACGAACCCTGTGTTTGAAATCACTACTCAAGTACGAACCTCGGGTTTAAAATCTTGAACTTACTAACAAACCTCGAATTTGAAGTCTTGAACCCAATAACGAACATTGTGTTTGAAATTATTACGAACTCCAACTTTAAGTTATTTTATTCAACATTATTTAAATGAAGACAAATATTATTAGAAATGATTTAATTATTAATTTTATAAAAATACAATTTATTCATTTAATGATAAAAATTATTAATTAAAAATAATCATTAAAATAAATACTTAAGGGGTGACAATGTCGTCTCTTTGAATAAAAGGAATATTGATTATACAAAAATTGATAAAATCTATAAATTTTATTCATGGAATGATAGAATTTAAAAATATTTAAAGGGACGACATTGTCGTCACTTAATAGCACCTTCTCCACATGGATTCCAGGCTGGTAGATTGTCGTCTCAAAAAACGACAATGTCGTCACTTTAACCCAAATTAATTTCCCGCCAAAAATTTCCCACAAACACAAAATCCGTCCAATTCCACATGTCGTCCTAAAAAAGAACCCCACCAATTTTTCCCATCAAAAAATCATTAAAACTGGACTTTTCAAGGATTTTATTTAAAGGAATGGCCTGTTGTCCCAAAAAAACGGCTTTTTTGGAACGACTTGCTGTCTTCGCGCAAAAGATCGTCCCAAAAAATTTATTAAATAGTAATTTTAATATTAAATTAATTTAATAATAACTATTATTTAAAGCGACGGCCACGCCGTCGTCAGACCGGCTTTGCCACATCACCTCAGCTGAAAAATCAAACCCTGTCATCGACCATTTCATGCGACGATGACTTAGTCGTCGCACAAAATCCTATCCTTTTTTTTCGAATCCAAAGTTGCTCGACGACTTTTTTGGTATGACCAATCGTCACATTAATTGTTTTTGCGACGACTGCATCTTTAATTGTATGACATTACATCGCCGTGAAAAATCTGAATTGTTGTAGTGGCCTTAAGCATATATATGTATATTTTATATTAACTTTAATATTTATCATCTAATTTTTAGTTATAAAATAGCGAATTATACAGCTTGAATAGTTCAGGATTTGAATTATACGCACCAATTTTTTATGATGAAAAGAACAAGTATTTTGCCGTATAATTGAGATCGGTACGTGAAACGCATGTTCTCTTCAATAATTCGTTCGGATGCGAATTATTCGCGAATTTACTAACTAGCTATGATTGATTCTAGAATCACCACTTACTTTTTCTACCATGCACAGTAAAGAAAAACAAGCAATTATCTCATGTTTCTTCACTTATCAAAGATAATTAATTAGTGATGGATTGGGTGTCGATATTGTCTAACCTGTATATATCCACCTCTACTCTTTGTCATCCCTATTATTTGTCGTTAAATTGTAAATATTCTTAAGTGTAACTTCATACAACGATCATAGCATTCCAGGATGAAATAATATCTCAATTAATTATGACAATTAATCACATTATGCCCAAACATGCACCTCTTTGGGAAGGAAACACAGTGACAATTTGTTTTTTATGTACAGTTTCTTGCATTTCTCAGAAATCTAAAGCGACAATATGCCGAAAGGAATAATCTAAAGGACCACCACTTAATTCTATGTTGCCTATGTGATCTTAGTGCAGGTTACTGTCAAACAGGAAGAAAAGCCTAAATGTAAGGATATTAATTCTATGTTGCCTATGTACAGATGATGGATGGATGGAGAAAGAAAAAAGATGCATGGAGGGGCCATGCAATGCAAGTCTTTTAGCCAACATCTTAATTAGCATAAACCAATGGTGTTTAGAGACTTTAAATCTTGAAGGGACTCCAGAGTCCAGACTTCACCAACATGTTTGAGACATGTTTCTTGAAGCAATTTCAAGGGACAATATGATCATCAACTGGTCCACCAACCCCCCTCCCCCTCCCCAAACCACACTCCCCCTCCCCCTCCCCCTCCCCAAACCACACTGCCCCCCCCCCCCCCCCCCCCCCAAAAAAAAAAAAAAAAAAACCCTTTTCCTCTTTTGACTTTTTGGATAGATGGTTTTATTCATTATTCTAATAAATGATGAATACGACTATATGAGCATTACGTTTCTTGTTGTTAGGTATACTACTACTTTGTGGGTTTTGGGGAGGGGGTCCCACAAAAAGCAAAATCACTGTCATATAATAGTTTATGGTCTCCCATTTCTCCTCTCAACAGTCAACTTTCATCATATGATTTGACTTTTATTTACTAAATTACAGTTCATTTGAACATTCAAAACTCAAGTCTTGTAATTGTGGTGTGGCCATTTGGGGCCTTTGCCAGTTTACTTTTGAAGTGGATTTTTCTTCTACTCCACCCGCTTAATTCATTCCATTGGCAGACTAATTCTGCCGACCTCATAATTTTTGTTTTGCCACGTGGAACCAATATTATATGTCACAGAGAATTTAAGACTACGGATGACAATGAAAACAAATACAGTACGGGTTTAATACATATTTTTGCCAAAAACGTCATTTTTAACGTTTGCTTTTCATTTAATGAAAAGGAAACCTAATTCTAAGAAAATATTGTGTTCTTTTGATAACCCCACCGTATGATAGCGGACTATGAGTTTCAAATCATCAACTCACTAACGAACCTTGTCTATCAATTCATTAACTCACTAACAAACCCAGTGTTTCACATCATGAACACACTAACGAACCCCGTGTTTCAAATCATCAACTCACTAACGAACCCTGGGTTTCAAATCATGAACACACTAACAAACTCATTAGCTCACTAAATTACCTCGCGTGTGAAATCCTTTACTCAATAACGAACCCTGGGTTTCAAAACAACAACTCAATAATGAACCTCGTGTTTGAAATCATCAACTCCATAACGAACCCTTGGTTTGAAATCATTATCTTACTATGAACCCCAAGTTTAAAATTATTAACTTAGAAAAAATGATTATAAATAAAATATTTAATTAAGAATAAATATTAAAAAAATATTTTAGTTAAATAACAAAAAATAATATTATAAAAATTATTTTATTAAAGTTATATTGTATTCAAAAAAATATTTGATTGAAAATAAATATTATGAAGAATAAATAATTTAATTAAAAACAAATAGCATGAAAATTATTTATAGAAAATTAGGTAAAAGAACACATTTTGAAATATTTTTAAGTAACGTGACACTAAAATACTTTTTATAGGGAGAAAGACAACTTCTATAATTTTTATTGCCTAAAGGACAAAAAAATACAAAAACAAAAACACGTGTGTGCCTGTTTTGACTTTTTTTTTCACTTCCAACCTTTATTATTTTCAAACACATATATTTTTTTATATAGATCTCCAAACGTGATAAAAATTTCACTGAATTTTTTATTTTTTTTCACACTCTTCGTTTTGAAACTTGGTTCAATATCATTACATCGTTTTGCGTGAGATTCACCGTCGGAATTCACTCTGTGAATCTCGACATTGAATCCCGATAAGCAGTGAATTTCGATAGTGAATTTCGAATAATAGTGAATTTCGAAAGCTGGTTTTTCAGAAATCATGTCGGAATATGATGAATGTGGTCTCAAAATAAAGAGAATGAAAATTTAAAAAATTTGGTGAAAGAATTTTCAAATTTGGAGATCTAAAGTGAGAGATATAAGAGTTTAAAAAATATGGATCATTAAAAAAAAAAAAATGTGCTAGTTTTTTTTGGGAAAAAATAGGCGTCCAGCTTTAAAAAATAATAATTTCGTCCCTTATACAAAAGTTTCGAAAGTTGTCATATTCAAATATTTTTGTCCTTCTACCCAATTCCTCCAATTATTTAATGCGGCGATATTAAAAAGTGAGACACCAGTCGTCGCATCAAATCCACCGGTCCACATAGGATTACAACCTGGCAGGGTGTCGTCGTAATAAATAACTTTTCGTCGAATTAAATCCGAATAATTGTCGCTTAAAATATCCCACCAAATTAAATTTCCCCCCAATTCTTTGTGGGGCCGCAAATAATCCTTTGCCGTCACAAAAAAACATCCAGCTTTAATCTCCCCCTTGGCTTTTCTCAGGTTTTATTTAAAGTGACGACGTGTTGTCGCAACAGATGCATTTAAAGCGACGACACACCATCGTCGCTAAAAACCTTATTTGTTGTAGCATGAAAAAACAAATTATGATTCCCCCATAACACATTGATTTTGGTGCCACATTAGCGAAAATGCTTGTGAACATTGTTTTCTTCTTCTACACTTTAAAAAATGAGAGGAAAACGGTTTTCTCACGAAGCGAATTCCGTATCAATCGAGTAATGTAGATTTCGGCATAAGGGTGTAAATGAGACGAGTCAAGTCATGTAATGCTCTAAACAAGTCGAACAATTCAAAGCATTCTCGTGTTCAAGTTCAAGCACGGGTATTTCAAACTCGACGTCAAGATGAGATTCAAGGAAGTTTTTTTAACAACCCGAGCCAAGCTTGAGTTTTGCATTGAGCGTATCGAGTTTAATATTTTTCGAAAAGTAATTCAAAAATATTTTAAATTATAACGCGATAATAATAAAAAGTGTAATTACTATGACGCACTTGTCCCGGATACCGAGTCCTTATCCGGAAAAGAACGCCCAACACACATATAATTAAAATTTAATGTAATTATATACATAAACCTTACATAAGCAAACATCAGAGAACAAGATTGATGACAAAACGACGTACTCGGGTAACTAAAACAACTAATAAACGATTGAAAGCAACACCGGATGCATCTATTACATCATCAAAAGACTAATTACAGCCATCAAGTACATTTGACATTACAACTTGATATCCACAAACTCAACTCATCACTTTCTAGCATCACAAAGGATAAGAGAATCTAAACCCAAAAATAAACTGAATAAAGAGCAGCAGACTTCATATGCATCATCTCCGGGTCACTCCTCAGTGGCCTCGAAAACAACCTACAAATACACCACCTTCTCGGGGTGGGAACAATAAAGAAGAGGGGTAAAAACATACGTACTTAGTAAGGGGTAGAAGAAACGATTACGATAAATGACTACACATACATATATATATATATATATATATATATATATATATATATATATATATATATATATATATATAGCATGAACATTTTCTACAATAATCCTCATGCTTCGAAAAGTAAACGTGTCTTACCAATGATAAAGATGTTTTAGATCTTAGACACCCACATATGTAATTTACGAGTTTAAGTCAAACCACCCGATTGATTCACATAAAAGACTTCCTATGGAAATTTAGTCATAGACATTCTAATTACACTACCTAGCATATTGTAATGAAATCATTGACTACTATTCAACGTCCTGTAAGGCCTAACAATCGCCTTTCGGTGCTACCACCTTCTCCCCGCAGAGTGTCTCAGTTGTGATGCTGAGACAAGGCTATCAGAAGCGGTAGTTAGACATTTCCAATGAACATTTAATGCCCTAAAAGGCATTCAAACCAATCCATAGCATGTTGTACACAAGAAAACGTGGAAATAGGGTAATCAGACAGTTTTGCGCGTGTTAATACCCATTCCAGAACCATCATACCATTCTGCTCCCATTTCGGCACCCGTCAAACACCCTTGGCGACCGCCAAATATGAACGGAGCTTTCTGCTTCTATCTAGCGCCCACCAAACCTTACATGTACATTCTTTTGACCTGTTGTGCACCTTTGGCACCCGCCATATCCTATTGGCGCCTGCAAACCTTAGACAGAGCCACCCTGAATATTTTTGTTTGGCTTGGCGGCCGTCAAAGCCAGTCTGACGCGCACCGAACGGCGGAAATACACAGGTTCGGCTTTGTTTCAGGCTGAAAGCAATGCGGATCATCACCCCACGAACTTCCAACTTTATTACAAACAAAACTTACAATTTAGAACAACAAAGCATAACAACAAACACCCAAAAACCCATTTAAGAACACCCATACCTTAATTACGATTAAAAACAAATCCAAAAGCAAAAGCTTGAATCCTTCGATTCTTCAACTCCTACGATCATCCTACGATAATTAAACGACACAGTACGATTAAAGAACACTTTATTCTTTTTTTAGGGTGCTTTATTCTATTAATACTCAAATTTTTCCTCAAGAACGGTCAAAATTCTAGATTTATGGCTAAATTAAAGACTTACTGAATTGCAAACAGTTAGTGTGGAAACGTTCGACGCGATGAAACGATGATTTCCTTATTCTGTGGTCTGCCGAAAATCCTGATGGATTAGCCGCGCGATTGAAGATTCCTTTCCTCCGTTTCCTAGCAACTCAGCTTCGCTCCTCCTACGTAATTCCTCGAATTTCGATGTGATAAAATTAAGGAAATAATGAGATTATTTTCCTTAAGTACATATTATTAAAATATTTTTAATTGCAAAGACCTTTATTTGTTAAATCCCTTAAATTAATTAATTTAGGTAAATAGCTATTAGGTTAGATAAATAATTAAACCCAATTTACTATCTTGCCCTTACTAAAAATTTGGGGTGTTACATCCTTCCCCCTAAACAAGTTTCGTCCTCGAAACTGAACATGCCTGGAGGTTTTTGAACTCTAGGAACTCGCAAACTATCTTCTCTTTTAACTCTCATGTTTCCTCTTCCGGTGTGTGACTGCTCCACTGTGCTCATACTAGCTGTACATCTTCCTTCTTGACTTTTGTCATCCTCCGTTCTAAGGTGCAACAAGTCCTTCCACGTAGGCCAAGTTCTCTTTAAACATTTCAAGGTCAATGTTAACTTCCACATCAATGTCGGTTAAGGATTTCCTAATCATTGACACATGAAAGACATTATGCACTCGGGAAAGAGATCATGGTAACTCCAAATGGATAAGCTAAATGTCTGACTTTAGCCAAAATCACATAAGGGCCTATATATCTGGGGCATAACTTGTATGTGCGCCCATACCGTCTTACTCTTCCCATTGAAAACGCCTTAGAATACACTTTATCTTCAGTTTCAAACTCTAACGGTCTTACTCTTACATCTGACCAACCTTTCTGCCTATCTTGAGGCATCTTGGGGCTGCGACGAACCACTTCAATCTTCTCTTTGGCTTGCTGTATCAACTCTGGTCTTATAATATGTCACTGCTTCACTTCATCATAGAAAAACTGGCGTTCTACATTTTCTTTATGCAGAGCTTCAAATGGTGACATCTGGGCATTGGCGTGGTACTATTGTAAGTTAACTCTACCATCTCTATCTTCATAGAAGGCCATCAGGAGTGTTGTTTCAACTCTGTATATGCCTTGGCTGCTCCGACACAGACTAAAAACGCTATCTTGTGGGCTTCATTCATCATTGTCTTCCTCAAATATCCCATATTCGGAACACAAATCTAATTTTGATGCCGAAGGTTTCCATCTTCATCTAACTCAGTAACCCCTTACTGGTTTGGTCCTAGCCACTGGCTTGTAATCCACCACAGCTAGATCTTCGTTTTGTTTCTTCATGATCACATCAACTATCTCAAATCTAGCCATCAACGGTCCGACCTACTTTGTTTGACCTATATCCAGAATGCTTGAACTTCCCAACTGATTCGCAACTTCTGACACACTTGACTTATTTTGATCTCAACCTCCATTACCGTGACACAAGCTTGCTGAAGTGCATTGTAAGAATCCCATCCGAAGGGCTTCTGAGACGTTATGATCCATTCCTTGCGGTGAGGCTAAAGGCAACACAACACTGCTGTAAAAAGTGTTGCAGAGGAGAGTCTCCGACACGGAAACTTCCTAGACGTCACGGTGATACAAAAAGGAACCGATGCTAGTAAAAGAGGAAGATATAAAATATCTTATAGAAGTTCGTGGATGAAACCGGTGTGGAAAACAACGAAAGCTGGAATATGGTACAACAACCCAAAACGGGATGAACGTTTGAACTTAAGACCGACTGACTTAAGCATGATCATTTTCGGTTAGATTTTTAGATAAGGGTTTCTCGAAATCCGAGAAAATTGAAAAGTGACAAGTTGAGCACCAGGGTGGAAAGTCAACTTGGTAAGCCAAAGAAAGACATAAGGTTCTCAAAACAAGAGAGGTTATTTGGGTTGCAATTAAGACAAGCTGTCTCTGGGTTGGGGAAAGCTTTAATTTGGTTCCAACTTGAAGGGTGAGGCACTGTATCTTAATAGAAAAGATAACGTCAAAAAAGGGGCAAAACAAAAGAACATCTTGCAGATGAAATTCTTTTAAATGAGTGGAATTCGCAAGATACGGTGGTCCGCAAAGAAACTCAGACAGCTTGAAAGAAAGATAATGAGCTTTTACATAAGCCTTTAGGAAGTGGAGATGTTAAGGGAAACATCACATGTTGGACTTGGAAAAGTTTAATGAAAAAAGAAAAGAATACTGGACTTGAGAACAGTAGGCAAGTGATCTTAATTGTTAATTATTTGATTTACAGAATGGTTGTTGCTGAATTAAGAAAGTTATTAATTCGCATGAATGTTGCCGAGGAATCTACCCACAACAGAAAGACAAGGCAAAGGTGCAAGGTCGAGCACCTGAAAGACTCAACTGAGAATTCAAGAAAGGAGTAAGAGTCTCAACTCGAAGGAGTTTTGGGGCCAAAATGAGTACACCAAAAGTCTCAGAGTGGAATGAAAACTTGTCAAGAAGTGTCCAAGTTTGCATAAATCAAAAGAGAGGTTATTTCAAGATTGAAAGGGGATAGAAATTTTCTCGAGGGATTGTAAAGGTAAATCAATTTTTTTGAAAAAGGGAGATAAACAAGCTTTTGATTGAAAGAGACTAGACACTTAAGAAATGTAGGATAAAGTTTGGTTTCATGGAACTAATACAAACTTTCATAAGGAGTTTAAAAGATCATTGATGATCCAATTCAAGAGGATGGTTAGACCGTAAGGTAAAGTCAGAAAAGGAAAAACAGTGACTTTTATTGCATAAACAAGCATCAGAAGGAGATGAATTAATAGAAGACAGGTCTAAATATTTATTTCATTACCAAATGTTGAATAATTCGAAATCCTGGATGACCATAGCGATGATGTCAGGTCGATGCGGGGCCGGGCTTTGCTAACTAAATAGGCAAAGAGAGGTTTGTTGGACCAGTAATAAACACCATCTCTAGATTAACCTTGAAGAAGGCAGTTCCTGTCTTGAGATCCTTGACAAGGAAGCAAACATATATAAATTCAATGGAAACGGAATTATCAGAACAAAATTTAGAGAGAAAAAGTAAATTCTGGGAAAAAGTGGGAACGCATAGCACATTAGATAAAGTAATGGACGAAGTTAAAGAAGAAAGATGTGCAAAACCAATATGTGAAATGGGGGGAGCTACCATCACCAATAATAAATTTATCACTACCAGTATACGGAGCACGAAGAGAGAACAAAATGAGGTCCTGAGTTGGAGAAGGTACCAATTGAAATATTTGATCGCGTGTAAGTCACTAACATCGATATTACTAGCAAGAATACTAGGTACATTGTAGTATAGTAAATGCGAGTCAAGGTCGATCCCACGGAGACAATGCAACTATAAGTATAAATGATTCTAACCAAATTAAGAAGCAACATAGAGGCAGTCATTGACCAACAATAATATAAAAGAAAACAAACATGGTATTCCTCTCCCTCTCCTCACCGATCTACTAACTTGGATTAGTTAATCGTTATGTTTACTTCCCCACATAATTTCCTTAGATTAATCGTGAGCTTTCATTTTAATTATCATTATCATCGCCTACGGGTGCATTTCCTACTCATATCTACTCCGACAATGGCAGTAGACAATCTATTTGCAAGCTACCCTCCTTAATTGGTCCGTAATAGCCCATACGCATAAAGAACTAGAATTGCCGATATCGAGCGCTAACTCATACCGCTAACCCGCCTAGACAAATTGTCGACATTGACCAAGACGTTCCTAGGGTCCATTCTAGACTATGTCCAAACTTAGCACTTCACTATTCGTATTTCATGCCGGTTTACGATTACAATAAAGATTGGCCGATCTAACCTACTGTAATTAAACCTGTCGATCAACGTAGCTGTAGTGAATCCCAGTTTAGGTTTTCTAAATATTGCCTCAGTAAACCGGTATAGACCGCCGGGTTACCGAGGTCAGCTTTTCATAATTTCTGGATCTACATTGCTCTGATACGATTAAAATAAGTAAATTATGGGGTCTTCTAACATGCAGATAAACTAAAACACATAAATACGAACAGATCTACCATATTGAAGACAATAAAGGAACGTTCAAAGCTTCATACCTTCAACAATGCAGATCTAGCTCGATCTACTCAAGCTAGAGATGATGAAAGAAGGGAGGAAACCAGAAATAACTCTCCAAAGCTCAAGAAAACTTTATTTCATCAAAAGGGTATAATGTAATTGATAAGATATGAGATTGTATACAATAATCTGTAAAACGCGGCCTTATATAGATACAATGACCGACTTAAGACTTTCTGAAACCCTAACAGACCTAGTTGATGCGGCAGAATCAATTTTGTGTCGAACAAGTCACCGGTTTACCGGGCCCAGCCTTCGGGTTACCGGGCCTACTTTTCCTCACATTCTTCAGCGGGATTCTTCTTGGACTTAAATCACTCAGCCCAATGTACTTATTTCGGTTCAGATCCATTCTCTAATGCTCCAGATCTGGTACATCCTATAAAACATGCAAAACGAGACAAAACAGTACCAAAACCTCGGGAAAATAGCATAGATGCAGAATTACGATCCCGGAAACACTCACATAGCATTTAACATATATTCCATATAATAATAAGCCTATTTATCCTCTCTTGAGTGAATTCGGGGTGAATATAAGTATAATTATTGGTACCATTTAGAGCTTTATCAACTACCCCCCACTTAGCTTTTGATCGTCCTGAGCAAAAAGGCGAAAAGAAAACAACACCCCTGATCAACATACAAGTTAATTAAAAACAACTATGCCTCACAAAGTCAATATCAAGATCATTCCACTCATATCCATCAGTAATGCATTAAACAATATTTACGTCATGAGCCAATGTGTGTGTGCAATAACTTTCACAACCGCTTAGAAATGCAGACAATTTCACATTACATCAATCCGTAGTCAAACTAACCAGTCTCGAACATGTTATTTATGAATTAATTGAGCTGGCAAGGCGGATCGAGAACCGAGCATATATTACTCTTAGGCTCGCGTTTATCGGTCTATGCAAAAGTCGTGCGTCTTACGCTCCATCGACTAAAATATTGCCAAAGAGAATATAGATGTATATATTTCAATGCACTTCTCTTTCTTGGCGGGTAAACTCTCATTGATTTAGCTATCCTCACGGCCCCACTCATGATAAACTACCGAATCAGAATTTCCTTTGCCTTTCTAAGCGTTGGTGGAACATGATTCGTGATGAAGCCAGGGTCAACTCTAGTTAAAGCAATATGCTATCGACTACACACCAAGGGAAGTGAGTTATACGTGCTTAAAGTGGTGGCCCATAACAGAATATGCGCTTAATATGCCACTACTTCAGAAGTGGACACTTTCTCTTACTCGTACAAAGTAAAACAAAGATAAAGTCAATTAACTCGAAAATATCAAAGATATCATATTTTTTCCGAAATTCTATTGAAACAAATCAAAGTCTAAGTGGTGAATCGTGCATCAAAGGGAATCAAGATAATCAAGCAATTCATGGAATATAGTGCTAAGAAGCTAAGTGACGTCCCTTACCCCCCACCCACTTAATCGAAACATTGTCCCTAATGCGTAAGATGGAAAATAAAAAATGAAAAGGAACTTAGCTTCGGTTAGGCGTGGAACCAAAGAAGAATCGGATCGTCGTACAAATCATCAGGCTCGTGTAAGTAATCCATGAAGAATCTGCGCTAAATATCTCAAACAAATCAAGAAGAACAACGGTGATAAGAAACTGTATAATAAAATGGCGGCGGTAAAAGAGAAAAGAATTAACTCAAAAACAGTTTAAGCCGACAAAATCATTATATTATAAAATTCCGCTACATAAACTAGATAGGAAAGAAAAATAAATAAAATAAAAACAAGAAAATGGAAAACAACAATAAAAAAGAAAGAAAATCTAATTGTCATCAGAATAACCCTCCCAGTCATCTCTAGGCTCAAAACCGGGAGGTAGACCGAACCGGAGGCACCGTGGCGAAGATGAAGCTCCATGACGAGGGGTAGTCCTAGGTGGTGGGGTCGAGGAAGGTATGCCAAAGTAATCGATAATCCTATCCATCTTGCGGTACAAACTCGCAATCTCTCGCGAGTGCTCCTCAAGCAAGGCTCTCTGAGTCCTCGGTGCTCCATGCACCGGAGTACGCTCCCTTTCAGCTCGTCCAACCCATCTTTGTACTCTCGAAACTGACTATGAACTAAGCATCGGCTCAAGGTCTTCCCAATCATCACTGATGAGCATCTTCACCTCTTCCTCCAAAGCAAACATATCAATCATCGGCACATACGGTAACAGCTCGCGCTCAAAAGCGGCAGCAAGCTCGTGGATACGGCTATGCATCAGTAGACCAATGTTGATTGGAGATCCCTACTCCAGATAAAACATCAATTACGCCCTATTGGTAGTGACAGAGACAGTGTGCTTGGTCTGAAGAAGGCGGGCACAAACAAATTTGTTAACCATCTTCCGGTCCCAAGATGACTCATTCTCGAGGAAGATGGTGGGGGTTCCAAGCAGGATTGCGCTTCCATTGCACCCCAAAGTAATCAACAATCATGTTCATCCTCTCAATATCTTCAATATTGCTCAAAGATGTGTACTCATCCGGGCCCACCGGTGGATGTCTAACCCCAAAATGAGCATTGATCAACTCAATCGAAAAATCAACCTTGATACCGCGAACCATAGCATATGTGACTCCGGGGTTATGCGAAACATAAGCATAAAATTCCTTACCACCGTGGCGTTGAACCGGGCCGGTGCTTTAGCCATTTCCAATATATCTTGTGCTTGTAGGGCACCCGGCAAAATTGAACCGCAATCGTCCAGTTCTACCCCTCGTTCTCGAGCCACTGGTCTTGCGTTCCAATACCCTCGGAACGACTCATAAATCTCTAAATAATGGAATTGCTCAACCCCGTCGATTAAGGGATTAGCATCTTCATATACACTCTGATAACCACTGGGACGAACTGCTGAACGTTGACACTTAGGACCCATCCTGAATGAGTATAAGAACTGATTCTGAAGCTGTTTCTGAACAATTACCCTCGGTAAACCGGAGATAGGGTGCGGTTTACCGGCTTGAAATTTTCTAATTTCTTTCTAGGACTGCACTTCTGGTAATGGAAGAAGAAGAACTGTAGCACTTCACTGTTGCAGAAGCAATACAGATCAGCAACAAGGGTGGTGGATGTGGTGTTTAGGGTTTGGAAAAAACGGAAGGAAATGGTTTGGTTATGATGGTGATATGGTGGTGATGGTGGCCGAATTAGATGGAGGAAGAAGAAATGAGAGAAGTATGGTGATTTAGGAGAAAGTATTTGATAAGAATGATGAGATTGGTGATGAAGGGGTGGTTTAAATAGTAAGAAATGAGTGAAGGTGGAAGGATTTAGTGGGATAGTGGGTAGAGGAGTTATTAGGGTGATGGATTTGAGGAGGTGATTGATGGGATTGAGGTGGAGTTATGGTGAAGTGTGGGAAAGGATGAAAAATTTGAAAAGAGGGGGAAAAAAGGTGGTGTTTCTGCTGACTGACCGTATCTAGTGCAACATGTGTCCTCCACGTGTCTTTAAAAATTCAAATTTACAACCTTACGTTCAGAAATCTAAAAATGCACCCTCGGTAAACCGGAGGTAGCCTAGGGTTTACCGGGGGTACTTTTTCCCAGATTTTACTTTCTGCCTTCACTACACACTATGCTCAACCTTTCTGCTCAATTCTGATCTCAAATTGACTAGACCTTCACTCTTCAATTGTTATTTCCGACTTAAAACCTAACCTACTTCACTAGAATCCGCAACGAGTAAAAAAAACATTTCTACAACCATTCGGTTTCAAGCCTAAGGGTGCGGTAGGATGAAAAAAAGCTCATCCCTTCATCTGGCTACTTTTATTCATTCCTAATTTACCAAAGGGTTTAAGGAGAATAGTTCTGAGTTTATAGTCACCAGCTCGACTTTCTTCAGATCTCCAATCATTCAAGGGTTGGAGCTTTAATCACCAAACTTTTGCTCCAGAGGCTTGTACCTTTATAGAACCTTTTTGAGCTCCCTTCCTAGCACGCCTCTCTCTCTTAGCTTGCATGCTAGGTCCGCTCTACGTCGAGATTTAGACTTCGAACCCAAGGACTTCATGTTTTCCACTTTTAGCTCAACTCGTTCACTACGCAACACGGAAGGACTAGCTTCCGTGAGCATCTTGTCGTGGTCCTTCTCTTCTCTTTCTCTCAAAGCAATAGTCTCATAAATTCTTGCTCAACGGTTTCTACTACAACCTCTCTATTCTTATGCCCTTCCATTTCCATAATTTCCACCTTTCCTGAAGCATACGTCATCTTACAACTTTCCGGCTTATTTTCTAGGGGCTCTAAGATCTTAAAAGATACCGCGCCATTATTCAACCTTAGAGTAATCTCCCATTATCAAAATCCATAACCCCCTACTTGTCGCTAAGAAAGGTCTCCCTAAAAAACTCGGTGCACTTGGGTCATCAGTGCATTTATGACCGTGAAGTCAATAGGATATGTGAACCCTCCCCGCCTTAATCGTACACTTCCTAAGCAAACCAGCAGGCATATCTCTAGTTCTATCAACGAAGGTCATGGTCCTGGTTTGATTCATTACGACCGGAAGCTTGATCTTTTGACAGAGGGAAAAGGGTAGAATGTTGCAACTCGAGCCAGAGTCGCAGAGACCTAATCCTACTGATATAGCATTAACAGAAATCGGGAGTCTGAACGTGCCAGGGTCTCCTAACTTTACCATTGTGTCTGAGTCTGCGAAATCATCAGGCTCAGAAAACATCATGTCAGGATCCTCTTCGGGATCATCAGAATCATAATCCGAAGACGATATATCAATTAACTCATAAGGGAACTCACCTGGACGATACATGTTATACTCCTTTAAGTTCTCATCAGGCTCTTGCTTGATTTCTTATTTCTCCTTTTCAAACCGTTTCTTTACAGCTTCATAATGCTCTCTTGCTTCAGATCCAGGGTACAAGGATATCTGTGTAACGTTCAATATCGTTCTGGGCATGCCGCTTGACTTGTTTGCTCTATTTCAACTCCGGTTTGATCGTATTTCTGAAGTGTTCTGATCTTCCTGCGAAAAGGCAAAATAAAACAAGGAAAATGTTAGCAACTTCCGCTTCAGTTAGGTGTGATCCCAACTGCTGCGGACCTACTAACTAAAATCAATAGGGAATAACACAGAATAACAGGAACTGTACATAAATCGATTTTTCAGGCCTCGGTAACCCGGGGGTTAGCCACGGTAAACCGGCCCTGAAATTTCTTTTTCTGGCAGCTTAACAAGTTTAGGGTTGATACAGAATGACTCAAGACTCAAAATAAAATAAAATAAAATAAAAACGACTTCTTAATCAGAATTAAAACGTTTATATTAATAATTGGCCATTGTCCCGGGCAACGGCGCCAAAAATCTTGATCGGGTGTAAGTCACTAACGTCGATATTACTAGCAAGAATACTAGGTACATCGTAGTATATAAATGCGAGTCAAGGTCGATCCCACAAAGACAATGCAACTATAAGTATAAACGATTCTAACCTAATTAAGAAGCAACATGTAGGCGGTCATTGACCAACAATAATATAAAAGAAAGCAAACATGGTATTCCTCTCCCTCTCCTCACCGATCTACTAACTTGATTAGTTATTCGTTATGTTACTTCCCCACATAATTTCCTTAGATTAATCGCGAGCTTTTATTTTAATTATCATTATCATCAGCTACGGGTGCAATTCCTACTGCTATCTACTCCGACAATGGCAGTAGACAATCTATACGCAAGCTACACTCCTTAATTGGTCCGTAATAGCACATACGCATAAAGAACTAGAATTATCGATATCGAGCGCTAAATCATACCGCTAACCCGCCTAGACAGCTGTCGACATTGACCAGCACGTTTCTGGGGTCCATTCTAGACTATGTCCAAACTTAGCACTTCACTATTTGTATTTCATACCAGTTTATGATTACAATAAGCAGATTGGCCAGATCTAACCTACTGTTAATTAAACCTGTCGATCAACATAGCTGTAGTGAATCCCAGTATAGGTTTTCTAAATATTGCCTCGGTAAACCGGTATAGACCGCCGGGTTACCGAGGTCAGCGTTTCCTAATTTCTGGATCTACATTGCTCTGATACGATTAAAATAAGTAAATAAAGGAACATTCAAAGCTTCATACCTTCAACAATGGAGATCTAGTTCGATCTACTCAAGCTAGAGATGATGGAAGAAGGAGGAAACCGTAAATAACTCTCCAAAGCTCAAGAAAACTTTATTTTATCAAAAGTGTATAATGTAATTGATAAGATATAAGATTGTATACAATAATCGTGAAACGCGGCCTTATATAGATACGGTGACCGACTTAAGACTCTCTAAAACCCTAACCGACCTAGTTGAGGCGACATAATCAATTTCGTGTCGAACAAGTCGCCGGTTTACCTGTGCCCAACCTTCGGGTTACCGGGCCTACTTTTCCTCTCTTTCTTCAAAGATGCTTCTTCTTGGACTTAAATCACTCGGCCCAATGTACTTCTTTTGGTTCGAGATCCATTCTCCAATGCTCCGTATATGATACATTCTATAAAACATGCAAAACGAGACAAAACAGTACCCAAACCTCGGGAAAATAGCATAGATGCAGAATTACGATACTGGAAACACTCACATAGCATTTAACATATATTCCATATAATAACGAGCCTATTTATCCTCTCTTGAGCAGAATTCGGGGTGAATATATGTATAATTATTGGTACCATTTAGAGCGTTATCAATATTCCAAACTGATGGTCAAACACTTTGCTGCTATTATTCCAAAGGCTGTAGAAGACACAAGCTACGACTAATTAATGGAGGATTGTTGATTAAATAGAGGAAGATGGTCGGCTGGAGAAGATGAAAGGTTGGTCGGTGGCAGAATTTGAGAGCTGATCGGAGCAGGCCAGAGAAGATGATGAAGGGCGGATACGACAAAAGGTGATAGGAACCAACTTTACTGTACATTTCTGTACAATTTAACCCACGGTTATCATGTTTCTAGCATGTTTTCGGGTGAGTTTAAACCCTATAATGAGTTTAATGAGGTTTTCTTTGCGGCGAGTAACTGTCGGTTTTTCCGTAAACTCTGCCTACTTTTAGCACTTTATACTCACTTCCCGAGCACCCGTAGTTTGTGGGGTTATGCGTTTGCTTGTTGTTTCCATGTTTATGAAGGATTTGGGTGAGTCGGGAGCCTGGAAAGCGATTACCTATGAGTTTAGACGTGTCCGAGGCAAGAAACAAAGGCTAAGTATGAAAAAGTGGAATTTTTGGAAGTTAAGGCATCTATCCGTAAGGACAAACGTCCGTCCGTACGGACGAATCCCGCCCGGGATCAAAATATTGAACAAAGAGATTTATCCGTACGGATAGTCATTTTATCCGTACGGACATACCAAACTAGCACAGACTCATCCGGACGGATAGAAAGCCAACTGGACGGACAGACATTTGGGAGCACAAAATAGAAAATGTGATCAGAGACTTATCCGTACGGATAACCTTCTAGCCGTACGGATAACCTGGAGAATCAAGAACCATCCGTATGGATAGACTGTTATCCGTACGGACATACTAAATTTTGCCCTAGGCTATAAAAGGGCACCTCAAACGTTTTCTTTAGCAGATTTTTACGATTTTAGATAGTTTTAGCCTCTTTTGGGCGATTTCCTTCGTCCGGAAGCGTAGAATTAAGTGCCTTATATCGTTGTTCTCGTCTTTCGATCCTCTATTACATTAGATACATTACAACATCAATCCGTTACATTTTGATTGTCAAGATTTGACCTTTGTGAGCACAACTTTGGTACCTCATCAATTTTCAATAAAGTGGGTATGATTTCTTGTTTTCTTATCGTTTATATCATGAATTCCTGTACCGTTTATTGTTTCAATTCGATAATGAGTAGCTAAATCTTTCGTACGGCCGAATTATGTGAAAGCGGATGAAATGCCATTAGGGAGATGAACCGGGAGGTAGTGTAGCACGTAATAAAATGTTCTAATCGATAATTTATATCATGAAACCTGCTTTAATCGTAATTGCGCTAGCTTGATCATCTAGTTCATCATCACACACACCTAGCTTATAAATATATGTTGCGGCGAAGTGTGGGAACCGGGGTTTCGGGACTGTAGACGTTTGGCTTAAAAGGTAGTTTGACACCTACCTGTGCACTAGATTGACACCCTAGTCGTTAGGTCCATATCCAATGCGGGATTTTTATCGTTCAGGCAAGGAAGGTAGAGCACACTCCCGGGGTAGTTTGTTTGAGGGTAGAGTAATCCGATGGATCGTAGTTCGGTTATACCTCTTTTAATTGTTAAGAAATCCGATTAGTATAATCTCTCTTTTATGCAATAGTATAACATCACATTTCTCTCGGTTGACCCGAACCGAGTGCTAAGTCACCGTGGTACTCAAAGCCAATCTCTCGTGGGTTCGACCACGGACTCCTCAAGCACTACCTACAATCGATCCGGTCCACTTCCGGTTAGAAAGTAGATCTTGCTAAGGTTTCGAGTTTTTACTTGATTAATCGGATTGCAAAAATTCTCTTATCAAAAGGCTAGGACAATTTATGTCGAAGAAAAAAAAACGGAACGAACGAGAGGAAAAAAAAAGGGGAAAAAGGGAAATCGGATCTCAATGCTCTGATACCATGATAGATAATTGATGAAACTGTTTTTTATTGATACCGTATTGTGTATCATACAAGGCATTTATATGCTTCTATGGAGTAGCCTCAAAGTATTCATAAATATTCTACGGGTAATTACAATAAATAAAAATTATAATTCACAATATATAATATATATCCTAATAGATAATGTAATAATGACATTAAACAAACATGTAACGCTCCTGTCCCGGATACCGATTCATTTTCCAGAAACGGGACGTTCGGAACGTGACATTTATAGTAAACCTTAAATCCCACGTAAGCCTCGTGCCATATCAAGGTTAAAAGATTAGCGCGGAAGAAAACAAACAGAAGACTCGGGAAAATAGACCATCAAGGTCTTCCAATAACAACCATCAACAAGAATACAATTGCTGTCAAACTAAATCATAAATGACTGAAACCAATACTATAATCCATTAAAATTGTTTGTTTGAAAAGAAAGAACAACTACAAAAGGAAACGAAAGCCTAAACGACTCCATTGCTTCACTCCAAAGCTAGCACTCCAAGCTCGTTGTCAAAACAACATATATCTGCAATCTTCTTATTCCAAATAAAGCAGTGAGCACTAGCTTGATGCTTAGTAAGGAGAAATTAAGAAGATCCAAAGGGAGATTCATGGTTGTCATAAGCCTGGAGACACAACATGATCTACTCTATCCAGTTTGCAAATAGCTTAGAAACACAACTTGGAATCTTTAGAAACTATATTCAAAACATAACTTGAAACTTAAAAGAAAGCCACTGTAAAACCACGCTTGACGATGCATAAGAAAACATGACCTATTAACTACTTTGGTTCCTCCTGCACGTACTTGTTCAGTTACATTAAGTACTTACTTAATTAACATAGCCGCATTCTTAACTTGTCATGTTACATGTCTTGTCATTTCACAGTTATATTCATTACGTGGCACCAAGACGCTTGACTAAGGGACACAAAGTGTACGACACGGCTAAAAATCTAACACACCTTCAATCGTGGGAATTAGAGACCCACGGGACTTAGGGACCGCCGTCTCGAGAACGACATGAATTAGCAAAGTTAGTCATACCTCCGACATGGGAATTAGGGACCCATGACACCCCTTTCGGTACATTTCCAATAACCGTGACCTTGCCAAGCATGATGGAGCAAAACACATAAGCACATCGGAGCACATAAGGCACATAAGTTCGTGTCTAACCTATGGGAACATATAAAAACCATAACAACACCGAACTACCATCTTATCCCTGCCGATAATATGAAAACGAAACCTAAAACCCAGGCTTTAGTCCTGGACACGGTTCTGCAACCTAGATGCCCAGAATCTAACCCTAGGACTCAGTCCGGACGGTTTCTCGGCTGGACGGGAAACCGGCCCAGGCTTTAGCTCCAAGGTCAGTTTCTGGTCTAACAAGTACCCGGCAAATATGCATAACATAGATATGTTCGATTTCGTGCAATACTAACATATAAACATTAATAAAAACACATAAAAACATAATTTTGAAACCAAAAACGGATCCTTTTGGTAAAAGGAACTCCTTACCTTAAAGACGAGCCGAAACCGAAGGCAAAGGATGAACGAGCTACGGTTGATTCCTGAAACCCTTGGATAAGCATGCCGGCTAGTCCTGGATTTCCCAGAACTTGCACTGGGTTGTGCAAAACTCGTCCTGGACATGAACTGGGGCGCTTCCCCAGGTGGCGGCTAGGGGAACCGGGCCAAGCTTCAACCAGAACGCGAATGATGCATTCTAGGGATGTCTGGGAGCCTATATATAGGCTTTTGAAAGCCCTAGGACGGTTTTCAAAGACTTGGAGGAAAAGAATACTTAAAAAGAGAAGGAAAAACAATTTACGAAATGACTAAAATACCCTTATATGGAGGTGAGGGGTTTTACACAACATTTGCTAATCTCAATTATTAACGGTACGTATCACGGCACGACTTGTATTACATCAAATAGAGATTTAATCTATATTAGTAATATTATTGGAACAATACATTCAATTTTTACACAGGTCATTTAGCCTAAAAGTTAAGCCTTTTGGAGCCCCTTCTAGTTCTTTCACATTGAAACTTACACCTTCTACTTACAACTTACAAATACTTCAGAGATGTGACACAAACCATGTACACTCATGCATGGCTTATGGAATACTTTCATCTCCTGCAATTTTTCTGGAGTTGAAGCTAGAAATGTGTAAACCATGTCCATGGCTGCCTCCTGCAGAATGATCATGCTGTAATATTGTGCCGGCCGAATTATTACGAGAATGCCATCTAGCCCAAAAGATATAATTGAAGAAATTGAGGACACTCAAGCCTGCTAAAAGCCAATAGAAGAGATCCAATCTATCTTTGTTGAGATTCATGTCACTTAACCAGCCACCGTGTGAGCGCGACGATGTGATCTTATTCACCAAAGAAACAAGAACAGAGCTGAAGAAGAATCCAAAAGAGTATGAACAATAAGTGATTGCTGTCAAGAATGATTGCATCCCTTTTAATGATTGCTTATAAAAGAACTCAATAAGGCCAACAGCAGTGAACATTTCAGATAATCCAAAGATCAAGAATTGCGGGGTGATCCAAAATATCGATAAAATCTTGTCTGCATTATTTCTTCTCTTGTTCTCCGTCATGGCTGCTGCTACCATAGAAAACGTCGAAAGAAAAAGCCCGAATCCGATTCGGGTTAAGGGAGAGATACCAGAGTCATGACCAGTGATTCTTCTTGCAAATGGGACAAAGAATGTATCATAAAGTGGTACAATGAAGATTAGCATTATGTAAGGGATTGCCTGAAGAGATGCAGGTGGGATATTGAAGGATTTTGTTAGCTGAGTGTTCATAGAACTTGCTTGCTGGACTGAAAATGTTTGAAGTTGTGCTAATATTGTATTGAAAATAATGGTGCATGCAAAAATTGGGATCACTGAGATGAGTGTCTTCACTTGCTCAGCTTGTTCAATTGTGCATAACCTCCATGGACTTTCAATATTGTCTTCTGTTTTTATGCATGCCTTGTCCAAGAACCTGGTATATTAATTAATTTACTGAAAATAATTAATACAAATATTTTTAAAAGGAAATCAAGAAAAATATATTTATTTTTAATCGATTACTTGTATCTCTCAGTATGATTTGGATTCCAGGTAGTTTCAGAAATGGTGACATTATTAGTAGAAAACTTTGAGTGGCTCCCATGAAGGATTCGTGGATCAGAAGGGCTCATTTGTTTCCTCTTCAATATTGCTGCCACTATTACCTGATTATTATACAAATAAACATATACAAAAATAATTAAACCACTACTACAATTCTTTTTTGCTAACTAAAATAATTAAACCACTACTACTATTGTGTGTTGTTGGTTTTGACCACAAAGTTAATAAAAGGCATCATTTCTTTAGAAAAAAAAAAAGAAAAAAAACTAAAAGATGCTGGAATCTCCGACATATATCTACATATATGCTTTTTTTGGAAAGCATATCTACATATATGCTGGCTTGCACATATATGCTGGTACAATGCATCACTTCAGATCAGTGGCGGATCCAGAAATTTATTTCAGCGGTGTCACCGGAGTCTAAAACTACATCTTTTATCCAAAAAAAATTTCAATGAGGTCATCGGAGTCTAAAACATCAATTTTTATCGACAAAACGATACTTTTTAAGAACAAAACTACATCGTTTTAATACTATATTTTTTTTGATTTTTAAAATCCAGTGGGGTCACGTGACCCCCTAGGGTACGTGGATCCGCCCCTGCTTCGGATTCAAGAACCTGTAAAGGTGCCACTATATCACTTGCACTATTTTTGTAAATAATGTTCTAAGGGTTTGATCTCATGACATCTGACTCTGATACTATGTCAGGATCAGGCGTTTACCGTTTTATTAAAACCAATTGGTGATAGTAAATTTGCTACTATATTTCCTTATACATTAAGAGTATATGTGCAATCTCTCCCAACATGGCTGAACTGATATGATCTTTACCCTTTCGTGTAGGAGTACACCACTTCATTTAAGGGGTGCTTTAAACCTAGAAAAGGGACAAGCATGCAAATGAATTCATTCAGCAACATCAGAACAAATTTCTGAATGTCCTCAGCCTCGGGTTTGATTCAAACAAGTCATTATTTGAAGCAAACATCTCCATTGTATCCTGAAAGAGATTCATTTTCATTAATTCCCTAAGTGATGAATTTTGAGAGGGCGAAACATCTCTTTAAAAACAACGCTTATTGCGTGTCTTAGAGTTCTTCTTATTTTATCAAAATTCTAAGTACTAATTTTTCCAACATATCACAACAAGGATGATTGTATGTATACGTGTCTATATATATCTGAACCATTAAGATAAAAATTGAGCATGATACAAGTGATATAACGGTCATCGTTGTCTTATGCAAGTATGAATCCATGATATATATATATATATATAGAGAGAGAGATGGGGGGCTTAAAACAAATACACATTTTAGATCTCAGCACAAAAACAGATACTTAATTTTTTAATAAATTATATTGACTCCAAGTCAAAGGACTACTGCTGTCATATGTTTGTGTGTGTATATATATAAAATATATATATATATACAACATATGGGTGTGTTGTGGGTGCCCTGCTGAATTTTCTTCTAATAATTTATGCTAAAACCAATTGTATAATGTGGGTTTCATCCTAGACATGGCATCTTAATTTATTAATTTTGATTAGAAAAAGAAGTAAACAATTAAATTAAACGTAATAAGTACCTGAGCAAAGGGGATCAAGATGCTTCCTTGAGGTGGTTTATTTCTGTATAAAAGTGTTCCCAAAACCAAGCTAATCAAACCCATAGCCATGGCAGCAGCCGAAACACCGAATCCAATGTCCATTCCAGAATGTGTTTGTACCCAAACAAGAACAGTCAAAGCAATAAGTTCACCAATGGAGAATGCAAAATAGGCAGCATTGAAGTATCTGGAGAGCTTCTTGGATTCTTCTGGGTTGGCCTTATTGAATTGGTCACCACCATGAGCTATCATATTTGGTTTCACACAACCACTTCCTAATGCAACTAAGTAAAGGGCCATGAAAAATATTAAGGATTTGAATCCTTTGGCCTTCTCACAATGTATCCCTTCTGTTTGCATGTTGCATTTTGGTGGCTTTAGCTGGGGTATATGGGCTTGAACTGACAGTAATATGAATCCCTAAATATCATTGAAAAACAAAATATTACCCTAACAATATGTGGTGTAATACAATGGACCAATAAGAAGATAACTTATTCATATACATACTCCATCCATTTCTTTTTATCTATCACATTTCAGACTTTGATTTGTTTTTATTTATCTGTCATCTTACATTTCGAATACATCATTTATTATTTTTTTTCGTCCTTTACCAATAAAGTATTTACATCTCCAATAAAAAAAATACATTTTTAATACTAAAAACTCCTTTATGAACAAAGTATTTACATCTCCAATAAAAAAAATACATTTCCAATACTATAATTCAGACACATTAATCACTTCTCTAAATCTGTATGAATCTTCTTTCAGCGACATATAAAAAGGAAACGGAGGAGGGGGTACATAAAATGAAAAAAAAGAAGTCGGTATTTTTCAATACGTGCCACAATTTCGGTATTTGTTTATGTTCCATAATTAACAATTCAAATAACCGTTATTTCACTCGCTATGACATAACGGTTGTGTCTGTAATGATATAAAAAGAGAAATGACAGAAGATTCCCTTTTGGGCTTATACTTGCACATGCAATTATGAAAACATGAGTATAATGGCACATTGGTAAGGGTTGACCTTTGTAGTGTGCAATAATGTGAAATTATTTGAAGCTATCCATTTTTTTTATTTAACAAATACAATAGAATACTCCCACAAATCATGAATTTGAAAACATACATACTCATTAACAAACCCAGAAACATTTTTCAATGAAATACATGAGCAAATTCATAGATTCAATAGTAATTTATAGCATTAATTACGGTGTTTTATATTTTTTTTTAGCAACAAAATTATATTATTTTAGTACAAATTTCTTTTTTCTCGAATCTCAGTGTGGACGGGTATTCATCCTCCTTTAATCAAACATAGGCCCGCCGCATATATTCATATATATATAGAGAGAAAGATTTGAGTGAAAAGAAAAAAAAATAAAAAATAAAAAAAAAATTTGATTACCGAAAGTTCAACAAAGCCAAAAATAAGCATAGTCCAAAAGCATCCAAGATAAGAATCTGAGAGGTAGCCACCAAGTAGTGCTAGTATGAAAACGGTTCCAACGAAATTAGTCACTATGTTTGCAGATTCTGGTAAAGAATAATGCATCTCGTTTATTAAGTACGTTATCAGATTGTTCCCTACTGCTGCTATCGCCATTATCTCCAAAGCTTGAAGCCCTGCGCAAAAAAAAAAAAAAAAAACATTATTATATTTTTATTGCATATATAATATCACTATATATATTGATCAGTAAAAACACAATAGACCCTCTGTCTCTGTCATAAATGTGACAGAGGGGCTATTGTAAGAAAACAGCTGCCAACCTAAAACAAATGCGGCAGCAGTCATCCGGCCGTGTTTGTTTGGATTGGAAGGTCTCCCCTTCCAGTCAACTGTGGCAGTTTCTTCACTCATATTTTCTCCTTTGTAGTCCACTACTGATCTTCTTCTTCTCTCCGTCTCCATTTTCTTTTGTCTTATTTTTTTTTTCCTTAACAAATTAATTAAATACCTCTTTGAGTTTGACTGTTTGTTGGGTTAGAAAGGTGAAAAGAAGGTGGAGAGAAGTCGTCTAGGTAAATGGAAGTTGTTTGGTCATATATATAACTTGAGGGAAAGGGAAATGCTCACCGCCTACAAGGTACAAAGTTGGAGGACCCCACAGACAATAAGGGACATTGGAGGCCGTTTCTATTTTTCTCTAATTTAACGGTTTCTCTTACCCAAAAAAAAATCCTTTTTACCCAATCTCCTAAAACATTATTTACATAAAATTCTATTGAAGTATATAAAATGTTAATTATCTAACTCTTGTCAGTTTAAGATTTTATGATAGATGATAGTTCAACATGATGATATTGCCGGAAATATCACAAACTAGATTTAATGGATGATTCCTGAGGATATCTGGATTAAACGTGGTGTTTTGTTGTGTTTAGCTCAAGAAATATATGAAGATGTGAAGTACATTCAAGAACACATAAGCTGTAGACAAATTGACAGAGTTTGGTCTGTTTTGTCTATTATACGTACCCCTGTACGGTAAAAGATGCTGCTATTTATAGGGTTTACGTAGTCGGTGATTACATGGCGGGCTAAAAGAGTACATGCAGCTTGTAAATATAAATATAAGAATGCGGGTCGAGCTCCTGATGAGCGGGCTGGTACACAGCTAGGCCACTACGGACTCTTCGCCTGTAACTTTTGACTTTGCTGCCTAGTTGAGCTGGCTGCGAGCTGAGGGGCGGTCGACTCGGCCCCCAATGCTTCGTCTCAGCTAATAAATGGCGTATGAAGACTTTATATCGACTCCATTTGCCTGACCGATGATTAAGTATCGTAACGATGCGAGGCGGTTTGGATTATTCCTTACCTAGCTCGTCTTATATGGATGTGAATTGATTGGGCAAGGGACCCTATTTGTTATTGGGCCCACGTGGAGGCCCAAAATGAATCTGAGGGATCCTTTACGGGCTTGGCATATATATTAATGGCCCCTACTCCTTGAGCTCTCCATTGCGTAAAATGGAAGTCATGGAGTAAAATTGTTGGCGATTTGATTTACCGTTTACCGTTTGAACTGTTGTACCGCGGCCTGCTTAGTGAGCGTGGGGGATCGCAAGCTTAGTCTGGAATCGAGCCAGTGAGCGATCGGTCTTCACAGCTTTTTGTGGCGCGAGCACGACTGGCTGATAGGTGCCGGGCTGAAGCGGATGATTTCTATGGGTCATGCTAAAACACGAAAGATTGTATGAGATCAAGCTGAAGCGTTCGGACATTGTTATGCAATGCTAAAACGCGTAAGGTAATTTTGGTTCCGGGCTGAAGCGGACGAACTCACTGCGTCATGCTGGAAACGCGCAAGGTTGTAGGAGTCCGTGCTGAAGTGAGCTGACTTGTATGTCTATCCAGAAGGAGACGAGCTCATATGATCGATGTCTGAGAACGAGTTGAGCTCTGAATATACAAGCTGGCTTTGATCTCGGAGTAGAGGTTTGTCCTAAGTGTCCACATTCAGTGTAACAGCCAATGATTGATCCGTATTCCTCTTGTAATGGCGTGTTCCGGTAACTGCCGCCATTATTGCCTTGGGCTTTGAAACGGTGCCATCATTACTGTTTTGAAATTTGAAATTCGAATTTAAAAAATCCAACCATCATTGACGCGCCAATCAAGGCATCATTGCATGTCTATAAAAAGGGAGGCCTCCTCATTTCGACACTTTTGCAAACTTCGTCTTTTATACAGCAAGAATCTCTGGCAGGCTTATTACAATTTCCGACGGCAAGAGACAACCTCCTGCGAGGCTTCCATACCGTTTTTCAAGCTTTCTTTTCCGTTCCTCTCATATTTTCTGAGGTAAACCCTTCATTTTTGCTTCTTTCTTGCAATTATAGCATGTTTTGGCCGATTTGAAGGCCTGTGTATGTTTGATTTCTTGAATATCGATAATGAACTTGCTTGAATGTTACTTCCATTAGGTTAAATGTTTGTACCTTCATAGTCATTCGTCGTTTGAGTGCATGAGTTTCTCCCATTGAATGCTTGGTTTTTGTCCATTTCCTTGCTCTTGCTTGATTGTACACCGAGATTGATGCCTGAATATCTTGCTTGTAGTTGATTTTACCGCTTTTGTTACCGTTTTTGAGTCGGAGGAACTTGAGTTCATTTAGTTATGATGATCTTTTCCCTGGTGACCTGTCTGACTTTTCTGGTAGAATTAAGGTTAGGGTTTCTGTCCCGTCTATGGAAAAGGAGCGAGGAGTCGAGATGATTGACTTGTCCATCTCGGCTTGACCTTTGAGTTTAAGCGACTTAACCATCCACCTTGCTCTCTTTTTCAGGCAATGTCAGACAATTGAGCTGATCAGGCATGTTCAAGTGGATCGGCGGACCTTGACGAGCAGGTCGTGCCAGATGCAGCAGTTGTGGAGGTCGACTAGGGTGTTATTGTCGAACAGGCTGAGGTGCCGCTAATACGCTCGCCGAGTTAGGAGGATGCCCAACAGAGGCAGTTTGATAGGAGCGTGGTAGCTTGGTGGGAAATGAGGGATGAAGACCCCCGCAACTGTAGTCTTTCTTCAGGCACTCCAATTGAGTCCAAACTACCAGATTTCATATTTTGAAGAAGACGCTCCCTGGGTCGGTCATCGAGATCATGGAAACCGTATCTCGATCCATTTAGATTCTATGTTGAATAGGCTCCGACCTCATTTCCACCCATTTTTCATTGAAATCATGGATGCAGTAAATGTCATGCCATCCGGTCTCACTTTGAGAGCTGTGCAGATTATATCTACGTTTATAGCTCTGAACCGTGTTCTCGGTTTCCATCCTACCCTCACTTTCTTAGGACATTATTATACTTTCTCTATCCATGAGGAATCTGGGCAGGTTTAGGTGAAAGGACCATCTTCGAAGAATAGGCTGAAGTTATTATATAAGCTGCCTAATAAGATTAATAATTGGAGCCATCGATGCTTACTTGTCAAGTCCCGAGTAGGGCGGCCAATCAAGAGGCGCGTATCAAAAGTGGCGAAGGTGCCCCCAAACCTGAAGCTGAAGAAAGTGTCCGAGTTTCCGGAGAAGGATCTTCCATTCAAGGCGGAAGTTGAGAGACTCCTTGGCTGGGACGCGGAAAATCAGACCCAGGCCCGCACCTTTAATTGGAGGATATTAGGTGCGGGGGGCGCTATAATACCATGGTTGGGATTGCTTGGACCCGGCTAGAGCACATGCATCCGTTAGTTGAGGTCATCCGGATCACATCTAATTTTTGATGGTTCGCATCTTTCCATGAGGACGAATTCCTAATTAACTGTAATTTTTGTGAAGGATATCGAGGTCGACGTGGACCTAATCCCAGTAATTGTATTGCTCTTTTTATTTCTTCTTGTTCGTTGAGTCCTTGTTGATGTTCCTCTAAGCGTGATTGTCTTGCATGTAGCGTTAGGACTTATTTCTTTTATTGATAAAATATTGCGGACTGACTGTTTTGTTCTTTGTACAGAAAATATGGACCCTACCGCACACTTCATGCTGAAAGTAGGAGACAGGCTCACGATCAGAGGGCTATGAAAGAACAGGTTTTATCAACTCGCCGGGGATAGATGATCCCCCCAATGGTGGCCCAAGGCCCAAAATCTATTATCCTGCCACCGGCTATTGCTCGGGGTCCTAATGTTCCCGCTGCTTCTCAAGCTGTGGGGAATGTTAGAATTGGTCAAAGCACTGCCCCTCGTAGGAGGCGAGATGGCAGTATCTATATTCAAGAGCCTAGTCCTGGTGCTTCACACGCTGAGGAAGCAATTGAGTTGGAAATTTCTAAAGAGACTGACCCAAACGTTGCACCGCTGAAGAGGGTGATAAGAAATGATGGACCGGGTACTTCAGTTGGTCCTGCTAGTATGATCCAGGAGCCGGATGCTCCCATTGTTGAAGAATTTGTGATGAGAATGCTCGAGAGTGCCCAAGTCGATTTGTTGTTGGGCCAGTTACTTAGGCCGTTCGTGCTGGACAAGGTTCTACGGGTACTACGCCCGCTGACATTAATGTTAGTAATACCATCCGCAATGGAAGCGATTTAAGGATCTAGATCTATAATTTACACGTAATAAAATAACTAGATCTACTCTACAATGGGGTTGTAGAACATACCTCTTGGATCTCAAAATCCAAGTAGAAGAACCGCAATAGAAAGAATAAAAGATTGTGTGAAGAGCACCACAATCTTCCGCATGTGTGATCCGAGCAACTCCCGGTGGAAGGAAATCCTCGTCTCGAATCCTTCCGATATGCTACCCGGAAAACTTCCAAGATTTTCCTCTTTATACTCCCCTTGGCCGAAAATTATCCTTCTCCTCTCTAAGAGGTATAAGTCGAAATTAACTAGTGTGTTGTAGGCTTGGGAGAACTCTCTTTGTATAGGAGAGTAATCCTTGTCCTCCAAGGATTTTATTTTGCAAATAAATAAATCCAATAAATAAAAGACAATCCTATAATATTCTAGAACAAATCTAGAATAATATTTATCTTTATTTCTTACCATAAATATTTATCCAATAAATATTTTGTGCACATGTCTTATTAATACACAAGAAAACAATTTCTTGTTCATTAAAACATGCTATGGCCAAAATTTACTTATTGTGACCTAGTCACAATAATTTACGACTATGATACACTTTTGGGCCCAAATTATGAAAAATGTCTTTTTCACATATTTAATTATTTAGCCCAACTAATTTAATAGTCCATTAAACAATTAATTCACATATCGTTTTAATTAAATTATAATAAGAACTAAATTAATATTATTAGGATTCGACGTCCGAGAATAGCTATGCTATATTGGAGGCACGTCAGGGACCATGGACTAATAATCAGCGGCTCCGATAAATCAAATAAATAATTATCTTACGAACAGAATAATTATATTCGATAAATCAATCACATGAATATGCCACCATAATCCCGTGACTGCACTCCTCCGATTATGAGATTATATTTATCTCCTCACGAGAATGATAATAAGCGTCCATTGATATAATCATTACATATGGATTAATCCTCCATAGATCGTTCATTCTAAATCGGGAAGTTACCGTTTACCCTTTTTAGAACCTCTTATCCTTATTTACCATTAACCCCCTAGTGATCAATTAATTCATACAACTCTTGGTAGCTAATCGGTGTAATATGAACTCCATGGATCGATCGGTTTCTAGGATTAACAAATAAGTGAAGCGTCTATCTACTTCCCGAAATGGAAGGAATGGATTCCGTATCCGTGATAACACGGACTACTCACTCAATCCAAGTACAATGCCAAGATGGGGTAATTCGGATCACGGACTCGGTGTAATCCTTAACCGTCAAGTCAAACCTCATATGCGATTCAAGCGGTTATTTGTGATCACCTCGGGATTAAGATATATCCATCAATATGATCATCGATTGATTCGATAAGACTTCTCGATTACGGAATTATATCGTGAACTCTAATCAAATCGGTCCACCCCTATATGATATATCTATCATATATAAATGCCCCACTAGGTTCTCTTAACCGAAAGTCCGGATAAGACAATCACACCTATTGTGTTCTAGGCGCATTAATAGCACGTTAAAGGAGAGACCCGATACTCTCGATTAACTTCACTACGGGCTAATTGTGTTTTAATACATCTTCACTAACTCAATCCTCCCGTGTATATCCCATACACTGAGTTAAGTGATTACATAAACGATATACTTTAGGGTTTTTCTGTAGTGTAAATACTATTGTCACATCGGTGAATATGAGAAAATAAATATGAATAATAATATCATTTCATTTATTAAATAAAACAATTACAAAATTGTCTTTCGGGCATTACACCTAACAATCTTCTACTTGCACGAAAGCATGTGATTAATTGTTTTAGAGGACACCCTATTATTTAAACTACAACAAACTATATCTCCCACTTGCTCTAAAGCAATGGAGACACATCCCGTATTCTAGTACCCATTAAGCATATCATAACCATTGCAGATGACAAAGTACACTCCGAGTGTGCCGTCGTAGGATAGGTCAGTGACTCGGGGAGTACCTACATCTAAATATCATGGGTCTTAATGATTAGTCAGGTTGTCGGCTCGAGACGATCCGTAGAATCGAAACGTTACCGGTCCATCTAATCATGTGGTACTTTCCCAATATGCTTTTGAGCTCTAGTGATTTCGAAAATCCTTATAAGCTACCCCTTCATCATTTGTACAATGATGTGGTATCGGCTTCCGAATCTAGAATCACTCCCAGATATGAAAAGGAAATCCTTAAGCTATATCGCCTCTCTATCTACTACAAAAGCCGCTAATCACCCAACTAGTTAAAGTCGAGTTGGCGTTGCTGGATTCCTCCAGGCAATAGCTTCAACACAAGAGTAAACACTGAGCCCGAGATCGACTTAACGATCATCCTCAATTTGACTTAAAGTCAAAATCAGTGTATCACACATATCCAAGTTCACACATGAATATGTGCGCATATTATTCCTCGTTCTCTTCAAGATACTAAAGGACATACTAAACTTGCTTTGTTAACCGCCGAATCTAAGATTCGATCAAAGTTGACGTTCAATAACCTGACCATCTCTTACTAGAAAGAGAATCTATCCTATTTCTCTTGATCCGAAGATTTAGAGAGTCATTCCTGAGGCATAGGGTAGAACTTTCTTGTTGAATGTTGCATACACAGATGCATCATCTTAACCAATAAGATGGATGGGAAACCGTGATCGATTCTAATGAATTCGACCGAGTCAAACTCTTTAGAATGTTGTCCAAATCTCTCGTTGCGAGAGAATTGTGGCATTGTCAGATTCTGACTTCAGATAACACACTCATGTTGATTCCAACTGGTGCAGTGTTATCCTTCACAAACACTAATGTATATATTCATTACTGTACTAAAATTGATATCCAGTCTACAAAAGACTTATCAATATTCTGGTCAAATCCACATATTGTAGAAATATATGACTTCCAATGACCGAGAGGTTTGCTTTTTATCCACAAATGACATAAGCCTTGACAGTCATCCTATCATAAGTTCATAAGGTAATACCCTTTTGTTCCGAATGAATCCAGACTCCGTTTGTTTGGCAAGAAGTCTCAGGGAATCACCCCTATTTTCTGCTTTTGAACGAAATCATGCAATACTAAGTGGTAAGAGAGTCCAAGGTCTGATTAACTTTCTACTTTTTAGGGAATTACCCCTAGACCACTCAAGCTTTGTGCTGAAAGATAAACTTTCCTATTCATTTTACTCTTTTCCGTGTAGATCCAATTACTCCCACTGTGCCTGAGACGCTCAGGTGGTTCTACAAGAGTATGAACAGAACTGGAGTACCGAACTCCATTCACAGGGTTATGGCTATTAAACCAACCTCTATTATCGAATCCTATCTTGCTCACAAAAGAGCCATAGGTCATCAATCGATCCTCGACTACAAAGTCCGAGAACCCGTAATGGGTAATGGATAAACCATACTCCCAATACTTACCGGGTGGATCGAAATTCTGATCTAGTTTAGTAGTATTTAGTGTTATCACAAACAACCGATGTTGGATGTGGTCTGATTTTAATCAGTTAGTAACTACCTTGAGTAAATGTGCTCCAAGGTTCAAGGTTTTGCTGTTTATGGACTCTATCAAAAAGGATGCAACAGTATAACTGTCCCTTCCCGATTTCAAGAATCCTATATCTAACCTTTATACACAATAGGTTAAAAGATATATCACGAATGGTCATTGACCGAACGTATGCGTGAAATTCCCAGTCTTACCTTCAAGCACCGTGTGCTAAATGCTTATATTTATGGAAGTGGGGTGAACCGAATCCACACCTTATCCGTAAATTCCAAAGCATATTCTAGGTAGACTTCTCGGTCTTACATTTCAATGTAAACCGTTATTTTGCTTCCAATATCTTTATTGAGTTAAGCAGTGTATTGTAGCACATCTAAAACTATATAAGGCAATTTAACGGTTTCTCACTTAGTGAGAACATGTCACAATGAGGCAGGCTGAGCATCAATCTCGAGGACTATGAATGGCCTATTCCGAGTATAGAATACTCTATCTCTGTTGAAAACAGAGAAACCTCAAAATATTTTGGATAAACTTTCCGGAGTGTTTGAATAGTTATCAGACAAGAAGTCACTACTCGGGAGCTCCTACTAGCTTGTATCTTTCATCAGACCCCGAAGGTCGTCATGAACAAGCTATGTTACTTCTTTATAACCATTATTCTTTCCCGATTGAAAGGAAACTTAGTCATTGAACCTTTGAGACAATATAACCAGACTGGGAGAAAGGAATCACCCTGAGCCAGTCTTCAGGTCTTGTCTTTTAGGGACTATGCACTAACTATGGAATATGAAGAAGCGTTTATCTAAATATAGAAACCAATTGCTTTTAATAGTCTTTAAGATGTGTTTTATATACATATTTCAGCAGTTGTAAGTGGTTTTGACTTTATCAAACAAAAGTCCGAGTCTTGGATTCGTACTACAAATGGTATATTCACTTTCTATACGACAAACAAATTATCGAATAGAAGGTAAATCCTTTCGTTCCAACGAATCTTAAACCGAAAATAAATTTTCCGCGATATCCAAGGATTGAATCCGAGATTCATTTCCTTATATCACTCCCACTATTCTAGCTAAAATTAACTGCCCGTTGTTTACTCTTTTAATCGTTAAATGCACTGCTACCTTGTTCTTCCAAAGAACTTAGCTCGAGAAAATCGCCAAGGATTCATAGGTTGGTGATCCAAAATCACTGTCCTTATCCTATGATTTTCAGTTAATTAATTTTCGGTTCAGCCTTAATGTTTTCTCAGTTTAGATAACTAACACTTTTAGACATATTCTCCCATTCTTGACTTTCCGTGAATGGGAACAGTCTTGAACCAGCGGTTCGTTTGAGTAGACACTACTCTTGAACCGTGGGATGTCTTATTTCGAGTGTTACTCGTCGGGACTTCTCGGATTTTTTAATATACCAGAAAAAACAACAAATCATAACATTAAAGCTCCCACTAGTTTATCGGTTCCAAATACCGTCTAACGAGCAATGCTTTATTTTTATGATTTTCCGATTTTTTCCGATTTAGAAAATCTTTCGTACATAGTTCCAATGTCTCCAGAAAAACAACAAATCATAGAACTCCTACTAGTTCATCGATTCCAAATATCGTCCAACTAGCGACATTTCATGATTTTCCGGTTTTTCAACTAGAATGGTTACGTGTGTAGTCAGTTACATTTTTCTAATGTTCTAGAAAAACAACAAATCATAAAGCTCCTACTAGTTCATCGATTCCAAATATTGTCCAACTAGTAACACTTCATGATTTTCCGATTTTTCAATTAGAAAATTACTCATGTAATCAGTACACACTCAAAATTCACTTGAAGAATTTCAAAGTCCGAAATCACCTTTGATCAAACTAAGTTCGTCTTCCGTTTGACACGAATGACACTAGTGACATACCTGTATGTCACTCTAGTTTTTAAAAGGCTTAAGAGAAAATATCTCTTTCGAAAAATAATTGCATTATCGATTAACTAGTTCAACGTCCTAGTTACTTTCCACTTTTTAACGAAGTCAATACTAGTCAATTATTAATTTTTTAAGAAATTTAGTAAGGGATATAATGTTGTAAATAAAATGACATATATTAATTTAAGTTTAACACTACTATATAAGTTTATTTTAGGAATTGTAAACTAAAATTAAGTCTACTCTACCATTCCAAGGTTTTAACCTCGCATCTCAGTGCCGCCGTAGGGTAGGTCAAAGAGATGACGATTAAATCGAGACAATCTCATCAATGAATAACTTGTGAGAATTGTACATCCCACAAGAATCGAACATCCCTTTATTCATTGACCACCTTCCTTTTTTAGCCTAGATATTATCAAGAATATCCTTGATGAGTGTGACCTGCTATATCGGATCTCTTAGGTACGCCCCGAGTGTGCCGTCGTAGGATAGGTCAGTGACCCGACGAGTACCCGGAAATCCTATCCTTTCGGAGACCAAGCCATGAATGTTGATAGGGGTGAACACCATCCGTAGGGGGACGAAATCAAAGCGCCGCGAGGCGTCACCCTTCTCTCACTTACTTGTATCTATAGTAGAGGCCGTGGGGTTGGCTGTCGCCTCCCCCGCTCCCACTCAATATTTTGGAAGTGGTGGTGGGTTAACTAACCATGTCTTTTTGATGTTAACATAAAAGCACATCAAATCAAGGATTCCGAATGGTGTCGGTAACGTAGGCAAACCTACCCGTCCTATTCGTTGGAACATATGTGACAGTCGGACGAAGTCGGGTCAAGAGAGCCCTATTGAGATAAGAAGGAATCACCCCACCGCTCGCCGGTGTAGCTTAGTCTTGCCGGACCCCCGTGCATACATCACACTATGAGGGTTAAGTCGGCCGAGCCCAGCTCAGTTGACCACCCAACCTATAGGCGAACCGTTTTTATCCAAGATTATTGTTCTTTTACCATCATTCAATCTCGTAGACACTACGGATCGAAAACGTGATCTCATTTGGGCTTTTAAGGCGGTTCACCGAGAACACACACCGAAAGGCTTAACGATTTCATAACCCGTCATCTTTCAACTAATTACGCGAGTTTGTATACATGCCTATTTTAATTACCAAAATTAAAATTCTACATGTATGCATGGAGTGGATTTATGATATGATGCATGTCATGGCAATTCCGATTTTATATCTATTTTATGATCAAACACATAAAAAATAAATTGCAGAAAATTTAAACACCGAGATGGATCGTTGGTACCCCCGACTAACCTATTTTCTAAGGAAAAGTAAAACTGATTCTAAGTCTTCAAATCTCGATCTTGAAACTTCCGGATCTCAAACCTTCGATCTTGACACGAACCACGAACGATGAGTAGAGGAGGCCGTAATATACCAATATATTTAAAATATATCTATATTATCAAATTGTCTTATATAAAAAAAAAGATTTTTTTTTTTATTTTTTTATTTTAAACAGGTCACGGAAAAAATATATATATATATACTGTTTTTTCTTTTTCTGGCTGAAAAAAAAACAAATTTTGTTTTTTATTAAAAAAAAATCAATGCCTTACGGCAATGACCTAATTTGATCAACAAACCCAAAATTTGTGCCGCATGCAAAAAGGGTAATGAAAAAAAAATAGTCTGCCGTGACCAAAAAAAAATTAAAAAAAATTGCCGAGAGGCAATTAAAACAAAACAACAATCGGCCTCCTCCCGTGTTTACCTTCTTCATGATCTTCAATACCATGATCTTCAACACATCATCTTCGTCGTCTCGAACCCGGATCAAGATTAAAATTACAAAGAAGTCATCTTTACAATTTTCGAGTTGCATAAAATTAAATTACAAGTCCTATGCTCAAGTGATACTAATCAAAAGAGCTACAAAATAGATCTACGGATAAACAATACCAACCCCAATCCATCTCTTCAAACCACAACAATCGCAACATAAAAAAAAATATGTGCATGCGTCGGCCCCAAAAAGAAAAAAAAATTTGGGACACAAAAAAAACTACATGTTTTCCACTCCTAGATCTAATATTTTATACGTATAAATATAGATCACTAGGCGACTGATACCACTGTTAGTAATACCATCCGCAACTGAAGCGATTTAAGGATCTAGATCTATAATTTACACGTAATAAAATAACTAGATCTACTCTACAAGGGGGTTGTAGAACATACCTCTTGGATCTCAAAATCCAAGTAGAAGAACCGCAATAGAAAGAATAAAAGATTGTGTGAAGAGCACCACGATCTTCCGCATGTGTGATCCGAGCAACTCCCGGTGGAAGGAAATCCTCGTCTCGAATCCTTCCGATATGCTACCCGAAAAACCTCCAAGATTTTCCTCCTTATACTCCCCTTGGCCAAAAATTATCCTTCTCCTCTCTAAGAGGTAGAAGTCGAAATTAACTAGTGTGTTGTAGGCTTGGGAGAACTCTCTTTATATAGGAGAGTAATTCTTGTCCTCCAATGATTTTATTTTGCAAATAAATAAATCCAATAAATAAAAGACAATCCCATAATATTCTAGAACAAATCTAGAATAATATTTATCTTTATTTCTTACCATAAATATTTATCCAATAAATATTTTGTGCACATATCTTATTAATACACAAGAAAACAATTTCTTGTTCATTAAAACATGCTATGGCCAAAATTTACTTATTGTGACATAGTCACAATAATTTTCGACTATGATACACTTTTGGGCCAAGATTATGAAAAATGTCTTTTTCACATATTTAATTATTTAGCCCGACTAATTTAATAGCCCACTAAACAATTAAGTCACATATCGTTTTAATTAAATTCTAATAAGAACTAAATTAATATTATTAGGATTCGACGTCCGAGAATAGCTATGCTATATTGGAGGCACGTCGGGGACCATGGACTAATAATCAGCGGCTCCGATAAATCAAATAACTAATTATCTTACGAACAAAATAATTATATTCGATAAATCAATCACGGGAATATGCCACCATAATCCCGTGACTGCACTCCTCTGATTATGAGATTATATTTATCTCCTCACGAGAATGATAATAAGCGTCCATTGATATAATCATTACATATGGATTAATCCTCCATAGATCGTTCATTCTAAATCGGGAAGTTACCGTTAACCCTTTCTAGAACCTCTTATCCTTATTTACCATTAACCCCTAGTGATCAATTAATTCATACAACTCACCGGTAGCTAATCGGTGTAATATGAACTCCATGGATCGATCGGTTTCTAGGATTAACAAATAAGTGAAGCTGTCTATCTACTTCCATAAATGGAAGGAATGGATTCCGTATCCGTGATAACACGGACTACTCACTCAATCCAAGTACAATGCCAAGATGGGGTAATTCGGATCACGGACTCGGTGTAATCCTTAACCGTCAAGTCAAACCTCATACCGATTCAAGCGGTTGATCGTGATAACCTCGGGATTAAGATATATCCATAAATATGATCATCGATTGATTCGATAAGACTTCTCGATTACGGAATTATATCGTAAACTCTAATCAAATCGGTCCAGCCCTATATGATATATCTATCGTATATAAATGCCCCACTAGGTTCTCTTAACCGAAAGTCCGGATAAGACAATCACACCTATTATGTTCCGGGCGCATTAATAGCACGTTAAAGGAGAGACCCGATACTCTCGATTAACTTCACTACGGGCTAATTGTGTTTTAAGTACATCTTCATTCACTCAATCCTCCCGTGTATATCCCATACACTGAGTTAAGTGATTACACAAACGATATACTATAGGGTTTTCTGTAGTGTAAATACTATTGTCACATCGGTGAATATGAGAATAATAAATATGAATAATAATATCATTTCATTTATTAAATAAAACAATTACAAAATTTTCTTTCGGGCATTACACCTAACAATTAATGCCGAGGCTCATATACTAATTCCACCACTGGAGGATGGCCCCATTTGTCAAAGGCCAGCCCGGGAATTGAGATGATGGCGGTCAGGTGGGAAAGGCACTTATGGGGAGGGTCCCGCAAGTTAGGAATTTGAACATGACCATTTTTGACGGGGCAACTTTCAATGTTGGAGTCGGCACGGTGAATCGGATCACTGCTGCAGATCCGGTGACCAATTTTTTTCCCAACCCATAAGGTTTGTATGGACTGGCGGGCAACCTTGCGAGCATATTAAGTTTTCCTTGACCATTGTATGTTTTCTCTTCATCTCGTTTTTCCCCTCTAATTTCGATGTAATTTGGTCTCTTTGCCTTTTTTCCCAGATGGCGATTGTTGTGTGTCTGGTTATGTACGAGCAAAAAAAGCTATTGAAGCATTCTGAGCACTATAAAGAGAAGGCTGGGAAAGCTGACGAGCTGCAGAAGACGTTAAATAAGGAGAAGGTACGAGCTGTTGATGTAGAGAGCAAGCTAGATGATGAGCTGGTGGAGGCAAACCGCGATAAGGTCAAACTGGAAAATGGCCTGAGTAGCATGACTGCATTAGCATAGACGCGAGCTCAAGATCTCAAGATGTCCCAAAGAGAGCGGGTCTCTGCCCTTGAATCTTGAGATATATCTGAGAAAAATCTAACCAATGAGAGGCGTATATCCGAAGAGCTTGCCGAGAGATTCGGAAAAGCTGAGGTCGAGTTTGAGACAAAGATGCAGGAAGCTCATTCATAGGCCGTCAATGAATATAAAGCCTCTGAAGAGAATCAAAATGCGCTTCTTAGCATTAAGCTTGAGTGCTTTGATCAGGGCATCTTTCACATTACGTGGTGCATGGGACGAGATGTGGATGATCAGGCCCCCACTCTGCAGCGAATCGCAGGTTGGGCCTCTGAGCTAATATTCATACCAAGTCTGATGGCATTTCATAGTTTTGTCCCTTACACTGAGTCTGAAATAGAAGGATATCTGAAAGACAGGTGCGAGCCTTGGGCTCCTCAAGAAGTCGAGCCAGTGAAAATGCGAGCCTTAATTGATGGTGGTGAAGCTGATGGTGAAGCCACCCCGGAGCACCAGGGGATCCCCGAAGAGGAATCAGTGTCGTGATCGTGATCCTTGTAGAAGTTATAATACTTGTGATGTGATTCCGGTTGGAAATCAGATCTGATGTTTTGCCCAGGAAGTAAGAACGCCCAACAATCGCTCACAATCTTTGGTAAATTCTCGAAGGGTTGAATCTCTACTACGAAGAGAACTCTCACACGCATGTGATTTTTGTGATTCCCTACAACGAAGAGAACACTCACCGCAAGTGATAAATCAAAGTCGTGAAGACCTTAATAAAGGCTAAGAAGCCAAATTTATATCATCATAATTGTTTGTGTCTACCAAATAAAAAGCTAGTGTTTGCCTTATATAGGCTTACAACCAAAAGAAAACGCAACATCTAAGCAATGTGGGAGAAATTCCCACTTAAAAATGCGCCTATCTCCTATTGGCCAGAAACGAAATGTTTCTATTGGCTAATAAAAGAATAAATAAAATAAAGTGCTAAAAATCCAATATAAAATAAAACCACCTCCTAATTAATTAAATAATATCCATAAATAGCACGAATGATGGTATCCTCCGAGCATGAACTGGATCACATCATTCCCTCCCGATTCGAAAGGATTCGTCCTCGAATCCACCTGGATCGAATAGTAAGCGTGGCCGAACATATGTGAGTCGGCCCTCATAGTGAAGTACATCCATGAAAAGTAAAGAGGTGAACACTTTAGTAACCAGTCTCTTGTACAAATGAACGGGGCCAACATAATAATCAGCAACCACAAAATCGAAAGGACGACAATGCACCAAAAATGGATCATGATAAATATGTGCTGCTTGTATATCTTTTAAGTGCGCAAGTGACCCAGCCGACTTGGCAACATTGTCAATGCCTCCAACAAAAGGAGCACGTACCTGCAAAGAAAATGCTGGGGCAACACAATTCAAAAGTGGCTCAATGGTGAGCATGGTTGCCTTCTCATTCTCAACAGCGATCTCAACCTCTGTACCATCATGAACATCAACTACAACCTCAGAAGTGACAACACACTCACTATGCTCATCAGGAACATCAACCAACGCATCTACCTGTGTAATTACCTCAGCCTCAATGAGGGAAGGCAACTCCGCATAACTAATGTGCTCATGCGTAATAATGGCACAAGGTTCCACCTGGAGTGTGTCCTCAACCGTGGGCAAGTCTGTTGCTTTCTGCGAAGCAGCCCCTGTTTGTTTCCATTCAGCCGTAAACATGTCTAATTGTTTCTGCAAGTTCACTTTGGATTCCTGCCACCTCCGTTCATCTTCCTCCTTTCTTGCTCTACCTCCTCTATCACCTCTACCGCCTCCGTCATCACCTCGGTTTGCAGCGGACAACAAAGTAGCAAGTGTCTCACGAATCTCACGTATGTCATCACGTAAAGGTGTCACTGCCGCCTGTATGGTCTCATCTATCTCCTGTCTCACTTCATCGAACTTCTCCTTTAATTGTGCCTCCAAAATTTCATTTACCTTTTCAACAACTAAACCACGTCTCGTGTCAAGGACATACTTCTGGCCCATACCATAAAATGAATACCAAGTACGGGACGAATTATACCTTACTTTATACTCACTTAACCATGCCTGTCCGAAAACTATAGATTCACCTCTCATTGGAAACACGTCACATAACATGTCAGATTTATAACCGTTAAGTTCAACGGGAACCCACGCTTGTCTTGTAACCTGAACCCGACGACTTCCAGTATTAATGTAATAAGGAAGAGGATGCCTATACGACAGCAAGTCCAACTCTTTAACCACCGCATTACTAACTAAAGTCGTCTCTTCATCGTGATCAATGCAGAACTCATATTCCTTATCCCGAATAAGACAATGTGAATAAAATATGTTGATCCATGACCAAAATAATATATATTCGCACAACTCTCGTGTTTACACTCACCCTTATGCTCAATCGTAATAAAAAATTTCGACAGCAGAATGACACAGGTGTGAAAATTTTCACACACTGGTGTGAAACCCACGTATTTAATGACCAAACTAAGACGAATCTGCCAAAACTCAAAAGACAAAATTTGTATAACAGAGAGTTTTCTAAATGATATCAAAATTTCAGATTTTTCGGAGGTCTAGAAGTGGCTCAAACAATCATTTTTCAGAAACTGGTGCAATCTGTCATAAATTTCCAGAATGATAGCAGTGATTTAAGGTGCCGATTGTGACCACAGTAAAACGAATTTGGAAAAACTCAAAAGATAAAAGTTGTAGATCGGAGAATTTCCTATAAGATCACCAAGTTTCGGGTGATTCCGAATCGTATAGACCACAAAAATCGAATTCAAACGATGATTAACAGGTGCAGTTTTTCTGGGCAGATCGTTTGTATTGATCGGCAGTTTTAGACAAGGTATGTGTCGAATCTGGATTGGGTATAAAGACAAAAAGTGTACATCGAGATGTGTTGGAGATGTGGTAAAAAATTTAGAATTTTTGGAGGGTTTTTGGTTAGGGATCGAACTGATACAAAAACGGGCCTGGGAAAAAAATTTAAGGTTCTTGGGATGAAGGTTTGAAGATTGCTTGTGTTCTTCGGGGGGGGGGGGGGGGGGGGGGGGGGGGGGGGGGGCGACCGAGAAAAAAAGAACAAGAAGAACGATTTTTTTTTTTGGAATAAAGGAAGACAAAAATAAAAGGGATATTTGCTCACCGAAGTTGTTGAGCTCTGCTACCAACTGATGTGATTCCGGATGGAAATCAGATCTGATGTTTTGCCCAGGAAGTAACTAAGGGGAACAATGACGAGCTAATGATCCTAGACCTAGTAATCCAACTAAATCGTAGGCAGAGAACGTCCAACAATCGCTCACAGTGCTGGTAAATTCTCGAAGGGTTGAATCATCTACTACGAAGAGAACTCTCACACGCATGTGATTTTTGTGATTCCCTACAACGAAGAGAACACTCACTCGCAAGTGATAAATCAAAGTCAAGAAGACTTCAATAAAATCTAAGAAGCCAAATTTTATATCATCATAATTGTTTGTGTCTACCAAATGAAAAGCTAGTGTTTGCCTTATATAGGCTTACAACCAAAAGAAAAAGCAACATCTAAGCAATGTAGGAGAAATTCCCACTTAAAAATGCGCCTATCTCCTATTGGCCAGAAACGAAATGTTCCTATTGGCTAATAAAAGAATAAATAAAATAAAGTGCTAAAAATCCAATATAAAATAAAAGCACCTCCTAATTAATTAAATAATATCCATAAATAGCACGAATGATGGTATCCTCCGAGCATGAACTGGATCACATCAACTTGGTCACGTCACACTTTCCCTGCGGGTCATGTCTCATCAGACGAGGAGGCGTTAACTCGTCTTTCACCTCATGCATTATCTGGGAGACGGGAGCAGTGAGAGGAGTGTAATGTTCCTCTTGAAACCTTTTTGGCTTCTTGAAATCTCAACCTCAATGTGGGTTAGGCTCGGCCTTAGCTTTGCCTTTCCCGTATGATATCGATGGTGGAAGAGGCTCAGATGCCCCAAACTTCCTCGCCTTATCTAGCATCTCTTGCAGAGTTTCTGGTTGACGGATTGCAAACTCGGCCGTAAGGCCTCCTTTGGCGCTCTGAAAACTGCTCATCACCACACTATCACTCGGACCCCGGTCTATTCTTACACCTTGGTGAACCGTTCGTAATAGCCGCGAATCGACTTGTTCTCACCCTAATGAATTCCGTAAAGATCGGCCCGAGTCTTCTTTGGTTGTCCCGCTTACTTGAACTCGGCGATAAATTTATTCTGGAGGTTATCCCAAGACTTGATGGACCTCGCTGGTAGATTTCTGATCAATGCTTCCGCTCTATCTTGCATAGCGCCTGCAAAGGTGATACACCAAGAAGATCCATGCCTCGTGGCCATGGCTGCTCTACTATAGAACCCAAAGAGCCATTCGTAAGGACAAATCGATCCGGTGTAATTCTCAAAGGTGGAATAGTGCCACCTCTCGGGTGTAGTCTTTAGAATCTCATCGTCAAGGACGCTTGTTCCCCAATACTTCCTAATCTCCTTTCCATTTTTATCTTTTTGCAACTCATCAATATGTCTTTGAAGCTTAGAAATCACCTCTACGAAAGGATTGGCAATAGGTTGCCTGTGATTGCTAACCAACTTAGAGCTTTCAGCTCGATGCTTGGCCTCTCCGGGTTGAGGTCAGAATCTTGATTTGACATTTTTGTGAGTCGAATGTACCTCTTTGCTTCTCTCTTTCCTCATGGGCTCATCCCGTTTTCTAGCGACGAGACCCGGACGATCCTGAACGGGTTTGCAACCCTGGTGTCTTTCGGCAGAGGAGTAAACACTAACTTCTCTTTCAGTACATTGAACGGAAGGTCCCCTTGATTGATCCGGGATGTCGATGTACCTTTCTAATACATGAGATCTCGGTGGTGGAACGAACTTGATGATAGGAAGTGTTGGTTGATTTAGATGGATAAGCTCTTGATTAGTCTGATGTATTCTTTCCGCGTATGCAGCATGATAAACAATGATTTGCGTAGAGTTTGTCATATGCCTCAATCTCTTTGAGGGAAGATAGTTGGTTTGAATGGGTTGGCCTAGATATCTTACCCGTGTGTCTTCCTTTGTTTTGCTCAGTGGCAGCAGCGAGCTGATCAAGAGCTTCATTTGATCTCGCCCTGCTATCAAGCAGAGTATGGGTGTCGTACAGTCGTACATCTTCACCCTGAGGACTAGAGGTCGGATGTTCTTTGGGATCGTTGTGTACGGTCTCCTATACGGCGTCCGGTCCCACAGAACTTGTTTTCAAAATATTAACATCGGAGATGGAGGTCTGCTAACGTTGGTGATGTTCTTGAAGAAGAAATGTTAAACCTGGTGAAGGTTTGAAGGCCAGTGGCGGTTTCAAAGAGTATTTGGGATTTTGAAAGAGCTGCAAGAGTATCTTGCTATATTTCTGAGTATCTGGGTGAATATCTCATGAATCTGGAGATTCTGGATGAATTGGATGAAGATTCTGATGAATATTCAACCGGAAAAGCGAAAAAGACAGCTCTAGGATTCCGGAAAAGTAAAAAAAGGACAACCTTTTGGAGCCGGAGCTAAGAACAGTGGCTATGACACACATATCCGACCGGAAAAAAAATGCAAGAACGCATAGATTTCCAGGTAATGGAGCCAACTGATATTGCCGGAAATATTACAAACTAGATTTATCGGATGATTCGTGAGGATATCTGTATTAAAGGTGGTGTTTTGGTTTTTTTTAGCTCAAGAAATATATGAAGATATGAGGAACATTGATAAGTCCACCATATGTGGTTATTCTTGGATCGTTTTGGCCTGTTTTAATGCCTATTTTATGATATTCGTATAATAAATTGCCTTTTTGGACTAGATTACTGCTGTGGCTTTGATATTTTACAGATATGATGAATCCAAGCATAAAAGGCAATGAAAATGTGCTAAAAAGGGGGTCACAGTCATGAAGGCCTGAAGAATCACACCCCAGGTATGAAAGAATGGAACAGGGTGTGAAAAAATGCGGAAACTATTCAGATTTTCTGTAGGCCAATGAAATGTTCTGATTGGTGGAGAGCTTTCCATGTTATTTTCCCAAGAAGCAACATCGTATTTAGAAATAGAAAAGCGCCAGAAGTCCAAGAATGAAGGGATTTTGATTTTTAGAGATTATCTTGACATAATTTATTTATGGAAACTGATTTAATTATGTAATTATTCCTTTATTACTCCCCTAAGTCGTCAAAACACATACACAGACGCCAATTTCAGATTTATAGACGTGAGTTGCAATTCCCATTCCATCTACTATTTTTTTCTCAAATTTTCAAGAACAAGATTATTGTTTAGGGCTCAAGAATGAAGAACGGATCGTGAATTTCTCAGTTTTATGCTATTTGTGAGACAATTCTATTTCCTTTCTCTTAACTTCCTTCAATTCCTTTTATTTTATTTTTACGTTTTACAATGCCTAAATCCATGATTTTTGTGATCTCTTTGACTATGCGCGAGTAGATTTAATTTTCTAGGATTAGGAGAGCCCGGTAAATGGATATATGAGTTAAAGATTTGATCTTTCTTTTTTGGTTAAAGGTAAAAATATATTATAACCAAGGTATGCAAAATACAAGAAATTACATCCTAAACAGAATTTAGAACTAAACTAACACCTACACAGTGTTGAAAAGAGGTTAGATTTGTTGATTCCAAGCTGCATAAGACCCCTGAGGTTATATGCAACAAGAAACAACGACCACTAAACACTTAACAACACCCAAAACACCATAAGGTGTACAAAATCCACCGAATTGTCTATGCCGGTCCCGGGGCACATGAAGCCAAAAAATGACCTCAAAAACCCACCAACAAGCACAACCACAAAAGCATTGCCCAAACATCATGGGGCCAAAAAACCAAAAACCATTATTCAAAGATACAATCATCATCATAATTAATTGTTCTTTCCTTTTTCAAAAACTTTGTTCGCAAATGAGAACCCATATTCAAACCGCATTACCGGGAGGAGCAGCGTGCCATTCCATCGACGGCAGAGTTTGAAGATCTCAAAGTGACAAGATTAGAACCGGGGAAAAGGAGCATGTTCGGATCTATTTCCGGTAGAAGCAAGTTCGGACCTCTTGTCAAGTCCTATAACCAAAACAGTTGCATTTGATCCAAAAGAATCAGCAGGAGAATCAAAGGGGGCATCAGCAGGACAATTTCCAGTTAAAGAGACTGCAGCAGACTTGTCAAATAAAACATTTGAAGCAGAAACTCCAGGAACTACAGAAATAGGCTGTCCAGCAGCAGAAAGTTAATTGAAATTTCGTGTGACATTATGAATAATGATGTTTAATGGGTCTAGATTAATATAATGAGCGAGAAATCAGATTTAATATTAACTTAGGCACGATTAATAGTAGTTCGAAAGAATATTGTTAATCACTTTTGATTATTCGTCAACATAAGTAAAAATTCATAATAAATGGAAATGTCGTTGTAATAGTCATATATTCGTTACCATGGTAATCCGACATCCTAGAAGTTCTTCCAACTTGATTTCTCGCAATTTCTTGGACTTGTGTTGAGTTTTAGATAGGACCTTAGTATTTTGTTATTTTATATTTTAAAACACCAAATTTGATTACTTTAGCTGATATAAGTTAATAACTATTCGGTGATTGTCCTAAGTCCCTGTGGGATCGACATCCTAAATACTACTCGATAAGCCGTGTGCGTGCGGTAGGATTTAGTGATTTTATTGAAAATCACACAACAAACACTCAAGAACACATATGATGTCAACAAATCGGCAGAGCTTGGTCTGCTTTTTCTATTTTCCGACCCCTTGAAGGGTAAAAGGTGCCGCTATTTCTATGGCTTACATAGTCGGTGATAACATGGCGGGCAAAAGTAGTACATGCAGCTCGTAAATATAAATATAAGAATGCGGATCGAGCTCCTGATGTGCGGGCTGGTGACATCTCGGCCACTGCGGACTATTCGCTTGTAACTTGTGACTTTGCTGCCTGGTTGAGCGGGTTGCGAGCTGAGGGGCGGTCGACTCGGCCCCCTGTGCTTCGTCTCGCCTAATAGATAGCATATGAAGGCTTTATATCGACGCCCTTTGCCTGACCAATGATTAAGTATTATAACGATGCAAGAAGGGTTGGATTATTCTTGACCTGGCTCGCCTTATATGGATGCGAAGTGATTGGGCCAGGGACCCTATTCGTTATTGGGCCTATGTGTAGGCCCAAATTTAATCTGAGGGCTCCTTACGGGCTTGGAATATCACATGGTATCAAAGCTGAATGTCAAGAGTTTACACCACGCTCCAAACATAGTTTCCAAAACAAAAAAAACAAAAAAAAAGTCAAGTGTTGGGCTCCACAAATTATAGGCCCACACTTGAGGGGGCGTGTTGAAGTATATAAAATGTTAATTATCTACCTCATCATCTATTTAAGCTTTGGGAGAAATGGTATTTCAATATCGTACAATAAAGGGGTGACTCTGATATCATGTAAAAAATCTAGACACAAACCCATATAAAAGGAGGGGCCTATATGGTTTGGGGCCAGATTTTCTACATGGTATCAGGGTCACCCATTTATTGTGCAAGTATTGGAACTCTTTATTGGTCTTATAGTGCGCTTTATATGACTTGTGTGCCATGTGGCCCAGACTATTTAATTATAGGCTCACACTTGAGGCTGGACACTTGCTATTGTATCATCCAACATATTAAGAGATAAATTTTATTCATCTCACAATCTAGGTTTTGGGGTTTAGATCCTTCGTCTTATGTGGGTTAGACTTAGATTTTCTACAAATTCCACATGCGCTCTATGTACAAATATACTCGTTTTGTTTAAAAATTAAATCCGTAAAAGAAGAAAATTAAGAAAAGAAATAAAAACGAATTGCATATTGTACATGTGAGTCTCCAATAAGATATAATTTAGTGGCCACTAAGTCTGGGGTCCTCAGTCATTCGAAATTTTCTCACCAGCCCACCGGAGAGTTCAAACATGGTAGGAAAGTTATGTTGCAAATTCTACTTTCTCACTATCACCATTAAAAATGGAAAGTTGGTGTTGCACACTAGTTGAACAGGAAAAAGTTGCATTTTATAAGGAAAACAAATGTTGTCAATGTTGACAATTGTGGCAAGGAGTGTCGTTTGGTTGACCTTCAAAATCAAAGGAAAAAAATAAATAAGACTATACATACACTATATCCGTCCCAAAATATAAGTCATTTTGTATGTTTTTACGTCGATTATGAAAGTGGTTAAATGACATCAATTTTAAAGAGAAATGACTAGAATATCTTTTGACTATCATTAATGAAATGATTATAAAATATTAAAAAGTAGTTGAATTATTAATAAATTAGGGATAAATTAGAGAAAAAAAATAATAATAAATGCTTCATTGAAAATGTAGAATGACTTTTATTTTGAAACAAACAAAAAGAGGTTGTGTAACTTATATTTTGGGACGGAGGTAGAATATATATATATATATATAATATCCCTAATTTCTAGATATGGGCAAAGGGGTAATTTAATAGTTTAAAAGGAACTTAATATTATTTGATGTAGATACAAGGAATTTATCAGAGTTAATTCCATTAAGAATTTATTGTTAAAAAAGACAATTTGAACATAGAAATATACAAAGGGTACAATAGAATTTTTTTCCGGTAAAAAAGACTTTTCTTTATTCCATTGTGTTTTGAATTATCTCTTATTCAACTACCAAAACGAATATATCTTTTAATCTAATAGTCGAAAGATGGTAATTCTTTCATCACATTTTTTTCTTTTTTCATCGTCTTTATTTAGACATCTCATTTAATATTTTTTCAACATTATTTTCGAGGTAGTTTTTGTAAAAAAAACATAAACAGTAGAATAGTGAAACATTGGATTTGAGGTCATTTCCACTGCAGCTAACAGTGGATTTGAGGTTATGAACAGTGAATTTGTTCTTATCACCCAGTTTATATTTCCACTATACTGATTTCTATTTTTACTTTTTTGTTTTGGTTATTTTAAACCACTCCCCTTCCGTTAAAATCTCCCATAATCCCACCACCTTGTTGTTCATGCGGTTAAAAAAAAAAAAAGTAAAAGCGTGTGTGTTATAAAAATAGAGTGACAAAAGTTAACTGTGAAGCGTGGATTATGAGTAAAAAATCAGCAAATAAATGTGTAGGGAGGAGGTTAAACTTTGAGATCAAAAGAAAGGCTTTACTTCTTCCACTCATCTTCTTCGGCCTATCTGTAACGTCCCGTTTCCGGACACCGAGTTCTTATTCAGAAATCGAAACGTTCGGCACGCATAATATTAAATAAATAATATTACACGTAAGTCTCTACTACGTCGTATCAAATAAAAGCAAACGGAAGCTAAAAAGACTCGGGTAAAAAAAATTACCCGAGTCTTTTTAGCTTCCGTTTGCTTTTATTTGATACGACGTAATAGAGGCTTACGTGTAATATTATTTATTTAATATGATGCGTGCGGAACGTTGCGTTGCCGGATAAGGACTCGGTGTTGGACTTTATGGTTTTGGACTTTTCGGATTTTGATGTGATTCTTGGAATAGATTGACTATCTGAGAATTATGTTCACTTGGATTGTAGAGAAAAGAGAGTGACCTTCAAGATACCAGGGAAATCAGATAAGACTTACCAAGGTAACATTTACAAGCCTAGTAAGAAGCGTCACCCTATAATTTCAGCGGTTAAGGCTATAAGAGATTGTCAGAAAGGTTGTGAAGGCTACTTGCTGTACGCAGTTGATGTGGAGCAAGTAAAGCCTGATTTAGAAGAGACCCCTGTAGTGAATGAGTACCCTGAAGTGTTTCCAGAAGAGTTACCGGGAAACATGCCGGATAGAGAGATAGAGTTCAAAATCAAGTTGATACCAAGAGTGGCACCAGTTTCTAAGGCACCCTATAGGATGGCACCGACTGAATTAAAGGAGTTGAAAGCTCAGCTTAAGGATATGCTTGAGAGGAACATAATTCAGCCTAGTACTTCGCCTTGGGGAGCCCCAGTGTTGTTTGTCAAGAAGAAAGATGGTAGCATAAGGATATGCATAGATTACAGAGCGTTGAACAATCTTACCATCAAGAATAAGTACCCTTTGCCAAGGATTGATGATTTGTTTAATCAATTGCAAGGCAAGAGAGTGTTATCTAAGATTGATCTTAGGTCAGGGTATCACCAGTTGAATATCAAGGTAGCAGATATACCGAAGAAGGCTTTTAGTACGAGGTATGGACATTATGAGTTCTTAGTCATGCCTTTTGGACTCACTAATGCTCCATCTGCATTTATGGATTTGATGCAGCGAGTTTTCATGCCATACTTGGATAAGTTTGTGATAGTGTTCATAGAGGATATTCTAGTGTACTCTAAGGATGAGAAAGAGCATGAAGAACACTTAAGGATAGTGTTGGATACTCTGAAGAAGAACCAGTTGTATGCTAAGTTCTCAAAGTGCGACTTTTTCTTGGATCAAGTAAGTTTCTTGGGTCATGTCATTTCTAGAGATGGCATTAAGGTTGATCCCGCGAAGATTGAAGCAGTTGAGAAGTGGTCCAGACCGACTACAGTTTTAGAGGTTAGAAGCTTTCTCAGTTTGGCTAGCTACTATAGGAAGTTTGTTCAGGATTTCTCAAAGATAGCTACACCACTTACCCGGCTCACTCAAAAGAATGTAAAGTTCGAGTGGACCAGTGAGTGTGAAGAGGCTTTCCATACATTGAAGACGAAGTTGACTACAACCCCAGTTTTGGCAGTTCCGGAGATCTTTGATAATTATGACGTGTACACAAATGCTTCGGGACAAGGTTTGGGTTGTGTGTTGATGCAAGGAGGGAAAGTGATTTCTTACGCATCTAGACAGTTGAAGGTGCATGAGAAGAATTACCCAACCCACAACTTGGAGTTAGCAGCAGTAGTGTTTGCCTTGAAGATTTGGAGGCACTACTTGTATGGAGTTAAGGCCAGGATCTTCACCGATCACAAGAGCTTGAAGTATTTCTTTACCCAAGAGAATCTGAATATGAGACAAATGAGATGGTTAGAGTTCGTAAAGGATTACGACCTAGACATTCAGTACCATCCGGGTAAAGCAAATGTAGTAGCCAATGCTTTGAGTAGGAAACCAGTGTTTGCGGTTTCAAGTGTTGAACTTGTTGCAGAGAGGCTAGATGAGCTGCAGATTCGGAGTTTTGATCAGATTGAAGACCGGCAGTTTGTGGCACCGTTGTTAGCGAGGTGCGAGTTGATGGATGACATTCGGGAAAAGCAAGATGAAGATCCAGTTTTGGTTGATTTGAAGCGAGTTGCTAGAGAAAAGCCTACAGTGGGATATGTGTTAGACAAGAACGGAAACCTTTGGTACCAGGATCGTTTGTGTGTGCCTAATGTTGGTGATTTAAGACAGAGAGTCATGGAAGAGGCACATAGGATTGCTTTTGCCGTTCATCTGGAAGCTACTAAAATGTACAGAGACTTGAAGGAAAGGTTTTGGTGGCCCTCGATGAAACTGGAAATAGCCAAGTTCGTTGCAGAGTGTGGTACTTGCCAGAAGGTTAAAGCAGAACATAGAAGACCGGGAGGAATGCTTAAGCCATTGGATATCCCGGAATGGATGTGGGATAAGATCACTATGGACTTCATCACCGGTTTATCTAAGACAAGAAGCGGTCATGATGCGATTTGGGTGATTGTGGATAGATTGACCAAATCCGCTCATTTCTTACCGTATTAGGTTGATATGCCCTTGAAGAAGATGACCACATACTTGGATAATATTGCAAAGTTACAAGGAGTACCTATCTCGATAGTTTCGGATCGTGATTCGAGGTTCGTCAGTCGGTTTTGGAAAAGTTTACAAGAAGCTTTTGGAACCAAGTTGGATTTGAGTACAACCTTTCATCCTCAGACAGATGGACAATCTGAGAGAACTATCCAAACACTTGAAGATATGTTGAGAGCTTGTGTTTTGGAAGTAGGTGGATCATGGGATGATTACCTACCGGTAGCAGAGTTTGCTTACAACAACAGTTACCATGCAAGTATTGGCATGCCACCGTTTGAAGCGTTGTATGGAAGAAAATGTAGAATACCGCTGTTTTGGGATGAAGTCGGGGAAAGACAAATCACCGGGCCGGAATTAGTTGAGAAAGCAAAAGAAAGGGTTCAGTTGGTCAAGAAGAATTTGAAGGCAGTTCAAGACAGACATAAGAGTTGGGCAGATGTTAGAAGGAGACCTCTTGAGTTTGAGGTTGGTGAAAGAGTTTACCTACGAGCTTCACCAATGAAGGGAGTGAAACGTTTTGGACAAAAGGGAAAGTTAAGCCCGAGGTATGTTGGACCTTTTGAGATTCTAGAAAGAATTGGACCGTTGGCTTATAAGCTTAAGCTACCGGAATCCATGTCAAGAGTCCACAACGTTTTTCATGTATCGATGTTGAAGAAGTGTTTGACCAAGACAGATGTTGAGACTACAGTTGATCCGGAGATTCTGCGAGATAATCTAGCATATGATGAGACACCAATCAGAATTTTGGACCGGAAAGAAAAGATGATTAAGAGACGGTTGATTCCTTTGGTTATGGTGCAATGGAGCAATCATTCACCGGATGAAGCTACTTGGGAAGTTGAGGACGATATGATCAGCGAGTTTCCAGATTTTATGGACTTACCAAGTATGTTCTAAGTTTCGTGGACGAAACTCCTTTAAGGGGGGAAGAATGTAATATTCCGATTTTCGGGAAAGGGCAGACGTGTCATTTTGCGAAAACGAAATATTGGGTTCGGTTCCTTTTATTCGAAGTTTAAGTATTTGATAAATTATATAAATATATATATATATATATATATATATATATATATATATATATATATATATATATATATATATATATATATATATATATATATATATATATATATATATATTTCGAGATATATATGTATATATTTAAGGAGGAAAATCTGATTTTTTATGATTAAGGAAAATAATAAGATTTTCTATTATTTTGGGATTTGTTATTTAAGGAAAATAAATCCCCACAACTCTTATAACCTACTAGAAATCAGATTTTTTTTCCACCTTCAAATTCACCTTCTGCGTGTAAGAGCAAGGGAATAGGGCTGAGGGAATTTTCGTCAGTTGCTAAGGCAAATCTTAACGGTTATCAGATCAGAGTCGAGCACAGGAATCGTTGTGAAGAAGGCTTCATTTTGAAATTAGAAAGTTGGAGTTTTGTTGAGGTATGTTTAAGCCCTAATTCCTGTTCTTCTTCAAGTTTGATGGATTCAAACTCATCAATTCGTAGCTTTTATCGTTTAGAAGCGTGTGATCGAATCTAATCTAAGTTTGGATTTATCACATGTTTTTCTACAAAAAAGATCAGTGTTTGCTGCTGTTTTTCTGAGTTCTTGGAGTTGGAATAAGCTTGCTAAAGGTAAGAGGCTCTTCCTACGATTTCAATTATCGTTATTGAGGTTTAGATCAAGATTTAAGATGTTTAGATGCAAGAAAGATGTGTTTTTTTGTTGGTCAATGATCCTAGATGCTATGGTATGATTAGATAAGTTGTTATGTGTTTTTCTGGGTTATTTTTCGATGTTAGTTAGGTTAGAAACGGTTTAGAAATCGCGTTTTGAAGATTTTGGCGTTTTGGGAAAAAACCCGGCGAACGGGTGTTTGCACTAGGCAAACGGGCGTTTGCGAACATAGCAGCTCAAACGGGCGTTTGCACAAGGCAGACGGGCGTTTGAGGTTAGACTTTTGATTCAGGATGTAGCCTTTTTTGATGGACGGGCGTTTGGGGTTAGTGGACGGGCGTTCGATGTCGAACGGTCGTTCATAGGATGACAAACGGGCGTTTGACCTGTTTTACCTTGTTTTGACTGTTTTAACGTTTCAGCTGGGTCTTCGGCTTCATAATCGTGTTTTCACTGTTTTAAACCCTTAATTATGATATGTTAACATTAGTTAAACATGAACAAGCTTCGATTGAACTTCTGATTCGTTCAGTTAAAACACCGAATGTACTCTTAAAGGGAGTTGAAGTTCGGATCCGTCGGAAGGGCATGAAAGGGCTTGTGCTTTGATGAACTAGAGTTCATCAATGTCCGTGTAATTGTTAAGATGTGATGTCTAATTTGTCTAAGTGAGGGAGTAGAGTTGTTAAGGTGAGTTTTTTCTGAAAACACTTAGGTGGTTAGTTAATTCACATTAATAATTACATATGTGTAGATAAAAGCTAAAACGTCATTTATTCTCGGTTAGGCACTCTTTCATATCGGCGATGTGATACGTTCATAAAAGGTGAACAACGCTACTGGCCTTAAACGGCTGAAGGGTAGTGGAGGAAATTAATCGGACGTATACGCATACCAGGGAGACCCCTGAGCTAATCGGTGCTAATCACCGTTAGTTAGCAAGTATATCTTCAGGCTGATGAACGCCATGCGCAGTGTCCTTGAGTAGTGATGTAACAAAGATAAGCTAAGCTAGAAACGTATAGTCATGACGTGTCGATGGGAATGGAATAAACCCTAAATTGAGTCAGTCTCATTAAGACAAATCTTTTAACGATAAACCCTAATTAAATTGTAGCTTCCTCTTCTTACTTTGTACAGTGTACTTACCTCAAATGCATGTTTATTTATGTGTTTGGGGGAGAGAAGACGAATAGGTAAATGAGGAGTACGAGGAGGACTGTGATGACGACGTTTGAGGACGCCGGAGTTGAAGACCTTGATTGTTGATCACTCATTTCTTTTATTTATTTCCTAGACTTGGATTATTATTGGATTTTGTAGTTTATTTTTAGCACTTTGGAATTCGTACATTTTGGATTCGTTGGTTTAATTTTCCAATGTAATAATATTACATTTCCTTCTTTAGTTCTTGATTTCTATTCTTGGTTGCTTGGAAAAAAAAAATTACCCGAGTCTTTTTAGGCTTAGTTTGCGTTTATTTGATACGACGTAGTAGAGAACTTACGTGTAATATTATTTATTTAATATTATGCGTGCCGAACGTTTCGATTTCCGGATAAGGACTCGGTGTCCGGGAACGGGGCGTTACACTATCTTCCTCACATCCCACTAAAATTAATCGGTTATATTACGGAATATATTATTATTAATATTCTTATTGGTAAGTAGAGGACATAATTGGTATTTTATGGGATATAGATAATGTATAAATACCACATTTGAAGATGAATAAAACATAGAAAATTATTCTTTTCTATTCGTATTTTGTCACGATTCTTATTGATCTATCAAATTTGTCATGGTAGCAGAGCAGGTTCTATTAGTTGATGAAAAAAAATAAAATAAACAAAACCTACGTTGGACGATCAGCGGCCGGGAAATGAGTTGCTGCTCCAAATAATCCAAGGTTATTGACGGACGGAAAGAAAAAAAAAAGTTGATGCTTATTGCCATTATTATTTAATTGGAGTACAGTAGATGCTCTCTACAAAAGTAAAATAAAAGAAAGCCTCAGATTTGCTGCAAGAATATTGATCTAAAGGCTCTAGATCTAAATAGTATGAAAATTGTGGAATTGGTTACAGGATAGAAGATGACATGGACCCCAATTTGATTGCTAAGCTTCATGGCGAGGACCGTGAATATATAGCTCATCTCTTTCGCACTCAATACACGGTGGCATCAGCGAGTCGAGCTGAACATGGCTCGGTTCGAGCAAACAATGCAACGGTTGAGTCGTCGTCCTCAAATTCTTGCGGACAACAGCAGTATGGGACGGCCGAGGAGGCCGGCCTCGCCAACTTGAATCCGGCACAATGGCAAGGAAACTTGACACATTGAATCTAGCTAAGCCCAAAGATCGTTTAACAGGTTCAGACTTTTGGATTATTGATATGGGGGCCACCCACCACGTGACCAGTAAGTTGAATAATCTCAGGGATGCCCATGTAATCGAGAAGTGTCCGGTTGGGCTTCCGGATGGTCGGAATTCACATGCCACTCATGAGGGAAGTGTTATATTGCCGGGAGGATTGAAGCTCAAAAATGTTCTCTATGTGCCTAAGTTGGCATGCAAATATGCAATCTTATGTCCGTGATTGGATGAATTAAATTGTCAGGCTCAGTTCATCCCCACTTTGTGTGTTTTGCAAGACCGAACGACGAGAAAGCTGATTGGAGTGGGTGAACGCGAAGAAAGACTTCTTGTTCCGGGGATATCAAATATCCCTTTTATTTTATTTTTTTCCCTGCGATTCCCTTTCATTTCGTCTACCAAAAAAAAAAAAAAAAATCAGCCTTCATGTTATAAAACTATGAAAATAATGGAGGAATAACAAGAGGAAATACAAGTATAGAATAAGGGAAAATTGCTTCTCTTATTCCAATAGTCTAAGAGGGTATTTATAGTAGAGATTACAATGTGAACACAATAATCTGAATTAATCTAAAATCTACGTAAATCAATCAGAATAATAGATAATCCATCAATGATATTATTTCATAACACCCCCCCTTTGATATCTATTATATAACATACAACAGATATGACATGCCTCATTAAAACCTTACTAAGAGAAAACACAGTGGGAAAAAAACTTAGTTAAGGAAAAATAGTACATATTTATCTGTTTGATTTACTCCCCCCTGAACCAAGCATCAATTTAGATATTTCAATTTCCGCATCCCAATGCTCTTCACCAGTCTTTCAAATGTTGTAGTCGACAATGTCTTCATAAATAATTTCGCGCATTATCGGTTGACCGGTTCTGTTGCACATAAATCTCCCCATTCTTTTGCAAATCATGAGTAAAGAATAACTTGGGTGAAATATGTTTTGTTAATCTCCATTAATATAGCCTCACTTCAATTGAGATATGCAAGATGCATTGTCTTCATATAATGCAGTTAAATAATTTTCATTCTCATCTAGACAATATCTCAATGAATAAATGGTAGAATCGATCGTAGTTGCATAACGTATATGTCATGTACTATTAACTTTGCTAGAAAAACCCAGTGGGAAAAAACTAGACAAGGTAAATAGTTCATGCCATATGCGTTTCTATGTGTTGCAATGACTGCCTCATTAAAAACCTTTAACTAAGAAAACCATTTGGGAAAAACTTGGTTAAAGGGAAAAAGAGTACAATCATTGGTTTTAAGACAAAATCATTGGTACAATCTTAGTGAACAAATCTATTAGATTGTCACTAGAGTGTAATTTTTAATATCACTCTCTTTTAGAGTTTATTGGATAGTCGAATGTAGGGGCTAATAAGTGTCATTCCCACAACTCACTTGTTCAACACATGCAACACAATCAACACTGTAATCAGCTAAATAATGGGGGAAGTAATATAATCGAAATTTGCATGCATATATTTCCACTATCATGCATCGTAATTCCTTAAAATTTATGACATTAACCATGCATTACTTACATATTCCTTTCTGAATAGGAATCTACTCAACTGGTCATACTACATTCAACATGAATGTTAACGACCTTAACCATATGCATGTTGAGATTGTCATATTAATTCATTTCTGAAATCCACCAAGGATTTTCATATTAATATTAATGTCTAACGACCCATAAATATACCGTCATGACATAAAGTTACTGTCAGATATATTAGTTAGCGGAACATTATATTATCAATAATGGGAGAATATATTTGACCATTAACAAACAAATATTTCCAATTCAAACTCAACCTCAATTGCTTATTACATTTTTACCTTGCTGATGACTTAGGTACTGGATCCAGATATTATAATAGCAATTAAAGAGGCAAATATGTCGTCGACGACTATGATGTTTTATTATAAATTTCTCCCGTAAATTTCATTGCTAATTCAATATTAGCATAAACCAATTCCTTATCAATGTATGAATTGGTTGTTACGCAACCCCAATATTTAATCATCTGTCGCACGTGCAATTTTATTTTGGGGTTTTCGCCTTGAAGACGGATCTCTTTAAGAGATTTCATGAGTGGCTGAATATGAATCTATTTTCCGCGGATATTTATCTTTTACCCCGATCGGTATTCTACGCTTCTGGCATAGAGAAATATCATCAATCATATTGTTGGTGCCTTTATAAATAGTCACACATGTAATTTCAATAACGGCATCTGGCGGATTACTTGTTAAATACTACAAGTAAATTATTTTCGCGAATAAGTTAAATTGATGCGTGGAAGATCGTTTATGTTGTGAAAGTTTATCGGCATTCTTTTATTCTAACATGTGGTTTTCTTTATCTCCCCCTAATGCCGAGAATCGATCTTTATCAAACATGTTGCACCGAGCTATACCTTGATGCTCCTTTATTCGCTTCAAGCGATTTACACATTTAAAACATAGTAGTTCCATTAAATATCCCGTTTCAAGAGATTTTTGAAAATATTATTTCTCTTGCGCTTTATATACCACTATGTGATTTTAGATTCTTTAAGAATCATTCAAATTATATATCATATGTAGAGAAATCACTCGAACGAGACATTGAACTTTTGGTTCATTTCTCCATTTTGCTCAGAAAATATTTGATGTATGCAAAATGTGCATAAAATCTACCCTTCATAGGTTTGATATCAATGAATGATATGTGAACTCATAGTTCATTTATGTCGAAGTTTGTCATGAGATATAATTCATATTGGGTTTTCCTCCCCTCATTCTCGGACAACATTTTTTCATAATCGATATGTCAAAATTTTGCAATAACCCGTGACGGATTCAACATTTTAATTTGAGATCCTCTTATGCGGGTATCAACAAATTTCTTCAATATTTTTCGATTTGAGGAGAAGTTTTGTCTCATATAGAGATATTATATCCGTTCTCACAATTATGGATACATATTATCGAGTTATACCAATTTTCTTGAATCACCATGCATCCCAATTCTAGTATGATTCTCATATAAAGAATGGTTATACCCACAATAATAAAAAATATTCAGAATCACTATATGCATCTTAAATATTTAATTTTGTCGCATTCATTTCACAGAATGATACTGATGCATCCCATATAATATGATACGAATATCATTGTTTTAAATGATGCATGTAGTATCAGTCACATTCTCTTCGTGGAATGGACATATCTCATTATTTTCAGACACATTGTTTATACACATTTCATCGGGAAAGAGTATATAAAGCAAATATTTCAATCTTGATATAACACCCATATTACTCAAAAAAATCGAGACTTGAGAGAGCATAGTGCTTTATTTCAAACAATTTTGTTTCAATATAGCACTTGCATATTGCATTATCATTTGCATCTCTCATTAATTCTTTTGAAAACTTGTTTCTCAATATAATATGTGTGTCGCACTATCGATGAGGCAATTTAATTTCTCTCATGTTCCGGCTCCATTTCTTCCTTAGAACGAAATGAGCAATTAATTTTTGTCAAAGTATAACAATTGTTACATAGTATAAATGAATTACTATGATTAATTATTTCAAATAGAAAATTATATTATGTATCAGTTCAAGCAAATCAAATTGATATTGTAAATGCTAGTGGATCCGAGTGACAATTATCCAGTATTACAATTCGTGAATCAAACATTATGAATAATCTCACTCACCAATAAAACATTATAATATGTTGTCATATTCATTCTTATCACAACTAGACAACAAATTTGGAATATGATAATAACATAGAGCAAATGGGCCTTACAATCAAATACCATATACATGGTATTCATTTTTAAAAACGCAGGTTGAATATTTTGTAATAAATATAAGTATAAATAATCACAATAATGATTATCACTATTCTTACAATAATTATGCAAAATAAAATATTTTCATTGAATAACCAAATATGATTTTATTTATTAAAATCAATGCAAGCATTTTTGCCAAAAATTCAATGAATGCATTAATTGCCTCAATGATCATGCAATTATTGTAAGGTTATTGGCAATATAAATCAAATTAGCTAAATGATATGACAATATCATATTCTTATTTTTCATATCAAATCGACTTTATAGTGAGAAATATATTGCTAAATTATAAAGCAACGTATAAAACATTCTCACGTCGTATCAAATAAAGATAATATATGCGCACAACGTAAGTGATTAACACAACTACGTACACAATCATGTGAAATATAATTTATTTGATTTTAACTATTTAAAATGACTTTAATTAATATGAATATGATTGCAAAAGTAATATACACGTTTATTAATCCAGCGATTGAGAATCATATATTATTATTGTTGTCAAATAACAAGACTTACTTACCAAAATACATGATGATACAATTATTTTCCTTTTTTCTTTTTGAAGAAAACTAGTCACACGTATCAATTATACACAATCGATAAAATAAAATTCCAAAGCTACTATATATATCATATAAAACAATTTTGTTAGGACTGTATCAATAATGTCCTCCTCCACGACCATAGCCAAATATTTCCAAATATTTATAAATTGAGTCACGTTTTTTTATAAAGTATGAACTCTTATAATTTGGTCGGGACTCATTATTTATTTTCATAATTCCACATCCAGTGGATTATTATTTTTCATGATTCGAAATCATAATTAATTGCATATATATCATAAATTACTTTGATCGATATTGCTGCTTCAGGAGCATATCATCATGATAAAAAGTGATTTAATTTTTCATCGATTATGGTCATGAAATCTCATGATATATTAAGTAGATTTCTTATCTCTGAATTTCAGATCACTCGTGGAACATGTCTTTCTCTATGGACTTTGGGTCCTAATTTATTTATATGAATGACATGTCTGTATTTTTTTTTCTCTGTGAATTTCAAATTCACTTTCACGATATTTCGACATGTCTGAAATTTATCTATGTGAATTTTATATTCACTTTAATCGGTTTTTGACATGCCCACTTATGTGAATTTTATATTCACTTTTACGAGTTTTCTATTTTCATATGGATTTACGATCCATTATATCTTTCGTTTCAAACATTGATCAACTTCATGTGATCATACCTCCTTTTTAATTTGCACAAAAGACAAACTCTTTTGTCTAAGGAATATAGCCATCGAAGCGTATCATATCACCGATAAAGTATTACTCATATCTTTTTCTTACTTGATATTGACTTGATCCATCATGATTTGATGGTGTCAATACCACTAGCATCACTATTACATATATCTATAAAATAATAGAATTGATCACGATAAATAATTTAAATAAATCAAATTTTTACCTTAATGTTTACCTGTATCGAGATGTGTAGATATAAAATATATCAATTGATCGACTTGAGTTCTTCTCGCAATCTATTAATGGTTATTCTTGTGGGGGGTTTTTTTTTCCTTGAAGGTTGCCAAACTTCATCAAAACAATTTTGATGATTTGAGACGTGGTTAGAGACTCGTGCTGATAACGTGTTATAAAACTATGAAAATAATGGAGGAAGAACAAGAGAAAATACAAGTATAGAATAAGACAAAATTGCTTGTCTCTTCCAATAGTATAAAAGGGTATTTATAGTAGAGATTACAATGTGAACACAATAATCTGAATTGATCTCAAATCTACGTAAATCAATCAGAATAATAGATAATTCATCAATGATATTATTTCATAACACTTCGCAGCTTGTCAGTTCTTTTTTATTTCCTTTTCAGCCTTCTTTTTGCATTTTTTTAAAACAAAAAAATTATCACATTTCGTTCCTGCTTCTCCAATTGTTTGCCCTATTTGTTTTTTTTTCCTGATTGGTTGAATAAAATAAAAAAATAAAAATCCCAGACTGCTCTTTTGTTTTTGTGTTCTTATTATTCAAAAAAAAAAAAAGTTCCTGCTTGTTCTATTTTCCAGCTTTTGTTTTCGTACGATTTGATTATCTCAAAAGTAGAGGGAAAAAAAAAAGATCTATGTATCTTGCAGCAAATTACTCATTGCATATACCTATACATTTTGCGAGCAAATTTTTCCTAGTCATCCCAACAATTAACTACCGCCGACTTTCGACCCAATCTGTCTACTTGATTCCTGTTGATTTAAAAAAAAATTATACTATAATTTTAGCCTGCTTTTTTATGTGAGTTTCACACCTTCGGTGTGATTTTATCACACCCGTGATTCTAGTACTCCACAAAAAAAAAAAAAAAAAAAAAAAAACTTCTTCATTTTTAACCGACATCCTAGTGCCATATTTAAGTTCCTTGGTATTTGCGCTCATTATTTTGATTTGTCCAAGGTTTGATTTCCACACGAAGGTGAGTGTAAACACGAGTGATTGTGAGGATATACATATTTTTGTTGAACGTCCATCATGTCAGAAGATCTCACCGAGGGAGTGGAGCATGCTATTGATGCTCGTATTCAGGTATTGGCGGAGGCTCAAGTTGCCGGGATTAATAGAAAACTTGCAGAGATGAGGACTCAGTTTGAAGACATGTTAACAAAAAAAGTTGTTGGTAGAGATAACCGTTGTGATAGAGATAATCGTGGTGGTAGAGGTGATAGGAGACGAGATAGAGTGGGGGCTCGAGTTGAGGAAGAAGATGAAGATGATTCCTTGCATTCGGGTAATACAAGCAATGATGGTAGTGATGATGACAAGAACAATATGGGGCGAATAAAGGTGAAGATTCCGGTATTTAAGGGTACAAATGATCCTGATGCGTATCTAGATTGGGTGCGTAAAGTGGAGCAGATTTTTCGGTGTAATAACTACTCGGAGAAAAAAAATGCGGTTGGCAACGCTTGAGTTTGAGGGATATGCGGCAATTAGGTGGGAACAACTGATTGTTAGTAGGCGTAGGGCAAGGGATGACCTTGTCAAGACATGGAATGAACTTAAGCGGGAAATGAAGCGAAGATTTGTACCAGATTCGTATTACCGTGAGCAATACCAGAAATTGCAAACACTTACACAGGGTAATCAGTCCGTGGAAGATTACTATCAAGAGATGGAGCTGACTTTGATTCGCACAGGTACAGAAGAGGATTCTGAGGCAACCATGGCTAGATTTTTTAGTGGTTTAAGGCCCAAGATTGCACATCCGGTTGAAATGAAGGATTGTGATACTTTAGAGAAGATGGTTCATGCGGAAATTTTGACAGAAAAGCATTTGAAGAAACGAAGTTCAGGTAATTCCTATTCTTATCGTTCTTTTCAACCTATAGATGATGGCTCACGTTCTAGCCCACAGAGGCCAAACCGTTTGTCTTCTATTGAGGCTTACAAAGCTAAGGAAAACAACAGTGGTAAAGCTCAAGCCACACCATATCCACCCACTCACGAGTTTAGATGTTAAAAGTGTAAAGGTATTGGGCATAAGGCAAGTGATTGTGCGAATAAGCGAGTAATGATTGTTGTGGGATAAAAGCATGGTGAGAAAGAATACATGTCACAATCCGAAGAGGAAAATGGGAGTGATTCCGAGGAGATAAGCCCACCCGAGTTTGGACCTGAAGGATTTATTTGTGTGAGTAAGAAAGTTGTGGAGGACCAAGTCAAAGTTGATGCTAGTGTGCACCGTGAAAACATTTTTAAAACACGTTCCTTTATAGGAGATAAGTTGTGCGGTTTGATCATAGATTCGGGTACTTGCACCAATGTTGTTGCAAGGAGTTTGTCGAAGACATGAGCATTAAGACTACTAAACATCCCCAACCATACAAGCTACAATGGATGAATGAATGTGGGGAAGTTAGAGTTACAAAGAAAGCAATGATCACTTTTAAAGTTGGAAAGTTCTAGGATACGGTTATGTGATGTAGTGCCTATTCATATTGCACATGTTATTCTTGGTAGGCCATGGAAATTTGATCGGCGAGTTAACTATGATGGGTTCTTGAACACGTACGCATTACATCACCGGGGCAAGAAGGTTACTTTGGTTTCATTATCACCCCAAGAAGCACGTGCGGAGCGACTTAAATTTGCTCAAAGTCGGGAGGTTAAGAAGCAACCAATGGGTGCAAAATCTGTTGTGCAACGTGGAGAAAAGAGGCCGTGTTTAACTTCATTGGCTGTTCGTTTCGGTTCATCTTCTTATTTTTTGGAGGTACATAAAAATCCACCACTTCACGTTGTTAAAGTCGGAGCCAAGTTGGCGAGCAAGTCCATTACACCGAGCGTTGTTTGAGATGTTGATGTTCGGATTCGAGGTCGAATCCTTTCCGAACCGGGAGGGAATGATGTGATCCCGAGCAAGATTCATGGTGGTTTTCAAAGGAAAAAGAAGAAAAAGAAAGAGAGTGGAAGAAGCCGGCATTTTTTCCCACATTGCAAGTTTAGAAGATTTTCTTAGAATTTTATTAGTATATATTTCTTATATTTTTATGTTTATTTCTATTAAATAAATTTGCCCCACATCGCTTTGGGAGTAGTTTATGTCTTTCATTCTAGCCTATAAAAAGGCATCACATGTAACTTTTACAATCAGTTGAATAATTTGAGTGATATATATTTTATTTAAAGCGATTAAGCTTTGGTGAGTTTTCTCACGTGGAGGATTCCAAACGGGCTTATCAAGGTCGTGAGCATACCTTGTGGGTGTCCACACACCGAGTTTCTTAGATACGGGTTATCTAAGGGTTTAGGTTATACCAAAGTTTTTGGTTACGGGTTAACCAATGGTCGAGGTGCTCGTTTTATTGATACTTTTAATCGGTCCTTCGGTAATTTCGGATCTGATTCGGTTACGGGTCACATCAGTTCCCAACGTGACGGTTACGGTTAGGGCGATTGATGGGAGAAATTTTATGGACCTGTGGCACAAGCGGTTAGGGCATCATTCAGAAAAATTGCTTACAACTTCTCAATGTAAGTGAGTCTAGTAAATTGAATAAAGATGGGTGTGATGCGTGTTTCAGGGCAAAACAACCTAGGGAGAATTTCCCGAAAAGTGATAGTAGAGCGAGTAAAATTTTCGAGTTGGTTCATTGTGACTTGTGGGGACCGTATGGAACTAGATCTACGTGCGGTGCATCGTATTTTCTTACGATTGTTGATATTATTCTAGATCAGTGTCGGTGTATTTGCTTTATAGTAAATGGGAAGTCGAAACTATTTTTCTGAATTTTATGGCTTTGACTGAACGTTAGTTTAATGGGAAAATTCTGCATGTTCGGAGTGATAATTGAACTGAGTTCAAACGTTTGCTCCCACATTTCCAAAAGGAAAGAATAATTTTTGAGACATCTTGTGTGGGTACGCCTCAACAAAATAGGAGAGTGGAGAGAAAACACCAACACATTTGAACGTCGCTAGGGCCTTAAGATTTGAGGGACATCTTCCACTTAAGTTTTGGGGTGAGTGTGTTATGACAGCTTGTTACTTGATCATTCGTACCCCGTCCAGCATTTTGAATTATCTAACTCCGTATGAATGCTTGTTCTGAAAACCACCAAATCTTGAGAATTTACGAGTGTTTGGATGTTTGTGTTATGCCCACAACCAACGACACAAGGGGGATAAATTTGAGAGTCGTAGTAGGAAGTGTGTTTTTTGGGTTATCCATTTGGTAAGAAAGGCTGGACTCTTTTTGACTTGGAAACCGAAGAGATTTTTATCTCGAGGGATGTCAAATTTTTTGAACATATATTTCCCATGGACGCACCGTCTACTCCTACACACTCTCCGGTACCCTTTCATGATTGTGCAGATGACGATATTACTTTCAATATTCATGAGGACAATGCGGAGACACATCCGCCTGTAGTGGAGGACAGGGTCACTATTGAGAGGGGGGAGAGAGGCGGCTGATTTTGGTAAGGAGGGTGAAACATTGCAAACCGATGAGGTTGGTGTGAGCGTGGAATCATCCGGAGAAATAGAAGAGTTAGGTAAGAGGAAGCGAACTAAATTGCCTAATTCCAGGTATCAGGAGTTTGTTACTCATACGGCTGTGGAAAAGAGAAGTCATTCGTCACACTCCTACACTCCGTCGCCCGCCTCAGGTAGTTTATATCCGCTTACACATTTTGTGGATTATTCTCGTTTTTTTTATGCACGTAGAAGGTATCTAGGAAATGTGACTGCAAGACATCCTCCCCAATCATTTGAAGAAGTAGTTAAATATGAAGGATGGCGGAAAGCTATGGCAGAAAAAATACGAGCCTTGGAAGAACATGGCACGTGGGTGTTGCAGGAATTACCCCTGGAAAAAAAGCCCTCGGTAGCAAGCGGGTGTATACAGAAAAATACGATGAACTAGGAAACCTCAAAGGATTTAAAGCCCGCTTGGTAGCATTTGGAAATCATCAGGTGGAAGGGATTGATTATAATGAAACCTTCGCACCAATTGCAAAAATGGTGACAGTTCAGGCCTTACTTGCAGTCAGGACTGTTAAGAAATGGGAGATCCATTAGATGGATGTGCACAATGCATTTCTCCATGGGGACTAGAATGAAGAAATTTACATGAAAATTCCTCCAGGTTCTGATCATAATAGGTAAAACATGGTGTGTCGCATGCGGAAGTCTTTGTATGGGTTGAAGCAGGCACCCCGGTGTTGGTTTGCAAAACTGACATCGGCACTGAAAGATTTTGGCTTCCGACAGTCTTACTCGGATTATTCTCTATTCACGATCGTTCGTGGGGACATACGGCTGAATGTACTGGTCCATGTCGATGATATGATACTTGCGGGGAATGATTCCACGGCTTTGCATGTTTTCAAGAATTATTTGGGCAGTTGCTTTAAAATGAAGGACTTGGGGAAATTGAAATACTTTCTTGGTTTGAAGGTGGCCCGGAATCCATAAGGAATTTTCTTATCCTAATGAAAGTACGCGCTAGATATTATTGAGGAGACCGGTCTACTTGGTGCTCGTCCTGCCGAGTTTCCTATGGAACAAAATCACCGCTTGGTTGTTGCTGAAGGTGCGTTGTTGGATGATCCTGGAAAATATTAGAGATTGGTAGGACGGCTTATTTATCTTGGAGTTACACATCCCGACTTGGCGTATTTGGTACAAAATTTATCTCAATTTATGCAGGAGCCACGCGTTGAGCACTGGGAGGCGTGGTTCTTTACTTGAAGAAAAACTCGGTTCAGGGTATAATTTTGAAGGCAGATAGCCCTTTGTCCCTCGAGGGGTGGTGTGATTCTGATTGGGTGAGTTTCCCCATCACCCATTGATCGTTGAGTAGGTGGTTCGTGTTACTCGGGACTTCTCCAATTTTGTGGAAGACAAAGAAGCAACAGACGGTTTCCCGGTCCTCTACTGAGGCTGAATACCATTCAATGGCAGCCGTGACCTGTGAGCTGAAATGGCTTCGGCAACTTCTTGGGGATCTAAGGGTTCGGATCCCGATGGGTATCCCACTCCATTGTGATAGTCAGGCCGTGTTACATATTGCGCAGAATCCAGTTTTTCATGAGCGGATGAAGCATATTGAAGCGGATTGCCACTTTGTTCATGACGCGATCGCGGATGGACTCCTTGCTCCCGAATATGTGCCAACACGAGTCCAGCTGGCGGATATTTTTATGAAAGCATTGGGGAAACAACAATTTTATTTTTTGTTACGCAAGTTGGGCGTTCATGATCTTCACGCTCCAACTTGAGGGGGGTATTACGGAATATTTTATTATTATTATTCTTATTTATTTATAATTGGTAAGTAAAGGACATAATTGGTATTTTACGGGATGTAGGGTTCCTACCTATGATGGATAAATACCACCCATGAAGATGAATGAAAACACAGAAAGTTATTCTTTTCTATTCGTATTTTGTCACGATTCTTATTGATTTATCAAATTTGTCAGGTTAATTTGGAATTGCGGGGGTCTACGGAAAGTGATAACTTTTATGGAAGAGATATTTTTGGGGAAAACTTAAGAGTTTCATTGATGAATCAAACATATATATACAAGTAGAAAACAACTACTCACTAGTACACTTCCTATAAAATAAGAATCATGAGATCATGGCTTGACAACTGAAAATAACTACCTAGTAATGGAAAACATGTTCAAACTACTCTAGTAGTGGGAAATAAACATGGGTTACATAGCCTTAGGTAATAATTAAAACATCATTAATAAAACATAATTAACAATATCTTCCAACATTCCTTCCCTTAATCTGAGCTGGCAGTTCAGATTACTTCACACATGCCCAGCTTGCCTCTAAGCTTCAAAAATTGATCCCTCTTGAGTCTTTTAGTCATAATATCTTCTATTTGATCTTCACTCCTGCAATGCTGCAACTCAATGATCCCTTCTTCACATAGGTTTCTCAGAAAGTGATACTTCACATCTATGTGCTTGCTTCTATTGTTTAACACGGGGTTCTTGGATAGCTTGATAGTTGAACTATTGTCACGGTACATAATATTCCCAGTCTGCTGAACTTGACCTAGAACTTCCAGCATCCTTCTTAACCATATTAGCTGACATGAACAGTGTGCTGTTGCAACAAACTCTGCTCCAGTTGTGGACAAAGTGACTATTGGGTGCTTCTTGGAGGACCAACTGATAGCACTTCTTCCATACATAAACACAAAACCTGAGTACTCTTCCTGTCATCAATGTCTCCTGCATAATCACTGTCAGAGTATCCAGTCAGCTGAGCCTTCTCTGCTGAACCATACATGATGCCAAGGTTGATGGTTCCATTCAAGTATCTTAGAATCATCTTTACATAGTTTAAGTGGTCTGCTGAGGGTGACTCCATGTATCTGCTTACCACACTTATAGCATACATAATGTCAGGTCTTGTTGCTGTCAAGTATAAAAGACACCCTATCATCTGCTTGTACAAGGTGGAATTCACCTTACCACCTGTTCCTTCTTTGCTAAGTTTCACACTAGTTTCACAGGGTGTGAGTGCTGGATTGCTATCCTTCATTCCAAACCTGTTAATTATTTCAGTCATATACTTCTTTTGAGAGACGAGTATACTTGACTCGGTCTGCTGAACCTCAGTGCCTCAGAAGTATTGCATTAGTCCCATGTCTGTCATGCTAAATTTGGTCTTCAATGCCTCCTTGAACTCCGTTATCATGCTGAGCTCACTGTTGGTAAAGATAAGATCATCCACATACAAACATGCAATCAGTAGCCTTCCCTTGCTATTAACTTTTACATACAAGGTAGGTTCGTATGGACACCTTGTGAAACCTGCCTTCACAAAATATGTATCAATGCAACTGTACCAAGCCCCTGGGGCTTGTTTGAGTCCATATAAGGCTTTGCTAAGCCTATACACTTTGTTTTCCACTCCAATCTTCACATAACCCTGAGGCTGATCCACATATACTTCTTCTTCCCGCTGACCATTCAAAAATGTTGATTTACATCCATTTGATGTACTTTCCACCGATTTGTCCGCCAAAGATAGTACAAGTCTGATAGTCTCCATTCTTGCTACTGGGGCAAACACTTCATTGTAGTCAATCCCATACTCTTTCTTGTATCCTTTGGCTATTAATCTAGCCTATATTTGCTGATTTTGCCATCTTCATTCAATTTTGTCTTATAGATCCACTTCACACCAATAGTCTTGTGTCCTTTTGGTAGATCTGTAAGACTGCAAGTCTGATTCCTTTCAATGGCTGTGATTTCTTCATCCATAGCCTACCTCCATTTTCTATCTTTTGCTGCTTCCTCACAAGTGATTGGATCATCACTAGCAAATAGAGTAGAGTAAGTGGCCTCATCTGACTGTGGTAAACCTGTTACCTCAAAATCTGTCATCGAGCCTGGCCTTTTTCTAATTCTTTGAGGTCTGTCTGCTGAACCCTCAGTTGCTGTTGTCAATTCAGTGTCTTGAGTCTGCTGAACTTGGGTCCGTGAACTCTCGTTCTTCTTTGTCAATTCGTGTCTTGAGTCCGCCGACCCCGAGTCGCCGAATATCACTTTGCCGATTTTGAGTCCGCTCGATATCGACTCTGTTGGTCCTCAGTAGGCTCTTCATCTATTAGATTCTGGATTGGATGGAACTGAGCATTGTTTGTTTCCCAATCCCAGGTGTTTAGTTCATCAAACACCACATCTCTGCTGATCACTATCTTTTTGGTTATAGGATTAAACCACTTTGCCTTGGACTTTTCATTGATCCCTAAGAACACACATTGCTCCCCTTTATCAATGAGTTTCTTCCTGTTTGCATCTGGAATATGAGCATAAGCAATGCAACAAAAAATCTTAAAATGACTTACAGATGGTTTGATTGAGCTCCATGCTTCTTCTGGTGTCATTTCTTGAACATAAAAAGTTTGGCATCTGTTCAGAATATGCACACTCCAACTTACTGCCTCTGGCCAGAATCTTTTAGGCACATTTCCATAGGCCAACATGCTTCTTACCATACCGAGAATAGTCCTATTCTTTCTCTCAAGATACACCATTTTGTTGTGGTGTATAGGCTACTGTCAATTCCCTTCTGATTCCATTACTGGTACATAAATCTTCAAACTCTGTTGAGCAAAATTCTCCTCCTCTGTCTGTTCTCAGACTCTTGATATACTGATCTGTCTCCTATTCTATTAATAGTTTGAAGCTCTTGAATGCATTTAGAGCTTCAGATTTTTCTTGCAAGAATTCAACCCAAGTTTTTCTAGATAAATCATCAGTAAACATGATGTACCTTTTACCTCCATTAGATGATGGGATGATTGGTCCACACAAATCAGAATAGATGAGTTCCAACACATGCTTTGCCCTCCAAGACTTTCCTTTAGGGAAAGGATGCATGTGTTGCTTTCCTTTAGTGCATTCTTCACAAATCTGCTGAGGAGTTTGAATTTGTGGAAGTCCTTTAACCATTTCCTTCTCCGTGAAGTGTTTTCAAACCACCAAAATTGAGATGTCCATATCTGTAATGCCATAACCAAGATGCATCTTTCAATTCTGCCATAAGACATGCTTGTGGACCCTTAATCTCCACAGGAAACAATCTGTTGGCATTCATGGGAACTTTAGCAATGATTCCTTTGCTTGGATCCTTAATTTCACACTCCTTATTCTTCATAATAATTTCATATCCTTTTTCTTTGCAACTGTCCAACACTTAACAGATTGCACTTCAGACCAGGAACATATAAGACACTAGAAATGGTTTCAGATGTCCCATTCTTGGATCTGATGCATATATTTCCTTTTCCCTTAACACTGACTGGGGAATTATCTCCAAACTTCACATTTGAATGATAAGATTCATCCAAATAAGAAAATAATGCCTTATTACCACACATGTGATTAGTGCATCCTGTATCAATATACCATACTTGGGGTGCTGAAGTCTGCTCATGCTGAGTAGTCATAAACAAGGTCTCATCTTCCTCTTTGTCAGCAAAGTGACTCTGCTGAGTCCCTTTCTCCTTGTCTACTAGCAATTTGGTGTAGCATTCTGACCGGTAGTGTCCAAGTTTGTGACACCTAAAGCATTCAACATTCTTTTTGCTTGCAGTACCTCTACCCTCTCCATTCTTGGATGCCTGAGAGTTGTCCCTGCTGTCAGAATCTCTGGCAGTTCTCCCTCTACCTCTTCCTCTGCCTCTACCCATGCCCCTATAATTACTATTATTATAGGTAGTGGTCTTTAAGGCCTGCTCTTCATTGGATGCTGCTGATCCTCTCTTCATCTTATGTTCATGAACTTGCAAAGAACTTTGCAATTCATCAAGAGACAAAGCATCAATGTCCTTTGACTCCTCAATGGAGCATACCACATAAGACCTCAAAATTTTCTCCACAACTGCTACATCATTCATCTTTTGACCAAGAAATCTCATTTTATTGCAGATTTCCATGGTTCTGTCACAGTAAGTTGAGACAGATTCACCTTCCTTCATTTGTAAGGTCTTAAAATGTCTTCTTAAGGCCTGTAGCTGTGATCTCTTCACTCTGGCATTTCCTTGGTACTTCATCTTCATTGAATCCCGATATCCTTTGATGACTCCTTGCTGAGAATGGTCTCCAAGATAGCTCTATCTATTGCTTGAAACTGATAATTCTTGGCCTTCAGATCCTTTAGCTTTTTGCTCTCAAAATATGCTCTCTGAGCCTCAGTTGGGGGTGGATTTCCTACTGGTTCAACCACTCCTTGCTCAATAATAGTCCAGTAGATGTGATTCCGGTTGGAATCAAATCCGATGTTTCGCCTTGGAAGTAACTAGGGGGAACAATGACAAGCTAAGGATCCTAGAACTCGACAATCCAATCAAGATCATAGGTAAGAACGCCCAACAAATGCTCGCGATGCTGGTAAATTCTTAAAGGGTTGAATCCTCTACTACGAAGAGAACTCTCACACGCATGTGATTTTTGTGATTCCCTACAACGAAGAGACACTCACTCGCAAGTGATAAATCAAAGTCAAGAAGACATCAATAAAAGCTAAGAAGCCAAATTTTATATCATCATAATTGTGTGTTGAATGAAAAGCTAGTGTTTGCCTTATATAGGCTTACAACCAAAAGAACTAACAATGAAAAAGCAATGTGGGAGAAATTCCCACTAATAAAATGCCCCTACCGCCTATTGGCTAGAAACGAAATGTTCCTATTGGCTAATAAAAGAATAAATAAATAAAGTGCTGAAAATCCAATATAAAATAAAACCAACTCCTAATTAATTAAATAATATTCATAAATAGCACGAATGATGGTATCCTCTGAGCATGAACCGGATCACATCATTCCCTCCCGGTTCGAAAGGATTCGTCCTCGAATCCACCTGGATAGAATAGTAAGCGTGGCCGAACATATGTGAGTAGGCCCTCATAGTGAATTACATCCAGGAAATGTAAAGATGTAAACACTTTAGTAACCAGCCTCGTGTACATACGAACAGGGCCAGCATAATAATCAGCAACCACAAAATCGAAAGGACGACAATGCACCAAAAATGGATCATGATAAATATGTGCTGCTCGTATATTTTTTAAGAGCGCAAGTGACCCAGCCGACTTGGCAACATTGTCAACGCCTCCAACAAAAGGAGCATGTACCTGCAAAGAAAATGCTGGGGCAACACAATTCAGAAGTGGCTCAATGGTGAGCATGGTTGCCTCCTCATTCTCAACAGCGATCTCAACCTTTATAACATCATGAACAACAACTACAACCTCAGAAGTGACAACACACTCACTATGCTCATCAGGAACATCAACCAACGCATCTACCTGTGTAATTACCTCAGCCTCAATGAGGGAAGGCAACTCCGCAGAACTAATGTGCTCATGCGGAATAACGGCATAAGGTTCCACCTGGAGTGTGTCCTCAACCATGGGCAAGTCCGTTGCTTTCTATGAGGCAGCCCCTGGTTGTTTCCATTCCGCCGTAAGCATGTCTAATTGTTTCTGCAAGTTCACTTTGGATTCCTGCCACCTCCGCTCATCTTCCTCTTTTCTTGCTCTACCTCATCTATCACCTCTACCGCCTCTTCCTCCTCCGTCATCACCTCGGTTTGCAGCTGCCAACAAAGTAGAAAGTGCCTCACGAATCTCATGTATATCCTCACGTAAAGGTGTCACTGCTGCATGCAACTCATCTGATACCTCCTGTTTCACTTCTTCTAACTGTCGTTTCAATTCAGCGTTCTGAGTTTCACCCTGCTCCATTAATTTTGCATCTAAAATTTCATGTACCTCCTCAACAACTAATCCACGTCTCGTGTCAAGGACATACTTCTTGCCCATACCATAAAATGAATACCAAGTACGGGACTAATTATACCGACTTTATACTTACTTAACCATACGTCCGAAAACTATAGATTCACCTCTCATTGGAAACACGTCACATAACATGTCAGATTTATAACCGTTAAGTTCAACGGGAACCCTCGCTAGTCTTGTAACCTGAACCCGACGACTTCCAGTATGAACGTAATAAGGACGATGATGCCTATACGACAGCAAGTCCAACTCGTTAACTACTGCATTACTAACTAAAGTCGTCTCTTCATCGTGATCAATGCAGAACTCATATTCCTTATCCCGAATAAGACAATGTGAATAAAATATGTTGTCATCCATGACCAAAATAATATATATTTGCACAACTCTTGTGTTTACACTCACCCTTATGCTCAATCGTAATGAAATTTTTCGATAGCAGAATTACACAGGTGTGAAAATTTTCACACCCTGGTGTTAAACCCACGTATTTAATGACCAACCTACTACGATTCTGGGAAAACTCAAAAGAACAAAGTTGTAGACCAGAGAGTTTTATAAAGGATGTCAAAATCTCAGATTTTTTGGACTTATAAAAGTCGATTAACCAAGTATTTCTCGGCAACTGGTGCAATCTGTCAGAATTCTCCAGATTGATAGCAGTGTCTTACGGTGCCGATTGCGATTAAACTACAGTGAATTTGGAAAAACTCAAAAGATAAAAGTTGTAGATCGGAGAATTTTCGGGTAATTCCGAACCGTCTAGACCACAAAAATCGAATTCAAACGACGATATACTATTGCAGTTTTTCTGGACAGATTGTCTGGAGTAATCGGTGGTTTCAGGCAAGATGTATGTTGAATCTGGATTGGGTGTAAAGACAAAAATTGTAGAACACGATGTGCTGGGGCTGTGGTAAAATTTTCGGAATTTTTGGAGTGATTTAGGGTATAAAACGAAATGAGAGAAAAACGGGCCTGGAAAAATAAAGTTTGGGTTCCTGGGATGAAGGTTTGAAGATTTGAAGATTTTCAATTTTTTTTCCGGGTAAGATGGATGAAGTTTTGAAAAATTATGGCTGGGGAGGGGACGAAATTAAAGGAAAACAATAAATTTTTTGTTTTGTTTTGTTTTGTTTTGGAATAATACGGAATAAGGGTAAACAAAAAAAATAAAAGGGATATTTGCTCACCAAAGTTGCTGAGCTCTGATACCAACTGATGTCATTCCGGTTGGAATCAAATCCGATGTTTCGCCTAGGAAGTAACTAGGGGGAACAATGACGAGCTGAGGATCCTAGACCTCGATAATCCAATCAAGATCGTAGGTAAGAACGCCCAACAAATGCTCACGATGCTGGTCAATTCTTAAAGGGTTGAATCCTCTACTATGAAGAGAACTCTCACACGCATGTGATTTTTATGATTCTCTACAACGAAGAGAACACTCACTCGCAAGTGATAAATCAAAGTCAAGAAGACCTCAAAAAAAGCTAAGAAGCCAAATTTTTTATCATCATAATAGTGTGTTGAATGAAAAGCTAGTGTTTGCCTTATATATGCTTACAACCAAAAGAACTAACAATGAAAAAGCAATGTGGGAGAAATTCCCACTAATAAAATGCCCCTACCTCCTATTTGCCAGAAACGAAATATTCCTATTGGTTAATAAAAGAATAAATAAAGTGCTGAAAATCCAATATAAAATAAAACCAACTCCTAATTAATTAAATAATATTCATAAATAGCACGAATGATGGTATCCTCCGAGCATGAACCGGATCACATCACCAGTACTCCTTAGAACGCATGAAGTTCTCCATCAACATGCTCCTGTGATCATAATGTTGTCCATCAAACTTTGGGATTAAAGCCTGAACAAAATTTATTTCGGCCATGGATCCTTTCTCCAACTGCGGTTGAGAATATGGCTCCGATACTACTGATAACTTTTATGGAAGAGATAGTTTTTTTTGGAGAACTTAAGAGTTTCATTGATGGATGAAACATATATATACAAGTAGAAAACAACTACTCACTAGTCCACTTCCTATAAAATAGGAATCATGGGATCATGGTTTGACAACCGAAAATAACTACCTAGTAATGGAAAACATGTGCAAACTAATCTAGTAGTGGGAAATAAACAAGGCTTACATAGCCTTAGGTAATAATTAAAACATAATTAACAATATCTTACAACGAAATAAATCACAAAGAAAACCCTAGATTCTAATCCGCGCTCATTGGCCATCAACGGTGTTTTCGTCTCGAAATAAAATCAACTAGTAGGCGAGATGATGTTACCGAAAAATAGTTAGAAATCCATCAGTGATGGAGAATGATTTTTTGTTATTCAATTTAGCAATAGACACTTGACCTTATACAATATTCTGGTACAATAAGATAAGGACACAATCTAATATAAGATTGTGTTGCCACTTGGCACTACACCGGTACACCTGTTACTGCCATTACTGTAATGGTGACTTAAACTATGCTACTGAGTCTCGTCTGCTGAGTGTGGCATTCAGCAGAGTCTGTGGAAATTGTGGTGGTCAGCAGAGCATGAAGCATCCGCCGAATCGGGTGTTCGTTTGGGGGCGACAGCAGAGTTGATCGGTCTGCTGAAGCTGTGTCTACTGGTACAGGGTATCAGCAGAGTGAAGTCTGCTGGTTCACAGTAGACTTAAGGAACACGTCTGCATGGTTTCTTAATTCGGTGAAGTTACTTCAGGGGGTATATCAGTCATTTACTTGGTTGGCTGATTAGTCGGTTAGGGTTGGATTCCCAAGGCTATAAATACTTTTTGTAATACATGTAATTGTAACTTTCTGGTGATAATAAAATATCCTCGTTTGCCCGTGGAGTAGTCGGCACATTGCCGGAAACCACGTTAAATCCGCGTTCTTCTTGATTCTATGTTTGTTTGTTTGTTTATCTTTTATCTTTACTCACAATCACCATCACTTCTTGATCGATCCATCATAACAAACTGGTATTAGAGCGAGGTTCATCAACAAATCGGTTTATCTGTTTTAAGCAAGGTAGATTGGCACCAAGGTCATAATCGACGCTAGGATTTGGGATCTACATAAGCTTTTTTGGTGAGAAAGATGTCTGCGTTAAATGTTAAGATTGACAAGTTTACAGGAAGGAACAACTATAGTCTATGGCAGATCAAGATGCGTGCTTTGTTGAAGCAGTAGAAGGAAGTGCTGCTGAGAGAGCCAGTTTGGAGGAGAAATCACATTCAACAATTATGTTGTGCTTGTCAGATAATATTATCACAGAGGTTGCTGAAGAGGACACTGCTGAGAAGTTGTGGTCCAAACTTGAGAGTTTATATATGACTAAGTCTCTAACCAACAAGTTGTTGTTAAAACAACGTCTGTTTAGTCTAAGGATGCATGAGGGCACTCAGTTGAGGGATCATCTAGATCAATTGAACACAATATTGCTTGACCTAAGGAATATTGATGTGAAGATTGAAGATGAGGATGCTGCATTGATTCTACTTCCTGCATCATATGAGAACTTTGTGCAGTCCTTTATTGTTGGGAAGGACTCAGTATCATTGGAGGATGTAAGGTCATCACTCCATGCTCGAGAGTTACACCATAAGGCATCTGGATCTGGGACAGATAGTTTGGCTGCTGGATTGGTGGCCAGTGGAGTCAGCAGGTGGCCAGTGGAGTCAGCAGGGGGCCAAATTCTGGAAAGAAGAAATTCAAGAAGAATTCCAAGGGTCCTAAAGCTAAGGATATCTGTAATTACTGCAAGGAGCAGGGACATTGGAAAAATGAATGTCCAATGAGGAAAAAGCAGTAGGGTACTCAGCAGGGTACAACTGCTTTGGCAGAACAAGACACCAACTCTGAAGAAGATCTGGACTTAGCAGTTTCAGAGTCAGTAGGGCACAGAGATGTGTGGATTCTGGACACTGGGACATCCTATCATGTGTGTCCAAACAGGGAGTGGTTTTCAACTTATCAGCAGGTGGATGGAGGCCATATTGCAATGGCTAATAGCAAGGTCTGCAAAATATTTAGGATTGGATCTGTTCAGGTGAGGACACATGATGGTAAATTCTACACATTGAATGAGGTTAGGCATGTACCACAAATGACCAAGAATTTGATATCACTTAGTCTACTAGACAACAAATGGTTCAAGTTCAGGGGTGAAGGTGGAGTGGTGATCAATGTCTATAAGGGTTCAAGTGTGGTTCTGAAGGGTATCAGGCAGGGGACATTGTACATACTACAAGGGTCTACTGTATCAGGTTCTGCTGATGTTGCATCATCAGAGGTTCACCAGTCACAATTAACTAAGTTGTGGCATATAAGATTGGGTCATATGGGTGAAAGAGGGATGCAAATTCTGCCTAAGTCTAATCTACTTAGGGAACATAAGGTCAAGGAGTTGGATTTTTGTGAACACTATGTGTTTGGGAAGCTACATAGGAGCAAGTTCCCAAAAGCAATCCACATCACAAAAGGGACACTTGATTATGTTCATTCTGATTGTTGGGGACCTTCAAGGGTGGAGTCACTGTGTGTTCACAGGTATTTGTGTCTTTCATAGATGATTATTCAAGGATGGTTTGGGTAGTTATGATGAAACACAAGAGTGAAACATTCAAGCACTGATAATGGACTAGAATTTTGTTGGTCCGAGTTTGATGAATTTTGCAAGAATGAAGGCATTTCTAGGCACCATACTGTTAGAGATATTCCATAGTAGAATGGTGTTGCAGAAAGAATGAATCAAACTCTTCTGAAGATGGCAAGGTGCATGCTCTATAATTCTGGTCTAGCAAGGAGATTTTTGGCAGAGGTTGTTAGTACAGTTTGCTACTTAATCAATAGGGGGCCTCGCACTGGGATCAAACTTAAAACACCACTTGAAGTTTGGTCAGGAAGGTCAGCAGACTACTCTGGACTAAGGGTTTTTGGAAGCACTATCTACTACCATGTCAGTAAGGGGAAATTGGAGCCCGAGGGCCAAGAAAGGTGTGTTTGTTGGATATGAAGATGGAGTTAATGGGTATAGAATCTGGTCATCAGCTGAAAATAAGGTTATACTCAGCAGGAGTGTAGTCTTTGATGAAAACTCTATGCTTAACTCATCAGTGAGGGCCACATCTGAATCTAAAATTGGATCTAAGACTGAGAAGGTTGACAAACATGTGGAGCTTCAAGTAGAGTCTACTGAATCAAAAGACTCAGCAGGGGATTGTCAACAATTGGTAGATCCAGAACTGGATCCAAGCCAGTCTGCTGAACAAGGGTCGGCAGACACTCAAACAGCTGATGTTGGTCAGCAGGGTATAGCTCTCAGCAGGGCTAAGAGGACAAATATCAGACCTCCAAGAAGATATGGGTTTGAGGAGGATATGGTTTGTTATGCACTACAGGTAGCTGAAGAAGTGGATGGTTTTGAACCTAACACTTATATGGAAGCTGTGACATGTTCTGAGGCATCCCAATGGCTTGTTTCTATAGGAGAAGAAATGGAGTCATTTTTGAAGAATGAGACTTGGAATCTGGTCAAACAACCACAGAATAAAAGGGTGGTCAGCTGCAAATGGATATGCAAGAAAAAGGAAGGAATGACATCTGCTGAGGATATTAGATTTAAGGCACGTTTGGTTGCTAGGGGGTTCTGTCAGAAGTTGGGGTAGACTATGAAGAGATATTTTCTCCAGTGGTCAGACATACTTCAATCAGGGTGCTGTTAGCAATAGTGGCACATTAAAATTTTAAACTTGAGCAACTGGATGTGAAGACATCTTTTCTACATGGAGATGTAGATAAGGAAATTTATATGACTCAGCCAGTGGGTTTCCAAGTTCCTGGCAAGGAAGGAATGTTTGCAAGTTGAAGAAGTCCTTATATGGACTTAAGCAGGCCCCAAGACAATGGTATAAGAAGTTTGACTAATATATGATTCAGCAGCGTTATAGCAGGAGTCCATATGATTGTTGTGTTTATCACAACAAGTTGAAGGATGGTTCAGTCATCTACCTGTTGTTGTATGTAGATGATATGCTGATAGCTGCTGCAAACAATTCTGACATTCAAGATCTGAAGAATCTGCTCAAGGCTGAATTTGAGATGAAGGTTTTGGGGATTGCAAAGAAAATTTTGGGGATGGAGATATATAGAGATAGGAAGCAGGGGAAGTTGTTCCTGTCTCAGCAGGGGTATATTGAAAGAGTATTATCCAAGTTTGGCATGTTAGTAGCCAAACCTATAGATACTCCTATGGCACCAAATCTACATTTGTCTACCGTGTTTGCTCCACATTCAGCTGAAGAGGAAGAATACATGTCAAGAGTTCCATATACTAGTGAAGTGGGCAGTTTAATGTATGCCATGGTCTGTACTAGGCCTGATTTGGCTTAGGAAGTCAGTGTTGTCAGTAGGTTTATGGCTCAACGTGGGATGGAACACTGGAAAGCAGTAAAGAGGATATTCAGGTACCTTAAGGGTACATCAGATATTGGACTCATTTATGGAGGTGGTACTCAATGTTTGTCATAGGGTACTGTGATTCGATTATCGCCGCCGATGTGGACAAGTAGGAGATCTATGACCGGGTATGTGTTTACTTTGGGTGTAAGTTGGAAGGCAAATTTACGGGGTAGAGTGACATTATCTACTACCGAAGCGAATACATGGCACCGACGAAGCAACAAAAGAGGAAATCTAGTTAAAGGGGCTAGTCAATGATCCGAGTCTTCATCAAGATCAAGCCAAGGTGTATTGTGACAAGTCTTAGTGCAATATGTTTGGCTAAGGATCGGTTCATCATGAGAGGACCAAGCACATTGATGTTAGGTATCATTTTCTCGAGAAATGAGAGGAGGGTTAAAGTGGAGAAGATCGATCGATGTGAATCCTCGATATGTTCACTAAACCAGTTCCAAGGGGCAAGTTTTAGTTGTGTATGGACTTGTTGAATATCTGTTAATCTGAATCTGGGAATACTCAGCTGATGTTGGGGGTCTGCTGAGGAATTCAAATTTGAAGACAAAGAGGAATCTGGCACTTGGTTGTGCATCTGGTCAGTTTGCATGAAGTTAAACTATGCTACTGAGTCTGGTCTACTGAGAGTGGCATTCATTAGAGTCTGTGGAAATTGTGGTGGTCGCAGAGCATGAAGCATCTATGCGAATCCGGTGTTCGTTAGGGGCGTAGCGAGAGTTGATCGATCTCCGTCGAAGCCGTGTCCGCCGGTACGGGGTATCAACAGAGTGAAGTCTACTAGTTCACGTAGACTTAAGGAACACGTCCGCATGGTTTCCTAATTCGGTGAAGTTACTTCTAGGGGTATATCATTCATTTACCGGGTTGGTGATTAGTCGGTTAGGGTTGGATTCCCAAGTCTATAAATACCATTTGTAATACATGTAATTGTAACTTTCTGGTGATAATAAAATATCCTCGTTTGCCCGTGGAGTAGTCGGCACATTGCCGGAAACCACATTAAATATGTGTTCTTCTTGTTTCTGTGTTTGTTTATCTTTTATCTTTACTCACAATCACCATCACTTCTTGATCGATCCATTATAACAATTACATCATAATTAACTTAATACAATAATGCTAAGTAGATCCTTTAAAATCCCCCCTCAACCGAAGGGACATTCAACAACATTTAGTTTGTCTCTCGTTAGCCGCAAACTTTGAGTTTGGCAAGGGTTTGTTGAAGCAATCGCAATTTGATCACAAAATATTACATAGGCCACCGTCAAGCGATTCTTCAAGAAGTGATGTTTAACAAAATGCACATCTATCTCAATGTGCTTGGTTCTAGAATGAAAAACGGGGTTATAAGCTAGAGCACTTGCATTCACATTGTCAAACCAGGTTACAATTTCGTGATGAGAGTCAACTCGACTCGTTTTCATACGATTTTTAACCTCATTTTCAACTCGTTTTACTTAATTCCGGGAATATTTGGCTTGGTTTTGACACGTATCACACCATTTTGATGTTTACGAGATCAAGACTTATAATCCGGGATTCTTGAGTTTTTTTCGGTGTATTTATTATACTCTCGGTCACCCTAGTGTCCCGTAGGGGTTACGTGTGGTATTTGTTGTGATTTTGTCCAGGAATTAGGTGTTTGGCATGTCCGGAAGGCGAGATATGGGAATTGGAGCATGTGCCCGAAGCTTAGTCTGTAGCTTGTTTACTAAATGGAAAGCATCGGTGCGAATACATGACAAGATCAACGACTGTTTCTATACAAAAAGCCACGTATAAATATGTCGTATTTATTAAACGGTACCGTGTAAGATAATTATCCGTGGATAATTATCTGTAGCCGTAATCGTCAACATCACGTGGGGCATATGGTTATGATAATAAGTATCACATTCTGTCATGTGATTAATATTCAGCCGACTCATTTCCTGCTTGAACATATATATATAGCATCATTATTCGTTATCTATCTGAATATTTCCATTATATAAAAAAGCTTAGAACCTTTTATTTTTGTAGGATCTTTTAAAATATATTTGGAGCAAGCTTTCTATTTATTATTTTAGTTCCATATATATTCACTATATATATATATTATTATATATATATATATATATATATATATATATTATGAAGTGATATATATACACCGAAGTAGTTTGAATGAAGATAATTTGCTTATTAATTCGAAGTTCCGTCCGGTTTTGTCTATATAGGTATATTTTTTATCTTTCTTTTGTTTGTGTGTATTAATTATATGATGAAATCTTGTGTTTTTATAGCCGTAATGAGTAGCTAATCGTTATATAGCGGAGTTATACGATAATAACTGAAATTGAACCCTAGTCTATTGATTGAGGTGTTCTTGATGTTGTGATTGTTGATTCTCGATGTTGTAGTAGTTCTAGAACTTATTCTTAATCACGTTTGTTGAATTGATCACTCGATAATCGTATTTCACGTGTCGTCTTTAAATATGTATTTTGCGAGATGGTATGGGAACCGGGGTTCTAGGATCACCCTGTAAGACCGACTGAGTTGTTTAGATTCGGTTTCATGTGTGAGGTATATATCAACTTGTTGAGCGTTTCATTGAACGTAGACCGTGTTAAGTCAGTTAAATACGGTCTGCTGACTGTTGAACCTGACTTAGGAGGGTAGGTTATTGAAATAATGTCTATTCTCGGAATTAGAAAACGACACCCTTCGAGTGACATCGAGAAAGTTTAGGTTGGTCAAGAACACTTCCGGATTTAGCTAGGTTTTGCTAAGTAGTTGATTAGATCATAGCTCGGCTATCTATTTTAAACGTTGAAAACTCTCGTTTTAATTTAGTCGTTGTACAAATAGTACGTTGTAGTTTAATAACCTTTCCAAAAATCGTGTTGATCTAAACTAGAGATGGCGCTAGCTTTGGTACTTAACTAGATTCCCCGTAGGATTACGACCTTGCTCGGTTGTTTTATTCTACAACCGACTCGGTACTCTGCCGGTCAGAGTTGGTATACTATAAAACGGCCATCAAGTTTTCTGGCGCCGTTTCCGGGGATTCGAGTTAATATCATGTAGGTTGGTCAAATCTTCAGGATTAGGTCATTTTTTATTTTTATTGTTTGTTGTTTTTTCAATTTGTGTTGTGTATGACCCGAAGTAGCAACGAGGAATTAGCTGAATATCGCCCGGAAATCGATATTTTCTATCGTCAACAGTTGAATTTGAGAAATAGAACGATTGAACGTCTAGCTAGCAGCTCAACAAGCCGAATCTTCTAATCAGGAAATTGAATCATCGATGGCTACAAATACGACTACAACTAGTAGTCAAGGCTCTCCAACCGGGAGAGAAGAACACGAGCATCATGTTGAGGAAGTTGAATCTATAGAACATCATGGTGAGTCGAGTCTTCCGATTGATAAAGAAGTTAGATTGCATCTTCGGGAACCTATTCCAATCCCGAGACAAGAACCTATTCAAAGGGAACCTCCACCACCAAATGTACAACCACAACCCCAATTCAAGGGGTGAATTTGAATCCGAATGCTTTTGTTCCACAGCCTGCACCTCAGTTAGATCGAACCAGTTTATGCAATAATACCAACAAATAATGTTGCAGATGGCTCATATGAATCCAATGATGAATCAATATAATCCAATGGCTGCTCAATATAATCCTATTCTAATGAATCCGATGATGGGGTAGTATCAGAATCCGTATCAACAACCATATGTGCAAATTCCGCAACCGATACCAGTTCCGGTGCAACAAGCCGCTCAGAATGCACAACCTTATCTGGCACCGGTATTTAGACCTCCAATAGTTCACGGGATGGTGAGACATCCTGGGAGAACTTTAAGAGATTATACTACACCCTCTATTGGTGAAGGGCATTCTCCTATTGGTGTCCCGCACATCCAGGCTAATAACATAGAAATCAAAGGGCATGTTTGGACTTTATTGCAGGAGATTGCTCAGTTTAGTGGGAAGCCCGAGGAAGATCCAAATAAGTTCTTAAATCACTTTATGCAGGTATGCAAAACAATAAATGGTGTTTCAGAAGAGGCGATCCGGTTATTACAGTTTCCACACGTTCTGAAAGAATATGCTATCGAGTGGTATGATTCTTTACTGCATGATTCACTATACACTTGGGATGAGGTGACGAGGAATTTTCTGTCAAAATACTTTCCACCAAGATGAACTTTGGACATGAGGGCAGAAATCTCAAATTTTGAATAGTGGGCTTCTGAAGAGTTACACGAGGCGTGGGACCGTTATAAGGCTATGCTGAGGAAATGTCCACAACATGGTTTCGAAATTTGGAATCATATTCATATATTCTACGGAGAGGCAGATAAAGAATCTAGAAGAACATTGAATTCTGCGAGTGGAGGAGATCTTATGTGTTTGGAACCAGATATTGCGTTGGCTACGATTGAAATGATAGACGAGAACAATCGACAATGGAATTCTATGAAACCGCAAGAGCGTCAGAATGTGAGAAATTATGAGAAAGAAGTAATGGTCGGTGGATATGATCAGTCGATGCAAGACGAGAATAATAAGTTGTCCAACAAAGTGACGATGTTGGAGGAACAGTTACGTGAGGTGATTCTTAACCAATGAGCGGCAAATAAATGTGCATCTTGCAGTGGAATGCATAAAAATTTGGAATGTGCCAACACCGATGCAGCACCAAAAAAGCTATTGCCGAAAGCTCAAGTAAGTCAAGTGAGTGTTGGGGAAACACCTATTCAGCCGATTGCTATGGTTCATCGAATGTTGGATCCGGAACTGTTGAGTCAGATGTTTGCGGATTAGATTAATCAAGCTTTTGTGAACCAAATGGCTATGAATCCATAGGCGATGCCACCGATGGATCCAAATATGATGCCGGTTAACCCTACATTTGATGTTAATTATGTTCAGAATCAGAATTGGCGAGGGCAACCGAATCAATGGCAGCAAAATCAGAATTGGAACCGGAATCTGAATCAAGGTAGGCCTTCTAATCAGAATTTTCATCACCACCAACAACAAGCCGGTCCTTCAAATAAAAGGCCGAATGTTTATCAACATCCGAATGCTCCGGGAAGAATAGATAATCCTAATCAACCACAACTCGGAAAGATGACTCTTGAACAAACCATGGAACAGTTGAGTAAAGTAGTTCATGACAGCAATAAAGAGTTTCAAAATGACATGACTACGATGCATGCGGCTATACGAAATTTGGAACATCAAGTTGGCCAGATTTCGGAAAGAACAAACATCGCTCCGGCGGGGGGCTTACCGAGTAATACGGTGAGGAATCCTAAGGGAGTCAATGCAGTGTCGATTGAAGAGACCACGATCGAAGAAGATGACGATCTTGTTATCGAGAGAAGTCTTAGGCCGGCTGACCCGGTTAATGCAATTTATACTTGGAGTGGTAAGAAAGTCGGGGTTGAAGTTGTGGTAGCTCGGGAAAAGAAGAAGAAAGCACCGGTTATTGGTGGTGAAAAAACAGACAATGGGGTCAATTTTGAATTGATTAAGGTGAATATTGAGCCAGTGGATTGTGATGACGACTCCGTTGACGTTGTGGAGATTTAGAATCCGGAGAAGAAGAATGCCGAGTCAGAAAACCGGCACAACCGAGCGAGCCACGCGACAAAGCTATGAAGTGTATGAATTCTAAACCTAATACTATTGACGTTAATTCATTACCCTATCCCCCGAGAGGTCCTAAAAAGACTGTATTAACAAAGAGTCAGAATTGATTCCTTGACATTTTACGTAAAGTTGAGATTAATATCCCTTTTGTTGATGCGATTGCGAATATGCCTTCGTATGTGAAATTTTTGAAAGGGTTATTGTCTAAAAAAGAAAAAATGGAAGATGTCGTGTGTTTAAATGAGAATTGTTCCGCTATATTTCAGAATAAGTTACCCCAGAAACTTAAAGATCTAGGCAGTGTTTCGATACCTTGTACCATATGTTCTAACACGTTCTCTAATGCGATGTGCGATATAGGTGCAAGCATGAGTCTGATGCCCCGCCACATTTACGATGAGCTAGGGTTAGGTAATTTTACCAAAACCGCTATGGCGTTGCAAATGGCAGATAGGTATTTAAGGAAACCGTTAGGAGTAGCCGAGGACGTGTTAGTTCAAGTAGATAGGTTTGTATTTTCCGTGGACTTTGTGGTTTTAGAAATGGAAGCTGATAGTCGGACACCCCTACTTTTAGGGAGAACTTTCTTAGCAACTGGGAGAGCTTTGATAGATATCTAGAAAGGCGAGGTTGTGTTATGGTTAGATAAGGAAAGTGTTACTTTTAATGTTTACGAGTCTATGAAGCACCCGTATAATGAGCACGGATGTAATTTTCTTGATATTATATGCCTTTGGTTGTCGAGAATACTAACACGCAGGGCTACAAAGATGATGATGGTATAGAGGAATGTCTTATGAAGTCAAGCACGGTGGATGATGAGATAGAAGAGTTGGTCGAAGCTGCCGGTGAACTCGAGATTACTGATTGATGGATACGAAATGGCACAAGTTCCTGGAACTTGAATTGAGTGGAGAGAAGGCGAAGCCGTCTATTGAGGATCCAGCCCGAAACCTAGAATTGAAACAATTACCAGCTCACCTAAAGTATGCTTTTCTCAAAAATAATTTACTTCCTTTGATTATATCATTTATTTTGACTAATCTACAGGAAGAAAAATTGTTACGAGTTTTGAGAAGCCATAAGCGTGCCTTCGGGTGGAAAATGGTTGATATACGGGGAATAAGCCCTAAGATTTGCAAGCATAAAATCATTCTCATTGATGGTATGAAACCAGTAAAACAGGGCCAACGGAGGTTAAATCCTTATATGTAAGAAGTGGTGAAAAAGGATGTGATCAAGATGCTCGAGTTGGGTATCATTTATGCTATCAGTGACAGTGAGTGGGTCAGCCCGACACAGGTTGTGCCGAAGAAAGGAGGAATGATGGTGCGGCCCAATGAACGTAATGAGCTCGTTCCGAATCGACTGGTCACCGGATATCGCGTTTGCATAGACTACCTTAAGCTAAATGATGCTACACGTAAGGATCACTTCCCTTTACCGTTTATTGATCAAATGTTGGAATGTTTGAGTGGACATGATTTTTATTGTTTTTTAGATGGCTTTAGTGGATATTATCAGATTCTAATCGACCTTAAAGACAAAGAAATGACCACTTTTACGTGTCCGTATGGCACTTTTGCGTACATTCGAATGCCGTTAGGGTCATGTAATGCCCCGGCGACATTCCAACGTTGCATGACTGCCATATTTTTTGATATTATTGAGAAGTTTTAGAAGTGTTTATGGATGATTTCAGTGTATTTGGTGATTTTTCGATGATTGTTTAGATAATCTGAATAAAGTGTTGCAACATTGTAAGGATATGAATCTAGTGTTAAATTGGGAGAAATGTCACTTTATGGTTGAAGAGGGTATCGTGGGCATAAAATATCGAGTAGAAGTATTAAGGTAGATCAGGCGAAAGTTGAGGCTATTGAACGCTTACCTCCTCCCACGAACATAAAAATGCTTAGAGGTTTTATAGGACACACAGGATTTTATAGACGGGTTATACCGGATTTCTCGAAACGTGTTAAATCATTTATGCATTTACTTTCGAAAGATGTTCCCTTTCTGTTTGATGATGCTTGTTTAAATTCCTTCTTGGACATTAAACGTTCGTTAATGACCGCCTCGATTTTGATAGCACCGGATCGGAGTCAGGAATTTGAAGTCATATGTGACTCTAGTGATGTGGCAGTTGGAGCCGTATTGGGCTAGAAATGCGATAAACTATTTAAGCATATCTACTATGCTAGCCATACTTTGAATCCGGCTCAAATCAATTATGCGACCACTGAGAAAGAATTACTAGCGATAGTTTACGCCTTTGATAAGTTTCGTTTGTATTTGATTGGTTCGAAGGTTATTGTGCACACTGACCATGCAAAACTGAAATATCTTCTGAGTAAAAAGGATGCGAAACCTCGACTCTTGAGATGGGTACTTTTACTCCCAGAGTTCGATGTAGTAATCAAAGACGTAAGGGCTGTGAGAATGTGGTTACGGACCACCTCAGCCGCTTACAGTTGACCTCCGATGTAATTGAAGGAGAGAGATAGATGACGAGTTCCTGGATAAGAAGCTATTTGCTATCGACACAGCTTTTCTGGCAATGAAAGAGAGCCCTCTAATTCCTGGTAAGTACGGTAACCCGTGGTATGCTTCTTTTGTCAATTATCTTGCGTGCGAGTACTTAGATCCCGAGTTGACGTATCAACAACGGAAAAAGTTCTTTAATGATCTTAAGTACTACCATTGGGATGATCCATACCATTTTTTGTAGGTATTCTGATGGTATAATTCGTTGATATGTTCACGATGGCGAGATTCGTTCTATCACGACCGAGAAGCCGGTGGTCATCATGCCGGAAACCGAACAGCCTTGAAAGTTCTCCAAAAAGGTTTTTATTGGCCCTCGATCTTTCGAGATTCACACAAATATGTGAGTATGTGTGACGCTTGTCAAAGATCGGGAAGAAACTCGAGAAGATTCGAAATGCCCATAAAACTGATTCTCGAGTGTGAAATCTTCGACATTTGGGGAATCGATATGGGACCTTTCCCGTCCTCATACAACAATACGTACATTCTCATAACGGTAGATTACATCTCGAAGTGGGTCAAGGAATTGGCTTCTCCTACTAATGACCGAAATGTAGTCATCTGTTTCTTTAAGAAATACATCTTCACTAGGTTCGGAGTTCCTTGAGCGATGATCAGTGACAACGGTAGTCATTTTCAAAATAAGATTTTTAATAAGCTTCTGACCAAGTACGGAGTTCAACACAAGTTGGGAACCCCGTATCATCCCCAAACGAGTGGGCAAGCCGAGGTTTCGAATAGAGGAATTAAGTGTATTCTAGAGAAAACCCTAAATTCGAGTAGGAAAAATTGGGATAAAAAGCTCGATGACGTAGTTTGGGCGCATCGGACAGCTTTTAAGACCCCGATAGGGATGTCCCCGTACATGTTGGTTTTCGGTAAGGCCTGTCACTTACCCGTGGAGTTGGAACATCGAGCTTACTGGGCGATGCGTTTCCTAAATTTCGATGAGAAATTCGTAGGTGAGAAACGTTTGTCACAGCTAGATGAACTCGATGAGTTCCGGTTGCAATCATATTAGTGTGCTCGTAATTATAAAGAGAAGATGAAGCTTCTCCACGACTCAAAATTGAGAAGCGTGAGTTTAAAGAAGGAGACGACGTCTTATTATACAACACTCGTTTACACTTTTTTTAGGGTAAGATGAAATTTAGGTGTATGGGACCATATCGAGTTTCTAAGGTTTTCCCATCCGGAGTTGTCGAAGTTACTCACGAGACTAAGGGTACGTTTTTTGACAAACGCCCTTAAGGGGTAGTTGATGAGAGTCAACTCGACTCTGTTTTCAAACGGTTTTTATACCCTATTTTGACTCGTTTTACTTAAATCCAGGAATATTTTGCTTGATTTCGACACATATCGCACCATTTTGATGTTTACGAGATCCGCACTTATAATCCGGAATTCTCGAGTTTTTCCGGTGTATTTATTATACTCTCGGTCACCCTAGTGTCGTATAGGGGTTACGTGCGGTATCTTTTATGATTTTGTCCAGGAATTAGGTGTTCGGCATGTCAAAAAGGTGAGATACGGGATTAGAGCTTGTGCCTGAAGGTTAGTCTGCAGCTAGTTGACTAAATGTATAAGTATCGGCCCAAATACATGACGAATGTTTCTATACCATAAAGCCACGTATAATATGTCGTGTATTTGTTAAACGGTACCGTGTTAGATAATTATCCGGGGATAATTATCTGTAGCCGCCAAAATCACGTGAAGGCATATGGTTATGATGCTGAGTATCACACTGTGTCATGTGATTAATATGCAGCCAACTCATTTCCTGTAATATCCCGACTTTTCGAAAAAGGGCAGACGTGTCTTTTTGCGAAAAATGGAATATAATGATTTACGTATTAAATTATTTTATGTGTATATATATTTCGATAAATATATATATATATATATATATATATATATATATATATATATATATATATATATATATATATATATATATATATATGTTTAAGGGTAATTAAAAGGATCTAATCAAAAGATTTAGTTATTTAATTAATGGAATTAATTAAATGGCTATTTAAGGAAAATAGTTCCCATAATAAAAAAGAAGTCAGAAATTTCTTCCTGTGAGAGGGGCGGCATGAGAGAGAGCAATTAGGGCTGAGAGATTATTTCTTTCGGTTTCTAAGACGGATCTTAACGGTTTTCAGATCAGAGTAGAGCAGCGGAATCGTCATGAAAGGGCGTCGTCTCAACTTCAGAAAGTTGGGAATTTGTTAAGGTTCTGCGAAGGAAGGATCGTTTTGTTGCAGTTTTTATGAGGATTGGACTTGGATTAGCTTGCTAAAAGGTAAGAGGATCTTCCTACAAGTTAATTATGGTTTATTAGGTTTCGTTTTAAGGTTTGAGATGATTATTATGCTAGAAATCGTACCTTCGTATTGCCTAAGGATCTACAGTTTTTATGATATAAAAAGGCTGTGTTTTTATGCCTTTTTTTGTGTCTTATGATGTTGAACAAGTTTGGGAATGATTAGGGATCGATTAGGGTTCAAAAACCGAGTTTTTGGGAAGTTACCGCGCTCGGTGCGGGCGCACCAGGCCCATTGCGGATGCACTGGAGGTCCTAAACCTGAATTTTTACATTCAGAGTGATGGTGCTTGCGCACCAGACTTGGTGCAAGCGCATTTTTTACAGTCTTTGGCGCACGAGTTAGTCTTTGGCGCACCGGGGCGAGAAAAAATTGAGTTTTTACGAACAGAGGCTTAGTGCGGGAGCACTGAACCCAGTGTAAGCACACTAGACCTCCCTTTTAATGATTAATATGATTTTTAAGCTATGTAATGAGTTCTAAGTGTTAATCCTTGATCTTATAACATTAATTAATCTTGAACAAGCCTCGATTGAGCTTTCGTTTGTTTTGTTTCGGCACCGGATGTACTCTTAAAGGGAGTTGAAGTTATGATCCGTCGGAAGGGCATGAAAGGGCCTGTGCTTTGATGAACTAGAGTTCATCAATGTCTGTGTAATTTCTAGGTCTTGTCCATGTCTAGTGGTATAAGTAAGAGAGAGAGAAGTAGGGGCGAGGGAGCTTACTTGAAGACACTTAGGTGGCTAGTTAACAACATAATAACAAACATACTTGTATAGTAAAAAGGTTAAACATCAATCCATTCTTGGTAATGCACAAGTCTATATCGCGATGTGTGTGCATTCTGAAAGTGAATAACTCTGTAAGTCTTGGACCTTACGTACAAAGGAACACCACCCCGTAAGTCCGAGACCCTACGTATAGAGGGACTTCGCCGAACGTGTACGCTACTGGAGTCTATCAGACTAGACTTACGTGGTTATTGGTGTGATCCATCAATATGTTGCACCCAGTTACTTCGTGGTGAGTAGCACCATGCGTAGTGCCCTTGAATGCTGATGTAACAGAGATAAGTTAAGCTAGAAACGTATAGTCATGACATGTTGATGGACATGAAGTGAACCTTAGATTGAGTCGGTCTCAGAAAGGTAATTTACTTAATCATAAAACTTGTTTATAAACCTTAGTTAATTTGTAGCTTCTAACTCTTATTGAGTACTTTGTACTTACCTCAAATGCATTGTTTCTCTATGTGTTTGGGGGAGATAAAATGAACAAGTAGATCCGGAGTATGAGGAGGACTTTGATGACGACGTTTGAGGACGCCGACGTTGAAGCGCTTATTTTCTGTTTTTATTATTATACTTTAGACTTGTTGTCTTTGGGGAATTTCTTGTATTTTCTTTAGTACTTTCTTTATAGGATTTCGTACGTTGTTTGGTTTTTGTTTGGTTTCTTCCGATGTATTAGATGTTACATTTTTATCTTTAGTTGAGTTTCTATTCTTAGTAGCAGTTATGATGGTTATTTCAAGTCTTTTTAGCTTCCGTTTGCCTAACTCGATACGACGTAGTAGAGGCTTACATATAATATTAAATTTATTTGATATTATATGTGCCGAGCGTTTCATTTCCGGATAAGGACTCAATATCCGGGAGCAGGGAGTTACAGTTGGTATCAGAGCGAAGCGTCCTTGTTGTTCTAGGCTTTCTTTCCTCTAAGATAAGATTTTCGTAGACCTTGTTGAACCCTCTCGATCTCCCTTGATCGTGGTGGTAAATCCTCGTAAGACTAAGAATCTTTAAACCGTGGTTAAGTTGCACTAGGACCAAGTGAAGAGTCTCCTTAAGCGAAGGTTAGGTTGAGTTCTAACTACACTTCTCTTATGTGATTCCCTCGAGTTCGTTCCTCAAGGATCCTTAATAGAATCCCTCTCTTCTTTCAGAAATTTCAGACTTCCCTCACATGTTCTTTCTCTTGGTGGATTCAATTTTTTTTAATTTTCTATATTTGGTCCTAATCATTTCTTTTTGTAACTTGGTGTTATGTAAAACAAGTAAACGATTTTGTTCACATTTCTATATGCCTTGTAATATCATTATCAAAATACCAAAAATTATGTAGATTTTCACCACTTAGAAAGTTGTCTTCTCTACAACTTCTTTCTTTACATCCACTCGGTTTTCAAATTGGATTGTTCATAAATTTCATGACAAGGATGAGCACTCTGTTCAGAAAATTCTGCAGCGTTACTCTTACTTATCAATCTATTTTGAATAAGCTAAACACCTCCAAATGACTTGGATTTTTGATATGTTGTAGAAAACATCCTGTACTAAAATATTTGTTTTAGAACCAAGTGCAAATTATTCTTGGTTTGAGCACAATCTGCAACACAAGCCAGTTTGTGAAGTCCGGAAATTTTTTGACAGCTTATAGCAGTAGACGAAAAGAATTATTTTGACCGACCTATGGCTTTCCAATGTTTATTTTATTTTTTATTTTTTAGCATCATATGTAAAACTTATATACTTAATGATTTTCTCTTTGCCTCATGTTCAAAATCAGTTCGGTTTGTATTGTGCAAATCAATTATTTCATGACTCATGTATACACCTGAATTTCTCAAAACCATTTAAGTCCTTTGGTCAAGGAAGAATATATGCCTTTCTTTCATCCTGGAAGTTAGGTTTTGGAAGGATTTGGAGATGGGAATGCTTTGTTTTATACGATTCTTAAGCTAGTTGTTACATAGAATAAGAAGTTTTGTAGGTAGAGACTAGGTGTTGTTGTTCAATGGCTCAACAAGAAGCGAGTGGTTTGGTTTAAGATAGTAGTGAGTCAGTTGGAACGATTTGATCGGTTTCAGAATCAGGTACCCCACCTCAGTGTTCGTAAGAACAACCTCAAGGATCCATTAGTTATAACAACGACTTAAGATAGAGTAATCAAGGTTTCTAGGGTGTTACTACAAGTTGTTGGTTGTGTTGGAATCTACTGTGGCAAGAGTGAAGTTAGAGTTTTGAATTCTATGGACCATAAGGTGATTCTTGGTATAGGTCGGCTATCCAATAATTTTCTCTACTTGGAATATAGACATAAGTATGTATCTTCCGGTGATGGGTGCATAGAGTAGAAGCGTGGCTAGTGTAGTTTCAGTGGTTAAAGTTATGATTGGTCAGCTTTGGGTTGAGCGTATGAGGTTTGAACGGTTTGGGAATCGGTAAATTTTTGGTTCGGTGGTTACCAAGATCAGAATCGGTTAGAGGTTGTCCGTGGGAAAACAAGTGAAGATTCGGTTTGGTTTGTGTTGAAGAGAGAGTGCTAAGGAATGTCAACGGTTTGAGTACGCTCGAGTTTCGAGGATGAAACTCCTTTTAATGGGGAAGGAATGTAATATCCGACTTTTCAAAAAAAGACAGACGTGTCTTTTTGCGAAAAATGGAATATTTTGATTTACGGATTAAAGTATTTTATGTGTATATATATTTCAGATAAATATATATATATGTTTAAGGGTAATTAAAAGGATCTAAGTAAAAGATTTAGTTATTTAATTAATGGAATTAATTAAATGGCTATTTAAGGAAAATAGATCCCATTAGTTCCCATAATAAAAAAGAAGTCAGAAATTTCTTCCTACGTGAGAGGGGCGGCGTGAGAGAGAGAAATTAAGGCTGAGAGATTATTTCTTTCGGTTTCTAAGGCGGATCTTAACGGTTTTCGGATCGAGTTAGAAGCACGAGAATCATCGAGCGTAGAATCGTCTTTGTTAAGGTAGAAATTCAAGGCGTCATTTCAACTCCGTAGTTTTGTAAAGTTGGGAATTTGTTAAGGTTTTTCGCGAAGGAAGGATCGTTTTCTTGTAGTTTTGCCGAGGATTAGACTTGGATTAGCTTTCTAAAAGGTAAGAGGATCTTCCTACAAGTTAATTATGGTTTATTAGGTTTATTTTAAGGTTTGAGATGATTATTATGCTAGAAATTGTACCTTCATATTTCCTAAGGATCTACACTTGTTATGATAGATAAAGGCTGTGTTTTTATGTCTTTTTTGTGTCTTATGATGTTGAACAAGTTTGGGAATGATTAGGGATCGATTAGGGTTCAAAAAATGAGTTTTTGGGAAGTTGCCGCGCATGGTGCGGGCACACCAGGCCCAGTGCGGACGCACTGGAGGTCCTGAACCTGAATTTTTACATTCGAGAGAGTCGGCGTACGGTGCGCACCGGAGCCCAATACAGGTGCACCAGACCCAGTGCTGGCGCACTGGCAAGCAAAAATTGAGTTTTTACGAAAAGAGGCTCAGTGCGGGCGCCATGAACCCAGTGTAAGCGCACTGGACCTCCCTTTTGATGATTAAGATGATTTTTAAGCTATGTAATTAGTTCTAAATGTTAATCCTTGATCTTATAACATTAATTAAGATTGAACAAGCCTTGATTGAGCTTCCGATTTGTTTAGTTTCGGCACCGGATGTACTCTTAAAAGGAGTTGAAGTTCGGATCCGTCGGAAGGGCATGAAAGGGTTTGTGCTTTGATGAACTAGAGTTCATCAATGTCTCGTGTAATTGCTAGGCCTTGTCCGTGTCTAGTGGTCTAAGAGAGAGAGAAGTAGGGGTGATGGATCTTACTTGAAGACACTTAGGTGGCTAGTTATCAACATAATAACAAACATACTTGTAGAGTAAAAAGATTAAACATCAATCCATTCTTGGTAAGGCACAAGTCTATATCGCGATGTTTGTGCGTTCTGAAAGTGAATAACTCTCTAAGTATTTGGACCCTACGTACGGAGGAACACCACCCCATAAGTCTGAGACCCTACATATGGAGTGACTTCGCCGAACGTGTACGCTGTTGGATTCTACCAGACCAGACTTCCGTGGTTATTGGTGTGATCCACCAATATGTTGCACCCAGTTACTTCATGGTGAGTAGCACCATGCATAGTGCCCTTGAATGCTGATGTAACAGAAATAATCTAAGCTAGAAATATATAGTCATGACATGTCAATGGACATGAACTGAACCTTAGATTGAGTCGGTCTTAGAAAGATAATTTACTTAATCATAAAACTTGTTTATAAACCTTTAGTTAATTTGTAGCTTCTACCTCTTATTGAGTGCTTTGTACTTACCTCAAATGCATTGTTTTTCTATGTGTTTGGGGGAGAGAAAATGAACAGGTAGATCCGGAGTATGAGGAGGACTTTGATGACGACGTTTGAGGACGCCGACGTTGAAGCGCTTATTTTCTGTTTTTATTATTATACTTTAGACTTGTTGTCTTTGGGGAATTTCTTGTATTTTCTTTAGTACTTTCTTTAGAGGATTTCGTACGTTGTTTGGTTTCTTCCGATGTATTAGATGTTACATTTCTATCTTTAGTTGAGTTTCTATTCTTAGTAGCAGTTATGATGGTTTTGCCGAGTCTTTTTTGCTTCAGTTTGCCTAACTCGATACGACGTAGTAGAGGTTTACATATAATATTGAATTTATTTGATATTATATATGTCGAGCGTTTCGTTTCCGGATAAGGACTCGGTATCCGAGAGCGGGGCGTTACATTTCCTGCTAATAATATGTATAGCTATTAGCATCATTTTCGTTATCTATCTGAATATTATCCATTTATTAAAAAAGCTTAGAACCTTTTCTTTTCTGTATCATCTTATTCTTTTGTCGAAGCAAGCTTTAGCTATTTATTATTTTAGTTCCATATATATTCACTTATATTATATATTTTATACTATAAAATTACGTTAATATTGGTTACCTTTGGTGGATATGATTGGGGCTGGACCCCAAAAATTAGAGTATATTAATTGAAGACATGAATTGCTTTTAGATAAAGAATCAGGATAAGAAAAAGCATGATCTTTTTCCATTTGATAAGCATTACAAAAATCAAGGTTCTTACATAAGGAAACATTACAACTACTCAAAACTTGATTCAAAACTCTCAATGAAGGATGACCAAAATTTCTATGCCATATAGTGGCTACATCATCAGCTTTAAGAGAGCAAACTAAGGACTCAAAATACATGAGTATCAAACTTATTACAAGATGACACCAAATTTTTTTATTCTTGAATAGATTTGGAGTGAATGGAGTTCTTGTCAAGGTCTCTAGGTAACTGCATTTGGTAAAGCCCATCTTTATGGGTTTCTGCCATTAAAACCTTCCCAGTATTCTTGTCCTTAACAAAACAACAATCAAAATGAAACTCCATTAGGACATGATTATCAGAGGTAAGTTGAGATGCACTCAAAAGATTTTTGGTATATTGGGCACATGTAAGACATTATTAAAGGCTAAATGAGTATGCTTAGTAGGAATAAGAAAATGGCCGGTATGTTTAATGGGAAGGTTCTCACCAGTACGAACAGTCAGACCATCAGAGCCCTCATATCCATGACTCAGTTGCAGGCTATTCATGTCAACAATGATATGTTTACAAGCTCCACTATCTGCATACCAGCTCCCATCGCACACTGAATCTGGAGAAGCAAAATATATTGCTGGCGGTGCATTGAAATTAAAAGTTGGTCTATTGCCTTTGAAATTCTAACCTCCATTTGAAGTGTTCCCTGCATTGTAGTTGAGATTGAACCTAAAATAGCATTCAATGGCAGTGTGCCCTGCGCCCTACCTTATTGAAGACTTGGAAACTAGGCCTCTCATTTCCTAGACTCACATTGCCATTTCCTCTACCACCACAGCCTCTACCACCTCTATATCCTCTACCTCTGCCATTGTTGGTGTATCCACTATTGTTCTGAGGTCTATATTGACCTCTGCCTCGGCCTCCAGTTGGTCTATTTATGGCTAAATGAGCAGAGGCATTGTGTAAATCCAGAGTAGGGATTGGATTAAATTGTACTAATAGCCGTTCCTGTGTAATCAACCGAGATTGGACCTCCTACTAGGTCAATCCACCAATTCTAGACGTCATATTCAATATGACAGACTTATAGTTTTTGCTTAGTCCCTCATGAGTTGCAAGAATCAGCTCAGAAGCAGATATGGGATAGCCAGCAGCGGTCAGGCCATCAGAGTCTGAATTCATTAGTGCCAAATAATCAGCCATACTCTTGGTGCCTTTCTCAGTCTCGGTGAAGGCAATTTCCTACTCGAGCATCCATGATTCAGATCTGTTATTGAATAACACTTTGAGGGTAGTCCATATTTCTTTAGATGTGGTGCAGACAAAAACTTCAATGAGTGCATGCTTAGTCATTGAGTTCAAAAGCCAGCTCATAAGCAGAGAATCGGTGGCAACCTAAGCATCATATGCTGAGTTCACTTCTAGAGCTGAAGTGACAACAAATCCAATACTTGGAGGCAAGAACCGTGGTGGTGCACCTTGGGTTCCAAACAAGAATCCATCCAAATGGTGACCTCGAACAAATGGTATGACAACTGACACCTTGGGTCCGGTCAAGCTTGACATTGCAGGTCTGATTTAGACTTCCTCCAAAAATGGGTGTAAAAGAACTCATCGAGGGCATTTGAGTCACAAAAGAGCTAGAGGAACCAGTGGCATTGTTTGATGGAGCTCCAGCAAGAATGGGCGGAATTGGTGGTAGATTTGATGGAATTTGGCTAAAGTTTGTTGGAAGGAAACAGAGGTAAGCTACGGAACAGATAACGCAGAGAATCTGCCTAAGGAGAAGTTAAGGGTGCTATTCGGAGCATCGGTTGATTGCGCGGTGTTCTGCGGTGGCTGTGTATAGGCCATTTCAGCTCTGCTACCAAGTTAGAAATCCATCAGTGATAGAGAATGATTTTTTGTTATTCAATTCAGCAGTAGGCACTTGACCTTATACAAGATTATGGTACAATAAGATAAGGACCCAATCTAATATAAGATTGTGTTGCCACTTGGAACTACTTCACCATTACACTTGTTACTGCCATTACATCATAATTAACTTAATACAATAATGTTAAGTAGATCCTTTAACAAAAATTGATTGGGATTTCATGGCGGTGTCTTTTATAGATGCAACGGAAAAAGCTGCCCCTCGCTATATTTTGTTGGGAGTAGCGCCCGAAAGACAATTTATGTAATTGTTTTTATAATTAATAAATGACTGATTTATTTTCATCTTATTATTTGCTTTGTGCTTATAAGAAATACACTACTGAAAACCCCAAGTTGTATCATTGTAGCCATATAACTTAGTGCGTGTCACACGCGAGGATTAAGTTTATGGTGATAAACTTGAACTGTTAGTCCGTGGTGAACTTAATTACTCAAAGTATGGGGTCTATTGATTAAACCACCATTAATGCGCTCAGAACACTTTATGGTGTGACCGACTTATCTGGACCATCGATATTGGTTATCTAAGTGGGGCATTTATATATGATGTAGTCATATAGGACTGGACCGATTTAATCTGCATTTCTCATATAATTCCGTGATTGAGAAATCTTATTGAATCACAAGATGATCATATATGGATTAACCTTAATCCTGAAGTGATTGCAGACTCCTGGTTGTTTCAAGATAGGGTTTGATGTGTTCGTTAAGGATTGCTAAAAGGCGTGGTCCGAATCACTTTCACGTTGGCACTATTCTGGAATAGGTAAGGAGTGTGTGTCTCACAGATACGGAATCCATTCCTTTCTGCGGGAAGTAGAAAAACAATCCCTTTATTTGTTAATCCTGTGAACTGATCGATTCGCGGAGTTCATATTGGTTATGAACAAATTGATCACTAGTGGGTTGATGGTAAATAAGGATAAGATGTAATGAAGAAGGCTTACGGAAACATTCCCGCTTTATTACGGATAGTCTATGGAGGGTTAGTCTGTATGTAATGATTATATCAATGGACACTTATTGACTCGACATATTGGGAATAAGTTATATCTATAATCGATAGAGATCAGTTTCAGATTTATGGTGGCGTAATTCCGGAATTAATAGGTTGAATAGAAATGCATGTTTTGTTCGATAAATAATTTATTCAATTTATTGTAGCTACTGGTTATAGGTCCATGTTCCCCGGGTTGGCTCCTAACAGGCGAGTGAATTCCCGTATTTTGGAACCTCGAGACTAAATTAAATAGTTGGTTTATTTAATGAATATGCGGATATTATTTATTCAGTGAATAATATGTAATATAGAAAATATATTTTCTATAGAAAAGACATTTTCTATTATCCCAAATGGCATAAAAAAATGAGGCCATATTTTTTGATTTTGGGAAAAGAAAATTTATCCTAATTAATTATAATGTGGATAATATAATTATTTATGTGTTAAAGAATTATAAATAAGAAATTAGTTTTCTTAATGGATAAATAGGAAATTTATTTTCCTATTGGATAAATGTTTTATTTTCCTTAAAGGAAAAGATAAATATGTGTGTATAAGATACACTCTCAAACTATTTGGTTATTAGCCTATATTAAGAGAGTTTCTCCCACCACCAAATTATTGATTCCAACGTGATTTTTGAGAAAAAATCCAACGCCACTTTTGTGAAAAAAGAGAGAAATTTTGTTTTCTTGTCCTAGCTATTGGGAAGAAGAAAAACTCGGTTTTTCTTGAAGGCCTATTCGAGGAGGTTCGAATGCGGGAACGACGTCCACCAGTCGTCGCTTGAAGATACAACTCGGAAGATCACGGCTTCTCTCCAGTAGGGTATGTTAGGAAATAACTAGTTTAACGCAGCGGAATTTAAAATTTGATTTGTGATCCCAAGTTCGAATTCGTTTAATACAATAAACACGTTAAGTAGTTTGACGGTATATACCTTGGCTGATCTATAAGATCGTCGCTTTGACCGTCAATGGAGAGTAGTCCCGTGTGCAAGCCATCCACGCGTCCGGCCTCTATCGATTATCCACACGAACTCCTCGCCCGAATCCTCCATGGATTGCTATCAGAAAAATCCGGCTGCTAGATCGGCCTTTTTCTCTCTCTCTCTCTCTAAACTCTATAAAGGAAGCTCTCTATTTTACTCAAGAACTATTAGCTCTTGGAATTGTGTTGTACAAGAGCTAGGAAACCCCTATCTTAAATAGGTGAAAGTGGCACCCCCTTCTTGCCCTAATCTGATTAGGAGAAGCTTCCTAGAAGATAGATTAAAGAGAAACTTTTTCCCAATTGAATAAGGAAAATCTCTTTAAATGATTTATCTCATTTATTATAATATCTCATATTAAATAAAAACTAAATATTGTCAATATCTTATATTGAATATATTTATCTTATTACCATATATCTATTTTTCCAAGATCAATTAATATCCAATATTAATATTATGGTAATCTTATTAATTAAATTGCACAATCCAAGTGTATGTTATAATGCCAATAATTAGCTTCTGGAATATTCTTTAATTAATATAATTAATATCTTGTATTATATTTCTTCATAATAAATAAATACCACCATATTAATTTACCACTATAACCTTTATAGTCTTGAGATAAACTTTCCTTATTTGGTTATCAACTATAACCGCATTTTAATCTGAATCGATGTTCTTATGTGTGTGACCCGATAGACTTCCGAATATGTTGGCCGTAGACACAAAGTGCAAATTATGAAAATGGCCTTCATACCTAACGATCACGAGATAGCGTCTAGCAAGACACCGTGACCCCCAATCATCGGAAGAGTCAAAGCAATGACTACTACCTTTCATGTGAAATAGTTACCGTTTAAATTACAATCCTATCACTGTAATAATATCCATACGATCGTATCTCGAGTGTCAGTACATTAACGATCGTATCTTATAATCTGGATATCATACTCTCTAGGAATAACACATTTACCCCACTTTGCAAAGATTCTCGAGAGCTAGACATTCCTTATAAGAAGGCCATTTCGGATATTCACTCCCAATCATAGGATAGGCAATTCCCGGACGACCAAACATGTATACTCCTCATGCTTCAATATCACACCCAATCACTACCTACCGCATGATCGCCCCGTGGTTAGTGGGAATCTGAATAGTGTCAAAGTATGACAATCCACACCGTGATGCCATGAAGACTCCAGTCGTAAGGATAATTACACAACTGCCACATAGTGCGGCACTTAATGTAAGTGGGTCAGTCTAACGTACACATTCTCTAATACACGTCCACGTACAGTCCAAGTGTCTCTACACTTCGTTAGACGAGATCTATCCCTATCTTCAATAAGATAGAATACATCCAATACGTGCTAGTCTAATCATACTATCAATGTCCAATTTGACAGTACATACAACTAGAGACTTTTAAGTATCAAACTTGTTAAAGCGATTAGAGATCTCATCAACCATAATCACTATAATGGTTTCTCTATCACAGTTTGACACTAGGGACGTTACTATATATATACAACTAATAACATGAAGATAAACAATATATAATAACAAAAGTGCTTTTATTAATCATAATAAAGTTTTACATGAACTAAAATAGACTGTAAATGACCCAACCTGGTCGGATCCGGTCCAACCCGATTGGGTTTACGATACCTATTCAACAATCTCCCACTTGGCCTAAAGCCAATCACCTATATGCCTAAGCCCGTGCATGTGAACATGTTCCTCATGCTTTGCCCGTGACAACGCATTGGTTAACGGATCAGCTATTTTATCATCCATATGGACTTTCTCTATCTTTACATCTCCTCTATCTACTATCTCTCTAATCAAGTGATAATGCCTTTGCACATGTTTTTGGACTTCTAATGAGACCTTGGTTCCTTTGAGTGAGCAATTTCCCCATTGTTATCACAGTACAACGGTACTAGACCTTCAATAGAGGGAACCACACTAAGTTCAGTAATGAACTTCTTCATCCAAACTACTTCATTTGCCACCTCCGAGTCTACTATGTATTCGGCTTCCGTTGTAGAGTCTGCGGTAGTCTTCTGCTTGGAACTCTTCCAGCTCACTGCTCCGCCGTTAAGCGTGAAAACAAATCCAGACTATGACATAAAGTCATCCTTGTCAGTTTGAAAATAGGCATCTGTATAACCTCATAATACTAAATCATCATTCCCAAAAACCAGGAACATATCCCTAGTACGTCTCATGTACTTGAGAACATTCTTGACAGCATCCAGTGACCATCACCTGGATTCGACTGGTACCTACTAGTCATACTAAGAGGGTACGAGACATCTGGTCTAGTGCACAATATGGCGTACATGATGGACCCGATAGCCGAAGCATAAGTGATCCTACTCATTTGTGCCCTTTCCTCCTCTGTCTTAGGAGACATTTTCTTTGACAGGTAGAAACCATGTAACATGGGCAGCAATCCTCTCTTGGACCGCTTCATGCTGAATCTCTTCAGCATCTTGTCTATATAGGTGGATTGTGACAGACCATGCAACCTCTTAGATCTATCTCTATAGATCTTGATTCCTAGAATATAGGCTGCTTCACCCAAGTCCTTAATTGAGAAGTTCCCGGATAACCAAACTTTGACTGACTGTAACATAGGCACATCATTCCCTATGAGCAATATTTCGTCTACATAAAGCACTAAGAACACAATGGCACTCCCACTCACACAGGGCTCATCTTCATTCTTGATGAAGTCAAACTGTTTGATTGTCTCATCAAAGCAAAGATTCCAACTCCGAGAATCTTGCTTTAATCCATAAATGGATCTTTGCAGTTTACACACAATCCTGGCGTCATTGGTTGTGAAACCCTTAGGATGTGTCATGTACACCGCCTCAGACAGGTTTCTGTTAAGAAAAGCTATTTTCACATCCATCTGGCAGATTTCATAATCATGGTATGCCGCAATATCGAGCAAAATTCTAATGGATTTTAACATGGCAACTGGCGAAAAGGTTTCGTCATAGTCAACTCCTTGTCTTTGCTTATAACCTTTTGCCACTAACCTAGCCTTGTAGGTAGTCACATTACCGTCCATGTCGGTCTGTCTCTTAAAAACCCATTTGCATCATACATGAACTATTGCTTTAGGTGGATCAACTAAGTTCCAAACTTGGTTGCCTTTCATGGATTCCATTTCAGAATTTATGGCTTCCAGCCATTTCTCTTTGTCATGCCTTAATAGCACTTTCTCATAAGTTCTAGGGTCCTCATCTTCCATAAGATACACGCCGGTGTACCTTTTGGGTTCACGGTGTTCCCTGGTGGATCTTTGAGGTGCTAGTGTGTCTACGGTAGAGGTTGGCGTCTCATCTGTATGTGGTGTCTCCTAAACTTCCATCAACGGACTATTATCCATAAGTGGTTCTTGAATTTCTTCAAGATCAATCTTACTCCCACTGACCCTATCCTGAATAAACTCTTTCTCCAGAAAGTGGCCAATCCTGGAAACAATCACCTTTTGCTCATCAGGGTGGTAAAATTGGTACCTTTGGTTTCCCTAGGATAACCCACAAACAGAAAATTTGTCAGATCTAGGCTCCAGTTTGTCAGGCATGGTCCGTTTCACATAAACGGGACATCCCTAAGGTTTCATATAACCCAGTGTTGGTCTCTTCCCATTGAACACTTCATAGGGAGTGGACTCAACCGTCTTTGATGGAACTCGGTTAAGTGTATAGGATGCGGTTTCTAGAGCATACCCCCAAAATGATTTTAGGAGAACTGCGTAGCTCATCATGGATCGCACCATGTCCAACAACGTGCGGTTTCTCCTCTCAGATACGCCATTTATCTGAGGCATCCCAAGAGGGGTCCATTCAGGTAGAATCCCATTATCCTTTAAATAATCTTGAAAATCTCAATCTGGGTATTCTCCACCTCGATCGGATCGAAGTGTTTTGATTTCCTTACCTAGTTGTTTCTCAACTTCATTTCTGAATTCTTTGAACTTTTCAAAGGCCTCAGACTTATACTTCATTAAGTATACATAGCCATAGCGTGAATGGTCATTAGTGAAGGTGATAAAATAAGAGTATCCTCCTTTGGCTTGAATTGACATTGGGCCACACACATCAGTATGTATGAGCTCAAGTAATTCATTGGATCAAATGGTGACTAAATGGTGACTTTGTCATCTTGCCAAGTAAACAAGCTTCACATGTATCAAATGATTCGTAATCGAAATGATCCAACATTCCATTTTTATGGAGTTTGGAAATGCGATTCTTATTTATATGGCCAAGTCCACAATGCCATAAGTAGGATTAATTCAAGTCATTCATTTTTGCTTTCTTGTTGTTTATATTAAGTACGTCAACATTCATATCTAATATGTAGAGACCATTTCTAAGCATGCCAGTACCATAAGAAATTCCATCACGTGAATAAGAACAACATTTATTCTTGAACATAAAAGAAAATCCTTCAACATCTAATGCAGAAATAGAAATAATGCTCTTCGTAAGAGCAGGAACAAAATAACAGTTATTGAGTTCTAGTACTAGCCCACTAGGCAATGAAAGAAATTAAACTCTTACGGATAGTACATCAACACTTGCTCCATTTCCAATGCATAGGTCCACCTCTCCTTTCCTCAGTTCTCTAGTTCTTCTTAGTGCCTGCATATTCGTACAAATATGAGAACCACAACCAGTATCTAATACCCAATGGTTAGACTTAGAAGAAGCAATATTGATCTCAATCATAAACATACCTGAAGTCGAAGCATCAGAATGCCTCTTCTTGGTACTCAAGAAGCCTTTGCAGTTTCTCCTCCAATATGCGGTCTCACCGCAATGGAAGCAAGCATCCTTGGATTTGTCTTTAGCTATCTTAGGCGTTAGCTTAGGTGCAGCCTTCGCCTTCTTGGACATCTTTCGGGCTTTTATCTTGCCCTTGTTAGAAGTGACCAGTAACACTTGCTTTCCCTTCCCCACAGTACCCTCAGCAGTTTTCAACATGTTCAATAACTCCGTAAGAGAGCAATCTATCATGTTCATGTGATGATTCATCATGAACTGCAAGTATGAATCATGTAGAGATTGCAGAATCAAGTCAATACTTAATTCACGTTCCAACTTGTGGCTTAGCTTCTCAAGCCTCTCTATGTACCCGATCATCTTAACCACGTTTGACCCCACAGCAGTCCCAGATGCCATCTTACAACCAAATAGGGCCTTCGAGACCTCGTACCTCTCAGGACGAGACTGAGAAGCATATAGCTCCTTTAGGTGAACCATGATTTTGTAGGCATCCATGGACTCATGTTGTTTCTACAGTTCAGGTGTCATAGAAGGAAGCATGATACATGTATTATCAATACTGTCAGAACAGTGCTTGTTGTACTTCTCGACAGCATCAGCAGCCGAGCCCTCTGCGGGCTTTTTTGGTATGGGTCCGTCCAAGACATAGCCAATCTTCTCGTGCCTCAAAACGATTTTGAGGTTTCCTTCCCAGTCGAGAAAGTTGGTTTCGTCAAGCTTATTATCGATGATAAAATGAAGGTTCAATTTGTTTGTCATTTTCTACTACAATAAATAAAGATAGAATAAGTAAAAGTTCATGTATTCAAAACCCTAAAATTGCATTTAAAATTTTAATTAGGTTTTTTCCCCACTAGCCAACTATTCCCAATTAGCTTTAAAAAATTTAATTAATTCCTTAGTGGCTGGGATCCAATCTAGTCGCCTAAATCCCCGACGGTGGTCGATCAATCTTGGCAAATTTTGAAAGGTAGGTACTCCTACCAGTCGCATCTTATGCGACTTCCATTGGTTGACCAGTCAACTCTTTGATAATTCATATCTCTATATGATAGTCAACCCATTTTCTCTAAAGTCAGACGGCCCTGACGGTGGCCAATCACCGAAAGACTTTAGTTGAGTCATAACCATAGTTATCAGATCCGGCCCGGCCCGGCGGTCGAACCGGTCGACCCGGTGACCCAGTCCCAAACCCGGGCCTGGTCAAGCATTCGACCGTTTAAGCAAGTAAACCGTTCTGGCCCGGTCGACCCGGCGGTCGGACCGGTCAACCCGGGCGGTTTTCCATCAGCCCAGTTTTTTTTTTTTTTTTTTTTTTTTTTTTTTTTTTTGTCATCAGGATTTCATTCACTTTCAGCCGGTTCTAAAAAAAGGCTTAAGTTCTAAATAGTATAAATCTCAAAACATCGAGCTAATTTTTTCAAAAAAAAAGAACATCGAGCAGATCTCTAACCAAAAAAAAAAATCAAGTAGCGGTATGTATTCTTTTTTGTTTTATAGGAAATAATTATTGGTATTTAGGGGTATTTTTCACTTTTTTTACGGTCGAAAACTTGAAGTGAAGATAATGAACTTGTTTTCATTATGGAATGAATGTATTGCTGTGTTTCTTTTAGAAATGTATGAAATTGTAGCAGTAGTTACAATACTTACCTAAAGAAAAGACTAATTATTTGCGTTTTAACTTGAACAATAGATAATCATTTGAGCATTTTATGTTGTCTAATTTGTAATTGTGTTTGTTGGAGTATTTTGAAAATAATTATGATTGTCATATTTTATTTTATCTTTATGTTTTGAATATTCAATTATATTTTTCATGTATATGATGTGACCCACCGGTTGAACCACTGACCCGGTGACCCGGTGTCTTTTCCGGGTCAATGACCGGGCCGGGTCTGATTACTATGGTCGTAACCCAATATTCACGAGATCGCATACGATCATATCTCAGTAACGACGATATACCCGAGGTAGGTCAACTCCCTACGGTGGTCGATCAGTTGGATTTTAACAAGTGCTCTTCACCGTCATTATAATATTAGGAGAAACTTTTGGTTCGATTATTGTCGTGGGAATAATTTTAAATTAATTCACTTAATTATTTTATTTAATTATGGTCTCATCTACTATGTGCATATTACTACGATATCATATAAAGTAAAACATACACAACATTCCGTGCAAAAAATAACCGGTATGATCATGAACTTTTCTTATGTGCGGTTTCGAATACAAACAGACAAAACCGCGTGTCACAATCTAAGGGTAGATGCAACCGCCAATAGGATCTTTATTGCGGTACGCCAATGGGTTCTTTATCTTTATTTGGTCTTCATCTTCTTGCATCATTCTTGTTACATAATAATCTATCTAATAAATAATTACACCCGCCGCACACGGGGGGAGCTAACGGGAATGGGATAAATGCAAAAATTAAACTAGGTCACGTTCTTCATAACGGTCTAGGACAATTTGAAAAACCAACATAAAGAAAATCACTCCCATCTATTCTATTGGTCGAGTCCATGATCAATCGGAGCTCATATAATCACATTATATCTACACAACTAATCCATACAATTATATCTTATGAAAAAGATCAAATTAAAAATTTAAGTACTTATGCGTCTTATTTTATCATATCAAATAATTAATTAACTTTTAATTAATTACATGACTTAATCGAAAAAAATTAACATTTAATTTTAAATCGATTCTAATTTCAATTTTATTAATTTGGAACTATTCAAAATTAAAATCAAAATTAAAAAGTCTCTTTTGTTTCCTTTTCTTTTGGTTCTTAAACAAAAGGGATGCATTTGGTTTCCTAAACCAAAAGACATCTTTCCAAACCAAATTTGGTTTATGTTGGCCACTTTCCCAAATCAAAATTTTGAAAATGGCATAGGTATAGGCCTTTTCCCAAATTAGATATTTGGAAAGGGCCTAGGCCTATTCCAAACAAAATTTTGAAATGCCAATATTTTTGTTGATATGCCATGTGGCATCCCAATGACCCAAACTATTTGAAACATTGGTTAGCCACATGACACAACTAAACAAATGAGATATCAATGCACAATAATTATGACAAAATGAAAACGAATCGATCTCCCCTTTAGAGAAGACCAGCCGATGTCGGCAGTCCTAAGGCCGCCGGCGCCGCCAGCCGGCGCCGTGGAGGAGGAGGCTGCCGCCGATCGGCCGAGCCCCCGTCGATTCTATTTTTTTTGTTTTTATCGTTTCGTGAATCTAGATCTTGCATCTATCGATTAATTACTATGCAATTTAATTAGTGCTTATTGTTAAGCTCGAAGTTGCCTCTGATACCACTGTTAGGAAATCACTAGTTTAACGCAGCGGAATTTAAAATTTGATTTCCGATCCCAAGATCGACTTCGTTTAATACAATAAACACTTTAAGTAGTTTGACGGTATATACCTTGGCTGATCTATAAGATCGTCGTTTTGACCGTCAATGGAGAGTAGTCCCGTGCGCAAGCCGTCCACGCATCCGGCCTCTATCGATTATCCACACGAACTCCTCGTCGGAATCCTCCTTGGATTGCTATCAGAAAAATCCGGCTGCTAGACCGGCCTTTTTATCTCTCTCTAAACTCTCTAAAGGAAGGTCTCAATTTTACTCAAGAACTATTAGCTCTTGGAATTGTGTTGTACAAAAGAGCTAGCCAACCCCTAATCTGATTAGGAGAAGCTTCCTAGAAGATAGATGGAAGAGAATAACCTTTTCCCAATAAAATAAGGAAAATCTCTTTAATTGATTTAGGGGGTTCTATTTGGACCCCCTATTTACTACTTGCATCACATTAATGATTATTTTTCTTTTTCTTTCGCACACCACGTAATTACTACATACGCAACATTAAAATAACAAAAACTTAAAAACTACACTTTAGTCCCTAAAATTATACAAAACACTAAAATAAGTACTAATTAAATAAAACTACTACATACATACACCTTTTCTTCTCCCACCACTTTAATTCAAAAACTCATTAACCTTCTTCCACAAAAACCTCCCCATCGGCGGTTTACAAAAAAAAAAAAAAAAAAAAAAAAACTGAAAATTGAAAGAGAAGAGAAGAGAAGAAAAGAGAAGAGGAAGAAGAAAGGAGAGTGGATTTCGAATTGTAGAAGAAAAGAAGAAGGAGAGAAGAATAATCGATTCAATTTATTCAAGGTATGTGAATTTTTTAAAATGTGTTTGAATGTTTGTGCATTTGTGTTTAAATGGAAGTGAATTTGTGTTTGATGTAATGGGTTTATATTGTATGTAATGGGTTAGTATTTGGATGTAATGGGTTTTGTTTTTTGGGTTGTATTTTGGTTTTTCCGGCCATTTTTCCGGTTGGAAGGCCGGAGAAGATGATGAAACAGGGGACGTCGGTGTGACCGACGCCCGTGGTAGGTTTCAATGTCATCCATACTGACGTCCCAGCCTGTGTGTGGGAAAATAAGTTTAGCCCTGGAACGCTGGTATATATGACGTTGTAGTTGCTCCTACAACGTCAGTTGGCATGACGTTTTAGAACATTGGCTTGGCAATTTGTTAGCTCTTAAACGTCAGTGGTGTGGACGTTGTATGGACTTATGAAACGCTGGTGCTAGTGACGTTCCAGATCGTTGCCATGCCAATGTCTTGCACCATAAACGTCACTGGTGGTGACGTTGTAAAGGGTTTTTCAACGTCAGTGCTGGTGACGTTTGAGGACAGATTAGGGTTTTGTGTTACTTTAGAGGTTACATTGGTTAATTGATTACCATAATTTCATTAATATGTTGTTTTATATAGGATATTTTGTGCCCCTATATGTTGTTGTTTGATGCCTTTTTTATAACTTGTTTATGGTTAGTCTCTTTTATGAATTTGTTTATCAAATTATTGTTAATGTTACATTGTATGAGGTTTATGTCTTATCCTTGAGCTTTGTTTATAAATGTCTACTTTCTTTGTTAGTTGATTTCTTCATTTGACTGACAATTTATTTCTTGTATCATGTGTAGGAAATTATGACTAAGACGAGGTCTGGTAAGACTGTACGCTTTGCAGATAGCGATGAAGGTACCGCAGTGGATCAAGGTGGTGTGGAAGCTCCCCTCGAAGCTCAAGTTCAGCCTAGTATTGTTTCTGAACAGACAAGTGTTCCATATAAAAGTAGGAGTAAACGACTAAAGAATTTGTAAGCTGTGATAGGACATGTTAATGAGCCAACTAAGGCTGGTTTAGGAGAAACATACGAGGTAGTTGAGACCACTAAGTCAGTTGAAACACAGTTGGGAGTGGAGGCTCATTCACTTACAGTTGAGACCGTTGCAGATGATAGTGTCAGGGCCAACATTGAGTCTGTTGAGACACAGTTGGGAGTGCAGGCTCCTTCACTTACAGTTGATTCCAGTTTCAGGGCCACCACTGAGTCAATAGAGATGGAGACACAATCGGGAGTGCAACCTCCTTCTAAGACAGTTGATCCAATTGTAGATTCCAGTACTGTTGGGCCACCACTGAGTCAGTGGAGATGGAGACACAATCGGGAGTGCAGCCTCTTTCTAGGACAGTTGATCCAGTTGCAGATTCCAGTACTGTTGGGGCCACCACTGAGTTAGTGGAGATGGAGACAGAATCGGGAGTGCAGCCTCCTTCTAGGACAGTTGATCCAGTTGCAGATTCCAGTACTGTTGGGGCCACCACTGAGTCATTGGAGATGGAGACACAATCGGGAGTGCAGCCTCTTTCTAGGACAGTTGATCCAGTTGCAGATTCCAATACTGTTGGGGGGGCCACCACTAAGTCAGTGGGGATGGAGACACAATCGGGAGTGATGCCTCCTTCTGGGACAGTTGATCCAGTTGCAGATTCTAGTACTACTGATGCCATTACAGAACAGAGAGCCAATCCAGCCGGGGCCACTATAGGTGAGGCATCAGGTAATGCTGGTGCAAGTATAGGACAGACATCCGGAAGTGCCGGGGCACCGACAGAGGCAGAAGCAGGTGATTGTTTACAATATGACAGAGATGATGGTGTGGTGGTAGACACTGATGTTCTATTGGGGAAGGATTGGAAGGAGCATGTTGGTTACGCGTTGTTGAATAAGAATGTATGTTTTTTTAGGTTTTATAATCTTATTACATATTTGTGAACTTATATTTTTTTCACATATCTAACTTTATATATAAACTCATTTGAACGGGACCGAGGTATAATTGGATGTAAAAGTACACATCTTCCTTGAAGATATGGAAGATTGATGCGAATGTGACGAATTCAAGGCAAGGCTGAGAGCTAACCCGTTGTACAACCTGGTACAATCTTCATATAGCCAAGCGAATCGTGTGGTAGTTTGTGCTTTTGTTGAGAGGTGGAATCCGGTAACAAACACTTTCCATTTGCCATTCGGTGAGATGACGATCAAATTAGACGATGTCCGATATATCACAGGATTACCGGTTGATGGAATGGTCGTGAACTATGAATTTGCAAAAGAGGACAACCCAGTAACATTTGTTCACGAGCTGTTAGGGATTCCAATAGCAGACATGACAAAGGAGTTAGAAAATGTTGGTGGACTACGACTGTCCAAAAGTTGGCTAAAGAACAGTCTTGCGGGTAAATGCGGTGTAAGAAGCAATCAGGGTGAGGCATCGAGTTCCGGTCAGACTGCGCCGATAGTTACTGTGGATCAAGCAGTGTGCGGATATCTGTTGTATCTTCTTGCATGTACTTTGATGCAAGACCATAGTGGGGATAAGATAAACATTAAATACCTTCATTTTCTACGGGATCTGGATAAGGTTGGTGATTGGGCTTGGGGTGCTGCCACACTGGCAAATCTTTACCGACAGCTATCGAAGGCCACTAGGAACAATACTGTTGGAATTTTTGGATACCTAACATTGTTGGAGGTAACACTTGTTTTTTTACATTTTTTTTGTTTTTAGTGTTTATGTTTGAATGCTTAAAGAAATATTTTGTAATATGTGTTATGCAGGCATGGGTGTACGAACATTTTCCTTCATTGCGACCTCCACCAAACACGAAATTCATTGAAGGGGAGATGGTACGGACATTAAAGTGGAAAAATGTTACGGGAATTAATGACACTGTGGCATTGTCATCGTTAAAGCATACAAGAGAGGACTTGGACTTGATGGAGGCCCGAGAAGTAAGTTAACTAAATTTATCTTGTAGGTTGTAACTTGTCTGGTTCGTTCAACTTACATTATCTTCTATTTTGTAGGTTGTTTGGGATGCTTATCGGCAATTTAGAACGGTGCCACGAGAATGACGTCTACGTTGGTTCTATGTGTCCATAAGGACATTTGACATTGAAGAGGTGTATCACCCAAACCGTGTCGTTCATCAATTTGGCCATATTCAAGCTATCCCTCAGTTACCAATTCCTCCAAAGGCATCGAATCGAAGCGGGAAGGCGAAATAGTACAATGTCACTCATGAATCACGCGACGATGACTTTATCCATTTTGCAAATCATCTAGTCAATAAGAAACAAAGGATGGGAAAAGCTAGGTTTGATTGGGAATGCACATCTGAGTACATGACTTGGCATCGAGGTGTTGCCGTGCGTCGTTTGACCGGTGTCAGCAAAAGAAAGCAACGAGATTCAAGAGATGTATTTGAATATACAATCTATTTTGTTGTTTCCTTTTTCAATTTAATGAACGTTTTTATGTTTAACATGTAGGAGAATGAATTCAAGGGTAGAGTGATTGATGCGGTACGAGATGCGATTGGAAATGTTTCTAAAAAAAGCAAAAAGGATTTACTGAAAGCGCTTCAGATGGCAGAAGAGTTCCTGACTACAGGTACATGTACACAAGATGTTGAAGATGACGGTGTCGAAGCACAAGAATCTAGTCAGATACAAGCTGAAAGACCAAAGAAGCGTTCGAGGGCCGCGAAAAAGACTTAGTTGTCTTATAACATTGACACATTTATAACTTTGACACGTTTATTACTTTCATAAGTTTAATGTTTGGGTTGTTTAAAATCGTGTTTATATTTAGTATTTGGATTTTGTAGACTACATTGGCTTTGGTTTGGTTTGTATTTTTATTCCCCGTTGAATTCCTATTTGTTCGTATGCGATTTGGGTTATTTGGCCTTTGATATTTGAATTGGTGTTACTTGAATTGGTGTGATCTATGGGCTTTTTCTATTTGAATTGGGGTGAGTTGGTATTTTCAGATGCGTCAGCTACAGAGGCGTTGATAATACACAATGAACATTGGTATGGCTGGCATTTTGATGAAACCTAGTGGGCATGAATATGTACCTAAAAATCCTTAAAACGTCAGTCATATTGACGTGCCACATGCCATAAGAACGTCATTATTGCTGACGTTTTAAGGATTTTTAGGTACAGAGAGGTTGATGATTTTGGGGCTTCAAACGTCATCACAAACGACGTTTATCAATCAATAAAAACGTCACTCTGGTGGACGTTTCAAGGTTTTTTGTACAAAGTATGTTTGTTGTATGGGCTTAAACGTCAACCGGGGGGACGTTTCTAACTCATAGGAACGTTAACCAAGCCAACATTTTGTGTCCCAGAATCAACATTGTTCCCTTTCTTAACAAACAATCATACCTCAAAATTAAACCAATAATCACACATCACACATTTTGGAAATACAACATTGGAATTTACAATGAAATATCACAATAGGAATTTACAATATAGATCATTGTGCATCATGCCAAAATACATTAAACTAGTTCAACATATTGCATATGAATTTACAAAACCGTGTTCCATCCTACACCCCGCTCAGTCAGATAGATTGTCCAAATCAATATGATCCCCCATCCAATGATCCTTGACCACATCATGCCATAAATCGATCCTATGTTGATATTTCTCATGCCATTCATTTGCTTCCAACATCCGAGCCTTATGCCAATTTACGCTCACTCTAAGAAGTGGACAAGTATCTTTCATAAACAAACGAACAAAATGGATACCCTTGGACAACCCCATCCATATATGGCGAGCGGGCCAAACCGAAGGTTTTTTCTTACTAGGAAAGAATGTTTGGTTTCCATACGAGACAGACAATATGCTTGCGGACACACCATATTCATTGCACACAACCCAACCAAGGTGACTGTCAAAATACTTTTCCACTCCGCATGATCCTTTTTCATGACAAACACAATCCATGCATTTTTCGTAGATCCATTCTTGTCCGCCAAATAATGCAATATAATGATCCATGTCCGTCATCAATTCACAATGCAGTGTTTTTCTCACCAATGGCCAGTCGTTTTCTGTAAGACCTATTGCATGTGCTATTACTCTAAACCCGCAATTTCCATCACCCTCTACATCAATCATAGACGTAATATGCTCATGAACATTTGGTGGAAACTCTTTAAGATACCTGTTTCCGACGGTAGAAGATACTTTACACTCAAACTTTGGAACCTTTGGCATTCTACCTTTGGATGCCGCTCGAGTCATTGGGGTTTTTTTCTTTTTGACATTAGAATCACCTTGAGATGCAGGTGGAGTTGGGGCGGAAGAAACACCTTCAGACGCTATCGCGGCATTCACACTCGATAATTCTTTCTCAATGTGTTCAAACTTGCTCATCTCTCTCTTAGTTGAGGAGTCCTCAACTAATTTCCTCTTGTTTCCGGAACTCTTAGGGCGGCCACGACCCGTGGTTTTTGTTTTTGGCTCTTGCAAAACCGTATTATCCGGTTGACAAATGTCACGTATCTTCATGATCAACCGTTGTCTCTCCCAAACATCTGCCATCTTCAAATTTTCTTCTAAGGCATTCAGAACTGGCACATAGTCTAACTCGGATTCATTTGGAGGTGGCCCTTTGATATCTAGGGTCTTCCAATGAATATCAATCGCTGATAAAGGGATGCATCCTGGCTTCTTCTTAAATCTTGCCATCTCATGTCTACACGGCAATCCATGTGTTTTTCAAATAGTACATCGGCACTCCTTATTCAACGCATCGCTATCATTGGTTTTTTCCAACTCAGCATACAACAAGCCCAATGCATATATAGATACACGATGTTTAAGCTCTTTAAACAACACACATCTTTAAATTGTTTTGGCTCCATGAAAAGAGACGTCTCGAATGACTTTTTGATGTTTTTGATCTCTTGATCGATCAAGCAAAGGCCGGCTTCCCACTCTGCAACCAAGTCCCCAAGCCTAGTTTTTAGCCAATTTTTAAATACTGAATGCATTCCCTCGACTCTCGAGGTTGATGTGTTTCCCAGATGAAAAACAGAGTTGGTCCATGCGGAGACGAATGCCTCCTTATGTGCGTTCAACCATGTACAAGAGACATAACTCATGGCGTATTCACTAAAAATCTTCTGACACTCTTCCAATCTCTCATTCAACTCATCTTCTGATTCTGATTTAACAACCTCTGTCCAAGCAGTCATCAAATCTTGCCAAACTTCGCTCGTAGTCTTCGTCTTCGATTCGCCACAATACCTTTCTCTATATGCCACCTGCATATCAAGTTCTTTGCTTTTGGATAAACCACCCGTAAAGCGTTCATTAATGCTTCTTCTCTATCTGTCACAATACAACATGTTTGATCACTTTTCTCACCAATTGCTTTCCAAAGCATAGTCAAAGCCCACGTGTAGTTCTCTTCCCTCTCCAAACAAAATAGAGCAAATCCTATCGAAAATGTCATATCCGTACACGTAACGCCAACAATTTGCAAGAGGGGCATCTTGTACTTGTTTGTCTTGTATGTACAATCCATAAGCATCACGGTAGGAAAGCACCTTGCAAGGGACAAGCTTTCATTAAAGGCCCAAAAAACATCCTTCACTACATTTCCTTCATCATGCCTACATTCCACGAATGATGTGTTCTTATCTGCCAATTTGAAAACCTCTTGCATCACTGTACGGCCCTCTCGTGCCTTTTTCTTTATCTTAGCACGAACATTGTAGATCGCCTTTGATGACGTACAGTTCTTCTTATCATCCTTTCTCAACATACGTAGTATATGTTTAGGCAAAATACTGTTGCGAGTCATTGTTGCAACAAAATCAACTTGTTCTATATCAATCCAGCCGAGGAATGCATGACCCTCCTCATACTTGAATAACTTGTGATTATGTACACCATTCAATACTCTAACGGTCCACACCTCCCTAAAGTTATCCTTCAAGGTTTTCAATAGAAACGGACAACCGCATTTCTTTGTAGACGATTCTCTTGGCTTATTTTTTCCGGTACCGCCAACCTTTTTCTCGTATTCTCTGGGCAATCCACCCCTCTCACATTGGTATAAAATGAAATGTGTCCACTTTTCGGTCATGTTGGATCTCTTTTTCACAATGACAATGCCATTCTCTCTTGCCAATGCCTTGAGGTGTTTGGTGACGGCTTCATGTGAATCAAATACCTATGAATAATATATGAATGTAATGAATACCAAGTCAAGTTTAAAAATCACATACACGGTCAGATAGTGTGAATTACTCTGTTGGCCTCTAAATGCATAAATGGCAGGGGGACTTCTTCGAATGCTAACACTATCGGAGTCTACCAGAATAGACTTCCGTGGCTATTGGTGTGATCCACTAATAGGTTGCAATCGATATCTCGTCGTGGATATACATCATGCGTAGTGCCCTTGAATGCGGATGTAACAAAGATAAGCTAGGCTAGAAACCTATAGTCACAACATGTTGATGAGCATAAAGTGAACCCTAGAGTTATGTTGGTCTCATAAAGATAATCTAATAATAATAAAGAATCATTTTTGTTTTAGAACTTAATTATCCGTTAGCTTCTTCCTCTTTACTAAGTACTTTGTACTTACCTCCTTTGCAATTTTCTTTTGTATGCATTGTTGGGTGAGAAGACGAACATGCTGACCATGGGCTCGTTGACGATGATGTATGTTGTTGATGATGCTGTGATGATGAAGTCTTATTTGTTGTTTCCTTTCATTTCCATTACCGGTTGTTCAAGGCTTGTTGTTTAGCCTTTCAAGATAGTCGTTGTATTTTATTTCTAGACTTTATAAGGAAAGTTTTGTAACTTTTGGACTTCGTACTTTGTAAGTATTCGTTGTTGTAAGTTACATTTCCTATCTTTAGACTGTTTGTAATCTATTCTTAGTAGCATTTATGATTTTACCCGAGTCTTGGACTTCTGTTTGTTTTATTTTGATACGACGACATAGAGGATGACATATAGTGTTGGATTTGTTTAAGGTTATACGTTTCGAACGTTCTCTTCCAAATAAGAGGCTCGGTATCCGGGAGCGGGCGTTACAGAGTCATTTAGAAATTTCAAAAGGACTCATCATCTTTTGAAAGAAGTTTTGGAAACCTTTTTTTTTTTTTAAGGGAAGAAGTTTAGAAACTTAAGCTACCTATCTGATTTGAGATCAAACAGACAATATACTAATCAACTTTTTTATTCATTGCCGACAAACTTTTGACATTAATTTTCTTGTCCCTTTTGTGATAGTGTTTTATATGTTGATCTTTTGTCAATAAGTGATGATGGGGACCCAAATTAGATAAGTTTCTGTATTATGTGAAAATTTAATGGATGGTTCTTAAACGTATTTTACGAAATACTTCTGCCTCAACGGTATTACCACAGCAATAGATATAGCACAGTATAATAAAATGAATTATGATGTAGAATTTATTAATTTATTTAGTATCCATTTTAAAGAAGGATGTAAATCTGTGATGTGCCAAAATCGTAAAAGAGCCCAAAGACCCAAGTCGAACCTCCAAGAAGGCCCAGTCAAGGGTACGGCCCCGGCCCAACCGGATCGCGATCAAGTAAGATGAGCCGGGTCGGGAACGTCCCAGCCCGCTAAGATACCACCGCCCTAGACTTGGTTAAAACAGCGGAAGCTGGGATAAAGAGCCTTCATATGCAGCATAGTAGGCGAGACAAAGCACCTGGGGCCACTTTGCCTGCCCCTCATCCCGATGCCCGCTAATTCAGGCAGCCAGGTCAAGCGTACAAATGAGGATTCCGTCAGAGACGAGATGATTACCATCCCGTTCCGTATAGGTACACTACTCTTGTATTTATTTATTGAGAATGCATATTGTAATTTCCACGTAAGCACCGACCATGTAAACCCTATAAATAGCGGTCCCTTCTGCCCTAAAAAAAATGTGGCTTAATAGAAAGTACAGGCCAAACCCTGTTTCTCTCTCTCTTGTGTTCATGTGTTCTTGAGTTTCTTCATATCTTCATATTGTTCTTGATCTGAAACACCTCTAACTGCCACTATCAATCCAGATATCCACCTAAATCACCCGTTATTCTTGTTTGTGATGTTTCCGACAACATCAGTTGGCTCCGTTACCGGGAAACCAAAGCTTTTCTCCGGTTAGTCTGTGTTTTGTGTCCGCCGCCTTTGGGTCTGACTCCAAGAAGTCGTACTTTTCCACTTTTCCGGCGCAGAAAGTTGTCTTAATTGCTTTTTCCGTTTGAATATTCACCGGAACATTCATATATTCTACCCAAATTCCCCAGATTCTTCAAATGTCTTCCTCAGACCCTCAAAACCCAAACACGGAGATCTTATTCTTTTCTCACCGAAATCCTAGAATATTTTTGGAGTCGCGTCTGACCTTTGAATCTCCGGTCAGTTTGACGTCTAGTCATCAAAAACACCTCTAACTCTAACGGAAACACTTTTCCGGCATAAACATGTCGAAGACACGTTCAGCTGGTGGTCCCCTCTATGAGGGCCTACCCCCAACTGCCAAAAGGATGAGTAAGAAAACCGTACAACATACAGACGGCGCGACAGTGGGTCAGAACATTGTACCACCTGAAACCGGAGTGCATCTGACACCCTGTCTCACAGAAGACGACGCTCCCGAGTACGATGCATGTGCTTTCCTTGCCAGCCGAGCGAGATCAAATGAAGCCTTGGCTCAGCTCACCCCGATTAACGAGCAAGACACGGGAAAGAATGTTGCGGAAGGATACAGGCCATCTAGGTCTTATCAACCATCTCCCCAAGAGGAGATCGAGGTTTATGACAAACTTTACGTGAAAGAATTGTTTGCATATGGCGCCTATGCTGAAAAGATGAAGAGAGTTTGAGAAAGTAAATTATACTTGAGTAAACTTCAACTTAGTTTATTCATTGATTGAATAAGAGTATAAATAGATACAACTTTAATAAAGTAAACTAGCTATGCTATGGATAGCAATTATGGCGGCCAACTTGAGTATCTATATGGGCGGCTAGAACTTAGAACCCAATAAAGTAGAAAAGTTATGACAAGTGACATATTAATTATTTATATAATATAATTAATACGTCATGTGTACAAAGAATAAATAATGTGCACAAGTGTTACACAAAGAGTGCTAGAATTGCTAATATTTCAACACCCCCATCAACCGGGTTGTATATGTTGATACGACCAAGTTTGTGACTTAGTCTCGCCGAACATAAGAGGTGGAATAGCCTTGGTGAGAAGGTCGGTCAAGTCGTCCGTCGAGGGAACATACCGGAGTTGAATGATCTTTGCATCAATCTTCTCCTTCGGGGAAGTGTCCGTCAATGTCCACATGTTTGGTTTTTTCATGATGAACAGGATCCTCTCGCCATGCATAATCGAATTATTATCACAAAGAGAGTGTGATAGGTTGCTGAGTAGGCTGCTGAAGTTCAGTAAGTACTCTTTTGAGCCAAAGAGCTTCACAAATGCCTAAAACAAGTGCCCTGAGTTCAGCTTCAACACTGCTTCTAGAGACAGTAGGTTGTTTCTTGCTCCTCCAGGTGACAAGATTGCCCCATACATAAGAACAGCAGCCTGTGGTAGACATTCTGTCTATATGACAACCAGCCCAATCAGCATCAGTGTAAACCTTGATAGATCTCTCGGCAGACTTGATGAAGTGCAAGCCTTGGCAGGAGTGGATTTCAAGTATCTCGCATTCTCGTTCACGCATCCCAATGTTGCTCAGTAGGGCAATGCATGAATTGGCTCACCAGACTGACTCCATATGCAATATCAGGTCTTGTATGAGAAAGATAAATGAGTTTCCCTACAAGTCTCTGATATTGATCCTTCCTGACAGCAATGTCACCATGCAGCAGGGTATTACTGGGGTCTACTGGGGATACAGCAAGTTTGCATCCCAGAGCATGCCAGTTTCCTTCAGCAGATCCAGTACATACTTCCTTTGAGAGACTGAAATGCCTTTACTGTTTCTAGCTATTTCCATACCAAGAAAGTATTTTAGGGAGCCCAGATCTTTAACATGGAATACCTTTGCCAGTAGAGTCTTCAAATGTTGGATCTCGTAGAGTCATCTCCAGTAAGGATGATATCATCCACATATACAATAAGAATAGACCTTCTCTGGTTGGTTGTCTTGATAAACATAGTGTGATCAGTGTTGCATTGATGATATCCAAAGGCTTTAACCACGGTAGTGAGTTTTCCAAACCAGGCTCGGGGATTGCTTCGAGCCATATAGAGATTTCCCGAGTTTGCATACCTTGCCTTGAGTGTGGGGATTGACAAAACCAGGAGGTACATTCATGTAGACTTCCTCAATAAGGTCACCATTGAGAAAAGCGTTTTTGATATCCAATTGGTAAAGAGGCCGATCAAGTTGGACAAGCCTAGAGAAATCGCACACGACGGTGTTAAGCTTTGCTACCGGTGCAAAAGTTTCGTATAGTCAATGCCATAAGTTTGAGTGAACCCTCTAGCCACCAATCGGCTTTATACTTGTCAATAGTACCATCGCATTGTATTTTATGGTGAATAACCATCTACTGGTACCGATCGTCTTCTTGCCTTTGGGGAGAGTTGTGAGGTCCCAAGTATGATTATCCGGGAGTGCAAATCATCTCTCGTTTTAACAAGAACCTTCCATTTATCATATTGAAGGGCCTCCCGAATATTTTTGGGAATAGAGTGAGAGTCCGGGTCCCTGTGTAAACATAGAAAATACAGAGACAACCGGTCATAAGATAAATAAGTATGAATAGAATGATCGGTGCATGATCTTTTCCCTTTCCTTAGAGCAATAGGTCCGTCATCAATGTCGGTAGGGTGCCGTGGTTCGGCCAGTCTCCGAGTCGGCAGGGTGTTGAGGCTCGGCGGGGATCGGGTTCGGCGCAGCTCGGGTCGGTAGGGTGCCGAGGTCCCGGCAGCTCGGGTCGCAGGGTGCCGAGGTCCGGCGGGCTCGGGTCGCAGGGTGCCGAGGTTCGGTCCCGCCGAGTCTCGCAGGTTGCTGAGGGTTAAGAGTTTGTTGAGGGAACGGATTTAGATCAATTTCAATTAGATTTCCATCAGTGACTGCTTCAGTAGACTTGCTGTAGTAGGGAGTCCTTTCAAAGAATTTTACATCCATAGAGTTGTAAAATTTCTTTTCAGTAGGTGAATAGCATTTGTAACCTTTCCTGTCCTTAGCATACCCTAGGAAAATGCACTTGTGAGCTTTGGGATCAAGTTTGCTTCTATGTTGGGCATGGATATAAACAAACACAGTACAACCAAAGATTTTTGGAGGCAATTGGGCAATAAGATGAGGGCAGGAGTGTGTGGTCAGCAGGGTTTGTATAGGAGTCTTGAAACCTAACACTCTGCTGGGAAGCCTGTTGATTAAGTATGTGGCAGTCAATATAGCTTCACCCCACATATATTTTGGAACATTTGTAGTGAACATGATTGATCTGGCCATTTCCAGCAGGTGCCTATTCTTTCTCTCAGCAACCCCATTTTGCTGAGGTGTCTCAACACAACTACTGATATGGACAACTCCCTTATTCATCAAGAAATTACTGAGATTAGACTCATAATATTCAAGAGCATTGTCAGTCTTCAAAATTTTAATCTTAATGTCAAACTGAGTAGAGACCATGTTGTAAAACTCTTGAAAGATGGATCCAACTTCAGATTTATCCTTATTAAAAATAACCAAGTGGTTCTGGTGTGGTCATCTATGAAGGTTACAAACCACCTCTTGCCTGTTATACTTTTCACTCTTGAGGGTCCCCATACATCACTGTGAATTAAGGTGAAAGGTGTAGATGGGAAGTGAGGTAATTTAGTATACACATATTTGGTGAGTTTGGCAAATTGACAAATATCACATTGAAGATCATTAAGATTACATCCTTTAAACAATTCTGGAATTAAAGTTTTTAAATAACCAAAACTTGGATGTCCTAGTCTATAATGCCATAACATGATATTGTCTAGGTTTTGAGTGCGAAGCCGAGAGGCGATTCGTCTTCGCCTTCCGTCTTCGGCGGGGTTGATCACAAACGATCCGAGCGGGGTTTAGCTTGACCAATCACTTCTCGTGAAGAAAGATCCCTGGAATGTGCACCGATCCTTATAAAAAACAACGGTCAATTCGATCTTTAGTGAGTTTACTGACAGATATAAGGTTACAATCTAACTTTGGAACAAATAAGACCCCTTGTAGATATATCTGATTAGTAAGTTTAACCTTCCCAACACCTTTTGCATAAGAAACAGAACCATCAGCAGTTTTAATTCTGTGAATTTGGGTGCATGGCATATAGTGGGTAATGAGGTTTTTACCAGTCATGTGGGAAGAAGCCCCAGAATCAACAATCCAAGTCTCATTACTAAGAGGTGAGCGGAATATACCTGTTTTAGCATGAGTGGCCATTTCAGTAGAGGAGCTACCTTTCTGATGCTGAGCAACAAAGGCTTTAAAGGTAGCAAACTGAGCATTCAGATGGCTGTCATTATCCTCGTCACTGACAAGTCTGCCTTGATTTTCCCTGGTTGGTTTTGAGGTTTTAGAGGGATTAGGCTTGCCATGAAGCTTCAAAGCAATTGTCCTTGGTGTGATTTGTGCGTTTGCGGTGATCACAGAACAGCCTTCCAGTTTTCTCAACAGGCTTCCTGTAAGTCCCAGTAACCTCAGCAGCCTTCCTGACATTCAGCAGGGCAGTACCTTCAATAGGGTTATCAGCAGGGTGTTCAGCAGCATGACTTTCCTCCTGATTTCTTCATGTTTGACCTCGGCAAACATGGATTTGAGATTTGGGAGAGGTTTTGTGGCAAGAATTCTCCCTCTAACATCATCAAGAGTAGGGTTCGGTCCGGTGAGGAACTTGAAGACTCTTTTCTTTTCTATGATGTCCTTATAGAGGCGCATCCTTAACATCATTCCGGGGGTGAGTTTCCAAAGCATATCTAAGTGTTGACATGCCTTAGATAGTTGGTTGAAGTATTGAGTTACGGACATATCCCCTTGTCTCAGTTTTGAATTTGAGCTTCAAGTTCGTACACTTCGATGTATTGTCTTTCTTGGAGTAAAGATCTCTCGGCATTGTCCCGCATTTCTTTTGCGTATCATACATCATAAAGTTCTCACTCGATCTCTTTTGTCATTGATCTTGTGAGAATGGTCATGACTTGATTATTAGCGGTGTCCCATGCTTCAAATCCTGGGTCATCTTCGAGCGGGGGCGGGTTTAGAGCCGGACGGTGTATCCCATCTTACCTTGTCCCGAGATGTACATTTTCATGGATCTAGACCACGGCAAGTAGTTGTTGCCATCAAGTCTATGATTTGTATAAGAAGAAGATTCGGTGACCCCACCTCTACTCGGGAGTCGGTGGGATGAAGATGAAGATGGCCGTCGATTCACGGTAGACATTTTGGAAAACAAAACACTGAGTTGCAGCGGATTTTAGAACTCAGTAACCTTGCTCTAATACCATGAAGAGAGTTTGAGAAAGTAAATTATACTTGAGTAAACTTCAACTTAGTTTATTCATTGATTGAACAAGAGTATAAATAGATACAACTTTAATAAAGTAAACTAGCTATGCTATGGATAGCAATTATGGTGGCCAACTTGAGTATCTATATGGGCGGCTAGAACTTAGAACCCAATAAAGTAGAAAAGTTATGACAAGTGACATATTAATTATTTATATAATATAATTAATATGTCATGTGTACAAAGAATAAATAATGTGCACAAGTGTTACACAAAGAGTGCTAGAATTGCTAATATTTCAACAAAAGATTTATCAAACTAATCAAGACCTCATCCGGCGAAATCAACAACCTCTCCCCATCAGTGAATTTGTTCTACCACTGAGATCCCCTGCCCTAGATAGGTACATCGATGTCCTAGATCATTCGAGAGGACCCTCAGCCCCTCGTCCCAAGAAAGAGGTAACTGTTCAGCCCACAACGGGGAAACCTCAACCGCGCAAGTCGGTTCAGGCTCGTCTAGGTCCCATGACAGAGAAACGAGATGAACCTTTAAGAAAAGAACGATAAGGCACAGTCAGCTCGAATAAATGTTAAGTCAAGGCTAGAGAACCAACCTCTCAAGCCTGAACGTCCAAAAGAAAGTTCTATCTTGGTGAATACCTACATGAAACCCATTGCGCCAATTCCAAATGCCTTTATAGAGGTAATAACTAAAATTCAGAAGCAAGTTGAGGAACTATAGAAGGAAAAACATGAAGGTGAAATTAAGCAATATTTGGGGACCAGCGCACTCAGTGAGGAGATTCTGAACTCGGCACCGGAAGGAATCCACTACCCTCAGTTCACGAGTTATACAGGTGGGACTTGCCCGTACGACTGGGTTTTGTCTTTTCAAAACAAGGCCACTTTAGCCACCAGACATGAATCGGCATGGTGCATAGCGTTTATGGGCGCGATGCAAGATCGAGCTGCAGCATGGGCTCGAAACCTACCTCCGTGATCATCTAAATCTTGGGAAGACCTCCGTACGAAGTTCGCCCCCGAATTCAAAGTTGTCGGCTGCCAAAGAAAACAATAGGTTGATCTATTTGAGATTCACCAAGGAGAAAATAAAACCACTGTTAGGAACACCTTGGTATGTTTTGATGATGCACATACTAGCTATTATGGCAAGCCTGAAATAAGTTAGAATTTCTCTGTATAAGTTTTACTTTGGGTCAGACATGTTGTATAAGTTGAGTCAGACAAGTATTGTTCTAGTTGGTAGAACGGCAAAGTAAAACCAAATTTTCAGCAGAGTGAAGCTAGCCAAGTATCAACAGAGAAGCAATGAAGACATATGGTCTGACTTATAACCAAGGAAGTCTGTGATGACCTTGGATAAGTCTAAGTTATGTTTCAAGTGATGAAACTTAATGTTTAAATATGGTGTACACTGATCTCCCACTAATCAAGGATCAGTGAAGTACAAGGATTCTCCTTAAACTGAAAGAATGAAGGAAATAGTGAATCGGCAAACTAAACTGACTTTCGGCTGAGTGAAGACAAAGCAGTGAAGGAAGATCTAAGCGGCAAAGTCAGATTGATCACTTGACCGATCAAAGAACGGCTGAGTAAACCTTACTTAGTCAGATTATTGAAATATGAAGAATATACAGAAGATCAGGCATTAAATGCGCAATCAAGAGAGGATCAATCAAGGACAGATTTTATGGTAAACGTTTGAAGAAAAATCTGATCGCTAAAATCAAGGAGAATACAATTAAGGGGGAATCAAAAATAAAATCAAGGATTATTCCCCTAATTAATATAGCCAACGGACGGGAATTCAAATAAAGAATAATCAAGGCTATAAATAGAAGACATTGTCAGAAAAAGAAAAATACACGAACGATCAAGAATCTGGGCAAAAACTCTGTCAAAGTGAAAAGTCTTCTATATGTGCTAAAAAGGAAATATCCGGTGATCAACTCAAATCTAAGAGCTACAAATCAAACATCAAGCATTGAGATTGATCAATAAGTTTGTGAATCTAATTCACATCAATCAAGCAACTGAATCAGAGGCTTCTGAGAAGGAGTTGTGTTTATGATAGCTGCTGAAGGATTTGATCCCAAGGAGCAGTGAGAGAGACTGAGTCACTGAAGCTGTTGCAGTCAAGGAGTGATTGTCTTGTAGATTGTGAAGCTTGGGAAGTCAAGGACAATTGTGTTATTGTATCTGTGAAAACAATAGTGAATTCCTCCAATCATCACCGGAGAAGAGTGGATTAAGGGATTACACCACCCTGAACCACTATAAGCCTTGTGTCAATTTACTTTCTGCAATTTACCTTATTGCATTCATTTAATTGCTTATATTATATCATATATTATTGATTGCTTAAACCACTTTGAAATAATCTAGTAAGAAGGGACTTATCCGCTGCCCAAAAGCTTTTAATTACAAGAAAAGTTTTTGAAACTCCACTATAGTCATTCACCCCCCCCCCCCCCCTCGACTATAGTTTTACCCTTCTCTGGGACCAACAATTGGTATCGGAGCAGTGTTCCTAGTATCAGAACCTATTCAGATCTAATTTCTGGTAACAAGGAGATCACATATTTTCAAAGTAGTTTTCAATTCTGTGCTTTCTTATATACAAATATATCAAATCGGTACTTACGGATTCCTCAAACTTTATGTCTAAAGTACCAGTTTTTAATGTTAATAATTTTGATGAATATAAAATAAGAATGTTATCTCATCTTGCAGCAACTCATGAGGAGATGCTGGATGTAATCAATGATGGCCCAATCATGATCATGACTGTGATAACCACAGGATCAGATCAAGGAAAAGAAGTGGATAAACCCAAGAAAGATTGGACCAAGGATGATAGAAGAAGAGCAAATCTAGACTTTGTTGCAAAAGATATGATCTTGAAGACCCTAGATAGCAACATGTTCATGAGAATCAAAGATTGCAAAACAAAGAAAGGAGATGTGGGACAAGGCGGCGCGATAAATGAAGGATGCGAGGCGTTAAAGAAAACAAATTATATGTTGCAAAACGAAATTTGAGAACTTCAAGATGAAGGTGGTGAATCCATTGATCAAATGGACAACGGATTCTCGGGCATCATCAGTGAACTGCAACAGCTTGGACACATATACCCCCAGAAAGAAGTATGTTTAAAGATCTTGAGAGGCTTGCCTGAAAGATGGAAGATCATAACATCAGTAATCAGAGGTACAACAAATCTTGAAAACACTGACACCTTGACTCTGATGTCCCAACTAAAAGCTCATGAATTCGAATTGAACGGCGAAGATGGTGCTCCGGCAGAGACACAAAGAACCAGTGCACTGATAGCACCACAGCAAAGTAACTTTGCTGATTGCATCAGCAAAGAAACACTAGAACTCAAAGAACTTGTAGCTTTATTAGTTAAACGTTTTGACAGGTTTATCAAAAAGAAGCCATTCAAAGGAAACTCATCATCAAACATAAGATCAAGCTCAAACAAAGATATAAAGAAAAGAGATGATGAATACATATGCTTCAACTGCAACAAGAAAGGACACTTTAAGGCTGATTGCCTAGAAGAAAACAATAAAGATGAGGAAAAGAATAAGTACAAAGCATTTGAAAAGAAAAAAGGAAAGAAAGCACTAAAGGTTGAATCCAGCAGTGAAAAGAATGAAGAATCATCTGAAAATGATTCTGATAATAGTGATGAAGAAGACAGCTCAGATAATGAAAAAGCATGTCTATGTATCATGACCAAAGAATTAGATGAAGATGAAGGTGACAGCTCAGATAATAAAGCAAGTCTATGTCTTATGGCCAAAGAATCTGATGAAACTGAGGTAACATCTAGTTCTTACTCTTCATCAAATGCATCCACATCTAACACTGCATAATCTTCTATTCTCCCATTAGATCCAGCAGGCCTAGTCCAAAATCTCATGACTAAATTTGATGAAATTGAGAAGAATCATGAAATTTTGGAAAAGGAATGTAAGGATCTAAGAAAAGAAAATAAAAGATTGAAGGAACAACTGGACAAATTGAAAGCTGAACTAGCTACTAAGGAGATATACTCATCTAATAAAAAAGCAGCAGATGATGACTCATCCACTGCTAACAGATCAGCTGAGGAAATCCACCTAGCAACTAAAAACACCACTGCACCACTAAATGCACCAGCTTACAAACCCTCAAAAAGGTTTTGATCCAGATCTGGTCTTGGCTACAATAGTCAGGATGAGAATAGAAACAATGGACAAAACAATTCTGAATCTAGGATCAACAATGGACCAAAGTTCAGAAAAGGACAGACCATAATTTCAACCACTCATCTTGTACCAGTGAAGTCAAAACCAAATATAGTAAAACAGCAGACTAAACCATCATTCCAGTCAACCAAAAACAAAGACATACTGAAAGGTAAAGGAAGACTTTATCCCTCAGAGGATGATTGGAATGTTGCACCTCCAAAATACAAGAAGAAACCATACCATGATATGCATCATGTGTTTATGAAAAGTCAATCTAGGTATGTTCCTAAACACATGAAGCAACATAGGTTTCCCACTGCATATTGGAATGTGAAAAATGATGCAAATGCACCAACAAGTAGAGAAAAGTATCAGAATACCTTCAGTAGAAATATCAGAAGCTATTCTGCCATGCCTTATACATATGAAGTTGATGATTTTAACTATCCAAAAAGAAGATCATTTGGATATACACTTGGAGTATGAGGCATGACTGCTAACAGGTATGGCCCCATACAGTGTTGGGTACCTAAACTTAATTAATTTGTTTTGTAGGATGTCTGGTACATAGATAGTGGATGTTCCAGACATATGACAGGGAACAAAGGATGGCTCACTGATTTCAAAGCTTTTGATGGACCCAAAGTCACATTTGGAGGCAAAGAAAACCCTGGCAAGATTAAGGGGTAAGGTACAATGCTCAAGAACAACTTGAAGATTCAAAATGTAGCATGTGTTAAGGGACTCAATTTCAATCTATTAAGCTTCAGTCAATTCTTTGACAAAGGCTATAATGTACACTTCAGCAAAGAAGGATGCAAAGTGATTCACAGCCAAACCAACACAGTAGTTCTTGTAGGGAAAAAGGAAGACAACATATATGTAGTGAATTGGACAACAGCTAAAGCATAAACGTCTGGTTGTCAAAAATAAACAATCAACCAGCTGGATTTGGCATAGAAGATTAAACCATCTGAATTTCAAGACCATCAACACATTATCAAAGAACATGTTAGTTGAAGGCCTGCCTGAGATCACATTCAAGAAAGAAAGTCTATGTGATGATTGTTAGAAAGGGAAACAAATCAAAAGTTCCTTTAAGTCAAAGCCCTATCAATCAACAACAAGAATTCTACATCTGTTACATATGGACCTGTTTTGACCAGTCACACCAGTAAGTGTAAGTGGTAAGAAATACACTATAGTAGTGGTTGATGACTTCTCCAAATTCACCTGGACCATCTTCATGAACAAGAAGAGAGAGACACTCAAGAAGATGCCAGATTTACTAAGAAGAATTCAAAATGAGAAAGAACTAAAGATTATCAAGATCAGATCAGATAGAGGCACAAAGTTTCTAAATGAAGTGATCAGGACTTATTGTGAAGAAAATGAAGTGCTACATCAATTATCTGCAGCGGGAACTCCATAACAAAATGGTGTAGCAGAAAGAAGAAACAGAACTCTCAAAGAAGCAGTCAGAACAATAATTGTAGAAGCATGCCTACCAAAGAGGTTTTGGGCTGAAGCAGCAAACACAGATGCTATACACAAAACAGATCAATAATTAACAAACATCATGGAATGACTCCATATGAGATATGGAATGGAAGAAAACCTAACATCTCATACTTACACATGTTTGGATCTAAATGTTTTGTCTTGAACAGGAATCAGTTACACACTTTTGATGAAAAGACTGATGAAGCAATCATTATGGGATACTCAGACACCAGCAAGGCATTCAGAGTTCTCAACAAAAGAACATTAGTAATTGAAGAATCAATACATGTAGTATTTGATGAACCAAACACAAATGGTGAAAGTCTACAAGATCAAGAAGAAAAAGCAACACAAAGGGAATTATATACAAATACAACCATACCAGCTACCATTCTGAATCATCATTTTGAAAATCAAAATGAGCCACATGTCAACACAACAGAAGAAGCACCAGAACTTGAAGCTCATGCAAAACCTGAAGTTGCAGAAGCACCAAATGAAGAACAACTTCAACCTGACCTAATTTGGCTAAGAGATCATCCTGAAGAACAAGTCATTGGAAATATTCACACAGGAGTTAGAACCAGAAGACAACCGGAGCATATGGGAGCATATGCTAACATGTTTTCTATCACAAGTGGAACCCAAGACAATAGATGATGCAATTCAAGATGCAGATTGGATTATAGCCATGCAAGAAGAACTTAATGAATTTGAAAGAAATGAAGTCTGGGAACTTGTTGACAGACTAGACACAGCCAACATCATTGGAACAAAATGGGTATTCAGAAACAAGATGGATGAGCAAGGAACAGTTGTCAGAAACAAAGCAAGGCTAGTTGCAAAAGGTTATTCTCAAGCAGAAGGAATAGATTATGATGAAACATTTGCACCAATGGCAAGACTGGAGGCAATCAGACTCTTTCTAGCTTTTGTTGCACACAAAGACTTCAAAGTCTATCAAATGGATGTCAAGAGTGCATTTCTGAATGGACTTTTGGAAGAAGAAGTATATGTGGAACAACCTCCTGGTTTTCAACTTAAAGGAAAAGAAGACAAAGTATTCAAGCTCAAGAAATCTCTTTATGGACTCAAACAAGCACCTAGAGCTTGGTATGAAACACTATCACAATTTCTGATCAAGAATGGATTCAACAAGGGAACTATAGATAAAACCCTGTTCAAATTAGAGGAAGGATCAAGTACCTTGTTAGTACAAATCTATTTTGATGACATCATCTTTGGATCAGAGGATGAAAAGCTGTGTGAAAAATTTGCAAATCTGATGAAGAGCAAATTTTAGATGAGCATGATGGGAGAGTTAAATTACTTTCTTGGTCTTCAAGTGAAACAAATGAAAGATGGTATTTTTATCAGTCAAGCCAAGTATACAAAAGACTTAATACACAAATATGGTATGGACACAAGTGGCACAGCAGATACACCAATGTGTGCAAGAGTCATTCTTGGAAAAGATGAAGCTGGAAAAGATGTTGATCAGAAAATGTATATAGGAATCATTGGATCCCTACTTTATCTAACTTCTAGAAGACCTGATATAGCATTTGTAGTAGGAGTATGTGCAAGGTTTCAAGCTCAACCAAAAGAATCACATCTTCTAGCAGCCAAAAGATTAATCAAATACCTAAAAAACACTATTAATGTTGGAATTTGGTATCCAAAATATGGAGGATTCAAGTTGATGTCATATTCAGACTCTGACTATGATGGATGCAAGATAGATAGAAAAAGCACCACTGGAACATGCCAGATGCTAGGCACTAGGCTAGTCTCTTGGTTCAGTAAAAAGCAAAACTCCATATCTACATCAACAGCTGAAGCAGAATATATAGCAGCAGGCAGTTGTTGTGCACAAGTACTTTGGATTAGACAACAGCTAAGGGATTATGGAGTGGAGGAAAAGACTATCCCAATCATGTGTGACAACACAAGTGCCATATATATCACTGAAAATCCAGTGTTGCATTCAAGAACAAAGCACATTGATGTAAGACATCATTTTATCAGAGATCATGTTGAAAAAGGAGATGTCATCCTAAAATACATACCCACTGAAGATCAATTGGCTGACATCTTCACCAAACCACTCAGTCATTAAAGATTTAGCATGTTCAGAACTGAGTTGGGAATGATTGAGATTGACTAAGTACCAAAGAGCGGCTAACTGGAGTAATCAGCCAAGTGACTTAATCAGCTGTCTAAACCTTTGCCATTACAGGAGATGTCTCATGTAAGGCACTGCTACTTGGCGAAGTTAACTTCACACATTGTTAGGAACGGTAGAATAAAGCAGCGCAGTAAAAGATTCACTTCACCGGCTAAGTGACCAGCAAAGGCACTCCACCGAAATAAAGATTGGAGTCATGGGCAAATTATAGTGTGAACAAAATCAACTTTTATACACGTGGAGAATAAAGAATTTATGGAAGATTAATCTGTGGATGATTACACACGTGGAGATCAACTTACAATCATGGAGGTAACCATATTATTTTTCGAATTACAAACGCCTCGATTCCCGGGATTTATCATTACTTCCCTCAATCCACTCCCCCACTTCACTCGGATATCGGGATCCTTATACACAAAATCACGCCATTATGTCATAAAATCCTTCCACATTCAAACCACGTTCACACTACCCAAACCATCCTATATAAACAACATTTAGAGATATTTCAGAAATCTATGCGCTCTCTTGCAAATCGAAAATTCTATTGAAAATTCAAAGCTCTCCTTCAAAAATTATCTTAACTTCCAACAATGGCTTCATCCTCCTCAAACACCCAAGCTGGATATGAAAATTCGATTGCTACTGGATCATTCTTTCAGGAAGAACACTACTTAAAACTATGTGGAAATGATGAGGAAGCAAAACGCTTGGCAGCTGGATGCAAAAACCTAAGACTATCAATGATTCTAAATCCTCCAATAACCAAAATCTGTTATGAAAGTCTAATTTCCTTCTGGAAAACTGCAAAATATGCTGCTGGGCTCCTTGCAGAAGAAAGTGATGAATGGGAAGAAGACAAGATTGTTGCATCTGTCAATGGCACAGAAGTGGTCATCACGGAAAAGGTAATTCATACTCACCTTAAACATTCAAATAAGGGTCAAGCAAAAGTGACTTTGGTACCACAAAACTTAGATGATTTCTGGACGACAATCGCCAAAACTGCAAATACAGGATCTAAGAAGGTCAATTGCCTTAGATCTGCACTAAAGAAACCATTCAGTGCCCTAATTGGAAAGATCATTGAAGGAAAACTAGGGGTTTACAACTAGCCAATTAAGAATTCTCAGATGTACTAGTACTAGCACTGCATATTTGATGCAGTCATCGATTCTCCCGAGAGGTCACAATTGCCGCAAGATATTAATGACGAGGAAGGCTTTTTGTTATGCTACTAATACTTGTACTTTCTCTCGCTATTGCACTGGCCGAGGAAGATTTACGGAGCCTAAACCAAAAAATACGCGAACAGGGCATACTATGTGTAAGGATTCTACCGTTCACAATAACAATAAATAGATAAAGAAAAGCCTTTCCATTTCGACAAAAGACCCACACCCAAGTTCCATAGCTTTTGGTCCGCTATCCCCATCATTCTACCCTCAGAGGGAAAGGTGCTTCCCCTATGGGCCGGTTGTGGGTGAGGAGGGATTTGAACCCCTGACACCGTGGTTCGTAGCCACGTGCTTTAATCCTCTGAGCTACACGCCCCACCTCGTCTCCAGTGGAGCTGTTCCCGGGAGTACCCTAAAAAATAAGGACCCTTTCCTCTCCCCAGCCATTTCATTTCGGGTTAAGAAGGTGTGAAAGCGTGTTTCTCTCTATAACTCTATAAGAAGGGTGCGTTTCGAGGTGTGAAGTGGGAGAGAGGGGATGTCATAATTGGGGTTTTTGAATAAGACTTTGATTTTTCATTTTTTCATTTTCATATTGAAAAATTAATAATAATGAGATGTGGTAAGCTTTTTATCATCCTGGCGTTGAGCTATTTTTCCGTAGGACCTCCCCTACAGTATCGTCACCGTAGTAGAGTTTAACCACCAAGCTCGGTTAAAATCTGACAGAAGCCAGAATGCGACTGATGGGAATCATCTACAACAACTTGGAATTCAATTGGGCAACCTACTTCTTCTCGAGAATCAAAGAGCAGATTCAAGGTGAAATTAATGCGGCCAAAAAGGGGATAGCAGAAAGGAAAAAGAAGAAAGGCCAATTTTGGGTGAAAAAGTCATATGGGATTCAGTTGCACTATTTGCTGCAATGTCTCCAAGTTCCTGTTGTAAAACTCCACAAACTGCATGAATCCAAAGTCATGTTTACCTATGTCAAACAGCAAAAGAAAGCAGAAGGAGGGAAGAGAAAGAAAACCACAACACATCCCTTTGGCCAAAGAAAGAAACAAAAGGTTCAAAGAAACTTGGACAAAGAAAACTTTGGACGGTTAATTGATGAAGAAGAAGCAGAAGATTCTGAAAGTGAAGCAGAACAACCACAGGAAGAAAGTGGCAGTAAAAATGAACAACCTCCACATAAGGAGACTGCAAGTGATGCTGGAGATAACGATGAAGAAACTCCAGACTAACCTGAACAAATGTCTGCAAATGACATTGATGATAGAATTGCAGAATATCTTGAATGGAAGGAAGGGGATTCCAGAACTCAACTTCAAGACTCCGAACGCACGCTTTCTGAAGAGGCCTAGTTTTTCAATTTATTGGGAATCACAACCCTGGTTGGTGTACTTGATGAATCTCCACTCTGGGATATGGTTGATGCAGCAAAGGCAAAATTGCTACAGATCCCTGACCAAAACAGTGATGACTCGGAAGACGGTGAAGATGATCAGGACAATACTGATCAGGATGATGGTGATGATCATGATGACAATGATGGTGATAAACAAGGAGAAGAGGATACCCCTACACCATATGCAATTGATGATAACATTCTCCTAAGTTCGTTTCTACAACCACAAGGTCCAGCAAAGTTGACACCAGCTGAGACAACCTCACCAACATCACAAACTAAGCCAGCTAACAACCCTGAGCAAATTCCACAAACTCCTATGGATACTACTATTCAGCCGACAGCAGTATTAGACACTGGCTCAGCTACTGCCACTCCAATCAAAGAAATCCCCAGCACAGAGCAAGAGGGAAAAGCTGCCCAAGCTACACCAACATACACATCCATCAAATACTTGAACATTTGGTAGACGATGCAGATGTTACCCAACATCAAAACAAAGGGCAGCAAACAGAACCAGAACCAGCTGACACCCGACACAAACTCTCTCAACTGGCCACTGGCATCTCCAATGAGACTTTTGAAAAAACAGATTTCTTCGGTCGAAGAATTGGAGCAGCAAGCCATGCACCTCAGATCCATGACTTCAGCATTTAATGATAAAAGTTACTCCATTGAGCAAAAGTTCCAGGCCATTGCAGAGTATATTGATGCACAGAACATTGTTGTCCAACAACAAGGAAATCTCATAAGACAGCTCAACATCAATATTACAAACAACCTTGCAGGTCTCAAACAACACATCTCTCAGGAAAATAACTCTATGGCAGTGGCATTTGGCACCAGATTCTGCAGTGTCACTGACAAACTGACTGATCATGACAATAGATTCACATCCATTGAGTCAAAATTGGACTCTCTGATTGGTACAGCAGAGGCTACAAATAGCATCTTACTCCAGCAGAAGGATGATGCTGCCAAAAAGGGGGGAAAGTAAAGATAAGCCTGAAGGTTCAACGATTAGACCCCCAAACTTCACTGAAGAACAACTGAGGTCAAGGGATAGAGAAATCAGGATCAGAAATGAGGCAGAAGAGCAACAAAGGAGGGCTAGAGAAGAAAGATAAAAGGCCTAAAATGAACCCTGTATTGGATTTCCTCATCCTTTTCAAAGAAGGGATGATGATAGAGATAGATCAGGTGGACAACATAGACCTGGACAGCAAAGACCTGGATCCAATCAACAAAGAAGGTCAGCAAAAGATCATAGATCTAGCACTAGCAGAGAGAAGAGAAGCTTCCCAACTCACAGAAACAGGCAAGAGTATGAAGCTGGAATCCTAGATCATGTGAGAGAATTTTTCAGAGTCCATGAAGGACTATATCCAAATCAAACACAAGATGAAGCTTGGGCAGACTGGCTAAGCTACCAGGATGAACAGAGGAGAGTTGACATGGCCAAAATATACAATGACATGAAAAGACAACATGTCTCTCTCCAGCAAAGAGGTGAAACCAGCAGACCAAGTTCAGTCATACCACTGTCTGCAAAAGGACCAGAAGACTTGCCAACTGACCAACAAGAAGACTTCAATTATATGGCAAAGTTCTTCAGTCCTATAGGAAAAATGAATAAACAAGAACAATGGGGTTTGTACAAAAATCTAAAATTTGCTGACTCACACATTGCAGAGGCCAGGGACAGACTTGAGAAGTACTTTGGAGAGCCCAGGGCAAATGAAACTATGCCTGACTTTAACAGACTCTTTGCCAAGAGAGTATTCCAAGGAGTATCTGAATACACTGCTATGGCATACTGGAAGTGGAAGTTTCCTGAGATTGATTGGAAAGATGTGGAAGAGGTCCAAACCACAAATTTCAAAAGGTACAAGGCTGAATTAAGCAAAATGTAGTTGTAACACTTGAATAATTTTGAACTGGATGCCCTTAAATGGATGAATAAAATTTTTGAGTTCTATTCTGTTAATAATAATCATTGAAAAATTTGTTACACTTATGTTCAGGCTTATGAGGGTTTTGGCATCATCAAAAAGGGGGAAATTGTTAGGAACACCTTGGTATGTTTTGATGATGGCCATACTAGCTGTTATAGCAAGCCTGAAATAAGTTAGAATTTCTCTGTATAAGTTTTACTTAGGGTCTGATATGTTGTATAAGTTGAGTCAGACAAGTATTGTACTAGTTGGTAGAACAGCAAAGTAAAAACATATTTTCGGCAGAGTGAATCAAGCCAAGTATCAACAGAGAAGCAATGAAGACATATGGTCTGACTTATAACCAAGGAAGTCTGTGATGACCTTGGATAAGTCTAAGTTATGTTTCAAGTGATGAAACTTAATGTTTAAATATGGTGTACACTAATCTCCCACTAATCAAGGATCATTGAAGTACAAGGATTCTCCTTAAACTGAAAGAATGAAGGAAATAGTGAATCGGCAAAGTAAGCTGACTTTCGGCTGAGTGAAGACAAAGTAGTGAAGGAAGATCTAAGCGGCAAAGTCAGATTGATCACTTGACCGATCAAAGAACGGCTGAGTAAACATTACTTAGTCAAATTATTGAAATATGAAGAAGATACAAAAGATCAGGTATTAAATGCACAATCAAGAGAGGATCAATCAAGGACAGATTTTATGGTAAACGTTTGAAGAAAAATCCGATCGCTAAAATCAAGGAGAATACAATTAAGGGGGAATCAAGAATAAAATCAAGGATTATTCCCCTAATTAATATAGCCAACAGACGGAAATTCAAATAAAGAATAATCAAGGCTATAAATAGAAGACATTGACAGAAAAAGAAAAATACATGAACGATCAAGAATCTTAGCAAAAACTCTGTCAAAGTGAAAAGTCTTCTATCTGTGCTAAAAATGAAATATCCAATGATCAACTCAAATCTAAGAGCTACAAATCAAACATCACGCATTGAGATTGATCAATAAGTTTGTGAATCTAATTCACATCAATCAAGCAACTGAATCAGAGGCATCTGAGAAGGAGTTGTGTTTGTGATAGCTGCTGAAGGATTTGATCCCAAGGAGCAGTGAGAGAGACTGAGTCACTGAAGCTGTTGCAGTCAAGGAGTGATAGTCTTGTAGATTGTGAAGCTTGGGAAGTCAAGGACAATCGTGCTATTGTATCTGTGAAAACAATAGTGAATTTCTCCAATCATCACAAGAGAAGAGTGGATTAAAGGATTACACCACCCTAAACCACTATAAGCCTCGTGTAAATTTACTTTCTGCAGTTTACCTTACTGCATTCATTTAATTGCTTATATTATATCATATATTATTGATTGCTTATACCACTTTGAAATAATCTAGTAAGAATGGACTTATCCGCTGCCCAAAAGCTTTTAATTACAAGAAAAGTTTTTGAAACTCCACTATAGTCATTCACCCCCCCCCCCCCTACGACTATAGCTTTACCCTTCTCTGGGACCAACAACCACTCGCAGTTACTATGAGCGGTTCAACATGGTATACGAAATGACAACTGGTCTGAGCGATAATGTAGTTATAACCAGATTTGAAAATGGCCTAGCAAAAGGATACCTCAAGTCTGACTTCGCCCTGCACCCGCCGGAGAACTCGCGGGAAATGTTGAGCAGAGCATAGAAATATGGAGCAACTGAGCCTCCCACATCCACGTCTCACAAGATTAAGTCCAAGGTTGAGCCAGCACCCGCTAAGGAAAATAACAATCTGGCTCGAGACCTGAAAAAGCCCGAGAAATCAGGAAGAGCGCTTCGCTCCACTCACTACGCGAATCTCTCAAATTATGCTCAAGGTAAAGGACCTGCTAGTCCCGCTTTGCCCCTTGAGGTCGGGTCTGGATGGTAGGTGCGATACGACAAAATACTGCTGCTTTGACGGGGATACTGGTCACGACACTGACTCGTGCAAGCACATCAAGAGGTAACTCAAGAAGCTAATAGCACGAGGCGTGCTGGATCACTACAAAGCAAACAGGGGTTAGCCCAATAGGGACAGCCCCCCAGCTCAGCAAAAGAGGGGGGAAATGCATGTGATCATCAAAGAATTCCTCAGTAATCACCAGTTGAAGTCTCAAATCAACTCTTTGAACCACATTGATATATGAAATCCAGTTGTCCTGCACGGTTCAGAGAAACCCATTACGTTCACCCACAGTGAACAGGTCAACCCATTAGATGTTCCCGTGATGCCCCTCATTATCATGTTCGGGATCAACGGCTTCACAGTTCACAGAGTTTTGGTGGATACAATAGCCTGCAAAGATATCAAGTACTATGATTGCTTTAATTAATTGGGCTACCTCGATTCACACCTAAGACCTCACTTCGGCATCTTGACGACAAGGTCCGAGTTAAAGGAGGACTCGATATCGAGGTGCAGATAGGTGACCGTGAGCCCACCATGACCAAAAAGGTAACCTTTCTTGTTGTCGATCTCCATTCTACGCATAACATTATCTTGAGAACTCCAACCCTCAAATTCTTCCAAATGGAAGTCTCCGTTCCAAACCAGAGAGTGGAATTCCCTGTTGGAGATAGAGTAGGCGTAGCGATAATTCACCCAGGGGAAATGCTTGAGCAAGTCCGCAAAACCCGGAAGAGAACATGAGGGCTTAGTTTGATCAGCTCACACTCTTAATAGGCCCACCACTAATTTACATGATAACTGAACCAGATCGGGCTGAGATAGAATGTGAGACTTTGCAGGTGTGGGATTGGCCCATCTTTATGGCAGATGACGAATTGATCGATGTAGTGATCAGTGAGAAATATCCAGATCAGAAATTTATGATAGGAGCCTATTTGGCTGAGTCAGAAAGTGAAAAACTGATTGCATTGCTTAAATCAAACTTGAGCGCATTCGCGTGGGAAGTAGTGGATATGAAAGAAGTTGAGCCTGAGGTGGCCTTGAATCATTGGAGCATCGACCCAACCTTCACTCCTATACAACAAAAATCCAGACAGTTCTCCACAGAGAAACAGGCCGCTATCAGAGTTAAGGTCGACAAGCTACTGCAAGCAGGTATCATCAAGGAGCTAGCTTATCCTACCTGGTTAGCAAATGTTATGATGGTAAAGAATCACAATGGAAAATGGAGGATGTGTGTAGACTTCACCGATTTGAACAAGGCTTGTCCCAAAGATCCCTGCGCACTTCTGAGAATTGACAGGTTGGTATATTCAATTACTGGTTATGAAACACTGAGTTTTCTGGATGCTTATTCCGGGTACCACCTTGTCAAAATGGTCGAATGCGGTAAAGAGAAACCATCCTTCCGAGCTGTTGGAGGTTTATATTAGGTGTGTACACGGTTCGGTTCGGATTGGTTAATGGCCGTAACCAAAACCAAACCGAAATTTTCGGTTAATTGAAAATCCGAACCGTTTGTAAGAGAAAACCGAACCGAACCGAACCGAAATAACCGGTTCAGTTCGGTTCGGTTAACCGAAAAAAAAATCAAAGTAAATAATTAAAGATAACCGAACCGAACCGAACCGAAATAACCGGTTGATTAACCGAAAAACCAAACCGATATAACCAAATTTCATCCAAATTATACAATTACAACAGTTTGATTCACTATATGGTTATAAACTGTTTGATTTTTCTATTTGGTTTCGGTTCGGTTTGGTTCGGATATAAATGGTTTGGGTTTCGGTTTGGTTTTCGGTTCGGTTCGGTTTTCGGTTCGGATAATTTACAGCACTAACCGTAACCGAACCGAAAATCCAGTTATTCCATTTTGAAAACCGAAAACCAAATCATACGACTTATTAACCGAACAGAACCGAACCGAATTACCTCAGTTCGGTTCGGTTTTTGGATTATCTGTATCCGTGTACACCCCTAGATTATATTACTACAAGATGATGCCGTTTGGGCTGAAAAATGCAGGATCAACCTTTCACAGAATGGTTAATCGGGTTTTCAGTTCGTAGATCGGAAGGAACATAGAGGCATACATCGATGATATGGTTGTGAAATCGTCCTACCGAGGACACGACGCCAATCTCCTAGAAACCTTCGAGAATGTTAAAAAACACTCGATAAAGCTCAACCCGGACAAATGGGTGTTTGGCGTCCAAGCGGGCATGTTTCTTGAATTTATGGTTAGCTTCAAGGGGATTGAAGCAAACCCAGAAAATATCACGGCCTTGCTCAACATGAAAGATCCTACCACCATCAATGAGGTCTAGAGGCTCAACGGACGGGTTATAGCTCTAGGAAGGTTCATCTCTAAGTCAACCAAGAAATGCTTGCCTTTCTTTAAGATTCTCAAAGGAAACAAGACATTTGTATGGGATGAAGAGTGCTCACAGGCCTTCAAAGCTCTGAAAGAATACATGGGGAAGCCGCCTCTTCTAGTGATCCCAGTGGTAGGAGACGAACTTTTTATGTACTTGGAAGCTTCAGACCGAGCTGTTGCTATTGTTCTTGTCAAAGAGGATGGCACCCTCCAAAATCCCATTTATTATATCAGTAAAGCTCTCAGTCCGGTGGAGAGCCGCTATTTTAACATATAAAAGTTGGCCTACTCTCGTGTTATTGCAGCCCGTAAATTAAGGTCGTACTTTCTTCACATACGATTAACGTCCTAACGGATAGTCCATTACGGCATGTATTGCACAAAACCGACCTTCCGGGCCGTCTGCTCCATTGGGCAATCCAGTTGATTCGATATCTGCCCCGAAAGGCCATCAAGGCCCATGCCTTAGCGGATTTTATCGTTGAGACTAGTTTCACTACAGATCAAAACGGAGTATATGTCCTGCCTGATGAAACGGCACGAGCTCCCTCGATGTCGGCAACTCGAAAACCTAATTATTGTTGGCAACTCTATGTTGATTGGGCAGCTAGCCCGAACGGATGCGGGGCAGGAATCATATTATGTGAGCCTGGTACAACAGAAGAGATCGAAAAAACACTAAAGTTTGAATTTAATACATCAAACAACCAAGCTGAGTACGAGGCCATGATAGCAGGTCTAGAGCTTTCCAAAGCAATGAACATAAAGAACGTCAAAGTCTACAGTTACTCGCAACTAATTGTAAGCCTGATCACAGGTGTCTATCAAGTTAAGGATGAAATTCTAAGTCGGTACGTTGAAATTTCCAGAAGTTTGAAAAATATCTTTTGCTACTGTGAATTCATTCAAATTGGTCGAAAGGGTAACATGCGAGCTGATTATCTATCCAAGCTCTCTACTGAGGCCAATCTCACAAATCCAGCGGTTATGGTAGAATACCTCTGCCCCGACTGCAGATCATGTTGAAATGGTGGACATTGACTCACCGTCATCCTGTTGCATAGATGAGATAAGAGCTTACATCGAATTGGGCACCTTCACCGATGATCCAGACCAAGCCCGCGCGCTCAAAAGGAGAGCAGGGCGATACACAATGCAAAATAGGGTAATTTACAGACGTTCATTCACTAAACCACTCCTAATATGTGTGTGACCCGTGGAAATGGGAAAAATACTAACTGAAGTCCATAGAGGAGTGTCTCGGGGCCATCCTACAAGCCATTCCATGACTCAAAAGATCCTATCAGCATGTTATTATTGGCCAACTCTATCAGACGACGCGCACCAATACGTGACACTCTGCCCTAAATGCCAACGATTCGCGGATATACCCCAGATGCCTTCAGTCACTCATAGCATAGTCATATCATCTTGGCCCTTCGACATGTGGGGTCTCGATCTGATCGGTCCGCTGGCAACAGGATGAGGAAACTGCAAGTATGTAATTGTGTCAGTAGACTACTTTACCAAGTGGATAGAGGCCAAGGCTTTAGCTAGGACAAAAGCCAAAGATTTTGTTTACTTTCTACATGACCAAGTTTTTACTCGATTCGGGGTCCTGAGGGCAGTGGTCTCGAATCATGGTCCTCAGTTTAGAGAAGAATTCACCGATTTCTGTAATGAGCATAACGTCAAGCATTGGCAATATTTTGTCTCATACCCGCAAGGATATGGGCAAGCCGACTGCGTGAACAAACAGATTCTTAAGGCACTAAAGAAGAGCCTGGATGATAAGGCCGGCAGATGGGTCGAAGAGCTCCTATCGGTGCTATGGGCTCTAAGATCAACCGTTAAGACCCCCACAGGACAAACACCTTTCTCTTTTACTTATGGATCAGAGGCTTTGGCACTGATCGAAATGGCACTCCCGAGTCTTTGAGTTTCATATTATGATCAGATCGCCAACCAAGAGAACAGACAGATCAAGCTTGACTTAGCATAGGAGAAACGACTCAAAGCTTACCAATGACACCTGAACTACAAACAGCCTGAGAAGTTACAGCATGATAAGAGAATACAGGATCATTCATTTTCTGTGGCAGATTTTGTCCTCCAAAAAAGGGAAGCCGCAGGGCACCGAGCTGAAAAAGGATAACTCTCCCCAAAATGAGAAGGCCCTTATATGGTATCTAGGGAAGTCAAGAGAGGAACTTACAATCTGAAGGATGAGAATGGGCTCGAGTTCAACTGTCCCTGGAATGCAGACAACTTAAACCGGTACTATATGTAAGAATCGGCATGGGTTATGGCATTCACTCTCTCGTGTTTAATGTGAGTGATTTTGCTTTCTTTATTTCATAAGGGTATGCATTATCTCGTGTTTTAACGTTATTGAATACGCTTTTGTAATCAACCCACACTAAGTTATGGGAATAACTTAATGAAAGTCTGATCTCATTATTTCCGAGAAGACTGCGAGTTGCATCCCGCAAACCTTGCCAAAAACAAGGGGGCCACATGCACAAGGCACCTGCAAACGGATAACATGAAATCTGGGAAATTTCAAACAAAACATAGGGTAGCAAAAGCAGCCCGCGAACAGCGAGCTCAAGCATTATCAAAAAAGTCATGACCAAAACGGGGCCAAGACCTGCAAAAGTCAAGGCCAAAACACGGCCACAGTATCAAAAGTGAGGAAAGTAAAAGTTTAGTTGTTACAGACCAAATTTCCAAAATAAAAATGTCAAATGTTTGATAAGAAAATGGTTAAATTAAGCTTGAGGACCCCGCGAGCCCAACAACTCAGAAACGTCAGCTTCATGGGCAGTTTGTTCGGCATCAGCGTTGAAGAAAGAAGACAAGGACTCCTCTTCAGGGATCCCTTGATGCTCTGGGGTGGTGTCTCAGTTGTTGTTTCCTCATGTTCTTCAGCTAAGTCTTCTAGGATTGCATTTGGTGCTTCTTCATTTGTGTATGCATGTTCAAACGTATTTGATGTATCTCCTGGAACAGTTATTCCTTCACTGCTTGTATTATGTTCATCAAACACCACATGGATGGATTGTTCCACTACAAAAGTCCTCTTGTTCAGGATTCTAAATTACCTGCTAGTGTTTGAATATCCAATGAATATTCCTTCATTAGCTTTTTCTTCAAAAGTACTGAATTGGTTCTTGCCATTGTTATGAACAAAATTCTTTGCTCCAAACATGTGCAGATGTGATATGCTTGGTCTTCTACCATTCCACAACTCATACGGGGTGTTTCCATGATGCTTGTTGATTACTGATCTGTTTTGTGTGTAGCATACAGTGTTTACAGCTTTAGCCCAAAACCTCTTAGGTAGGCCTGCTTCCGCAATCATAGTTCTAGCAGACCCCTTGTGTGTTCGATATCTCTTTTCTGCTACTCCATTTTTCTGTGGAGTTCTTGCTGCTTCTTGATAATGCATTACTCCATTTTCTTCATAGTAATTCTTGATGAATTGATTTAGAAACTCAGTTCCTCTATTTGACATGTTCTTTACAATTTTTAGATCCTTCTCATTATGGAGTCTTCTGATGCATTTGCTCGCTGAAAAACACAGTCCAAGTGTATTTGGTGATGTCACCAACCACCACAAAGGTGTACTTCATTCCACTTACATTGACTGGTGTAAAAGGACCAATTAAATCCATGTGTAGAAGTTGCAGCTCTCTGGTTGTTGACTGATGTGGCTTTGACTTGAACAAGCTTTTGATCTGTTTTCCCTTCCGGCATGCATCACAAATGATTTCTTTCTTGAAGGTGATTTCTTGTAGTCCTTCCACGTGTTTCTTCTTTGCTAATATGTTGATGGAATTTAGATTAAGATGATTCAATCATCTATGCCATGTCTAGCTTGCTTCTGGTTTGGATTGTACTATCATGCATGTCTCTGCTTTGGCTGTGCTCGAGTCCACTACATACATTTTGTCATCTCTCTTCCCTGATGGAACAATTGTGTTTGTCTGCTTGTGGATGATCTGGAAACCTTCTTTACCGAAGTTGACATTGTATCCTCAGTCACAGAACTGGCTGATCATACAAGATTGAAGTTCATCCCTTTGACATAGGTTACATTTTGAATCTTCAATCTATTCTCTAGCAGGTATCCTTCCCCATTTGTCTGTTCAGGCTTTTCCTTGCCCTCAAAGGTGACTTTGAGACCATCAAAAGCTCTGAAGTTCATCAACCAGTGTTTGCTTCATGTTTTATATTTGAAACATCCACTGTCAATGTAGCAACCTGCCTTTAAAACTGATTAGGTGTTTTGAGGTACCAACCACTGTTTCGCTCCATATGTGTCAGTCATCATGCCTCCTAATCCAAGAGTGTGACCAAAGGGTCTTCTCCTTAGAGGAATGAAGTCATCAACCTTATAGTTGTAAGGCATGGAAGGATATCTTTTGACACGTTATCTGAAGGTATTCTGGAATACCTTTCTTCCTTTTGGTGCACTGGCATGTAACTTCACACTCCACTAGACTGGCGGTGGTCTATTCTCAAACTGCCTTCTATATCCAGGACTAGGTTTGTGCTAGTTTTTCCTGAATCTAGAATTTTTCATGTGAACTGGCATCACTACAAAAAAATGAAGATATAATGACGAAAAATTGGTGATGGGATGAGATTCCGGTCACCAAACGTAAAAAATTTGTAGTTTTAGTGAGGGAAAGAATTTCGTGTCATTAAAAGATAAACACTTAGTGACCAATTTTTAATTAGTCACTAATGATACAATTTAAAAAAGAAAGCAAATAAAATTATTGCCCTGGAAATATGATACGTTTTTTTTTCCTATACAGATACATTTAAAAGAAATAAAAATCACTGAATCATTCAATCCGATTTGTTTTTCAAAAAAAAAAAAAAAAATAAAAAATTCAAACCGATATTATCTCAAAACAAAACCTAAAATCGGATAACTGGCGAAATCCCCTAGCGGGAAATAATTATTTGGGCGAAATCGTTCGCGGGAAATATTTGTTGAGATCATCCCTTTTATCCACAAGGAGATCATCATATCGAAGGAAGACATAAATCTTTCAACCCTATCAGGTCTGCGTTCTTCTTCTTCTTGATTTTTTTTAATTTAATTTTTTTTACAATGAATTCAGATTTCACGCACCTAATTTACTAAATCGATTTATTTCTCCCTAAATTTTCTTCGTTGTTTTTTTTGTTCGTTTGGGTTGAATAGGTGAACAATTCGCAGTGAGTTCAGCAAACGACATTGATTTGCTTTGGGTTGATAGCAGATTAATCAGGTACATATAGGAAAATTGTTGTTGCTATTACCTTTTTCGTTGTTGTTGTAGTTGTTTTGACAAAAAAGACATCTAATTAGTGGTCTGTTTATTTATTACATACGGCTTAAAACTTAGAGACAATGGATGAGACTCATAAGCCGCCCAGAACAAAGTCATTTACATCGAGAGATTAGATACCGCTACCGTAGCTTCATTTTACGTATTACAGTAAAGTATCTCATGAGTCTTTGTTGTATCTCGAGACATTAGATACTGCTTTACCTAATCTGTTTCAATAACATTGTAAATGTTATTGTAAATCGCCTTTGGAGATGAACATAGGGGTTTATTGATAAAGGGATTGAATTTGAAACATCCGTTGACGATGACCAATACAATATTTTCATGTAAAACAAGATTACCTGACTGGAGATTTATGGAGAGGATCCCAAAAGTGTTGTTGAAAGGATTGTTCCTGTTGACTACCTGAACCACAGTTTGTTGAGAAACTTTGTTGTTTCATACACCAACATAACAGTACCCTGAAGTTCCACGACTAAAGAAACCAAGTGCAAAAATAGCCACCAATAGATACTAGTAAATCACCATCTCTCAAGAATTGATCTGGGTTGTAAGATCATTAAATATGCAAATTTACTAAAGTACCACTCTTTTTTTAATCCAAAAATTCTTATAATTAATTGATAAAACATTGTAGCATATCCCGAATAGATAAAATTGCCTAAATGACAGAAATCAAATTTCCCCTTATTTTGAATTAGAGGTAAACACTACAGCAACTAATAAAACAGTTATAGTCTTCTGTCTGCTCTGCTCCTCAAATGCTCAAAACTTGCCATCACATCTCACCTTGTTTCCGAGTCGATCACCTTCTTTGAAAAGGATGGCAAACAGAAAGCTGCATAATGTATCTCAGAGATGTAGAACTTTAAGGGTTTTGTGTTTTATCAGCATCATCATCAATTAGGTTAATTAGATGTATAAAATCCACTGAAGGCCCTTCCGTAGAACACAACATGAATCCAATCACTCCACTTGGATAAGTAGGGACTGCGGTCCATGCATAATTGACAGAACCCTTGAAAATCTATCTGCAGTTAGCAACGATATCTTCAATTATATGCATGTGAAGCCATATGCTTTCAGCCTGTGTACTCACAACTCCACTGGGGCGAAGAGCATTTGACACTGACTGGAAAAACGGTTTCTCAAACAATTCTTGAGTAGGGCGGAAGATGTGTGATCTTTTCGTGATAAGCACATTTATCTCTTTTTGTTAGTTGAATTACTTCATCCAGTACAAGCACCTTCCCATATAAGTAGCCTACTGAAAAACCATAACATTCTGGTAATCAGATTTCCCCTGAAATAGAATCTTTTCCACTTTGAAGGAATGTGCCTCTCCGGGCCACATGGGGCTAATCTCTGAAAACCATCCAGGAATAACTGAGGAGATGCATGTTGGAAGCTATTCTAGCTTCTCCTCCTCAGAATTTACACTATTGTGATTTGTTTCGGCCATTTTGAATTGAAGAAAAACCGTTTGTTTCTGCTCCTTGTTCTTCTCGGGCTCTTCTCAAAGGTGATTTAGTTTCAGAACCAACCCGTGATTGATGATTCTTCTTCTGCTACTTCTCATCAGAAAGGGTTTGATTTATATAAAGTTCAAATCTTTTTCTTTTTCTTTTTATGGGCCCGAAATTTGACCGAATTACGGGTATGCGCTGAAAGTGGCTGCACACATAAATTTCCTCCCTTTGCTTTTTCTTTGAAGGGTTTGAGGGTTTTTGTCGATGTACTCAGTCTGTGGATCTACGAAACATAGATACCACATACTAAAGTACCACTCTCCTTTCCCCACAGGAAAAAAAAGAACAGAATAGAGTTTTTCCATGTGAAAAGATGTAGCCATGATTGAAGTACCAATCCAATCCACCTGGCCTTCTGCAACATTGTATTGTATTTGGGGAATATTTTTTCCATTTTCCATTTTTTCAAGAATTTACTGGCTGGTGTAGTGTATATATATATATACATATATATAATGACAGCTTGTGAAATGAGTCATGTCCAAGAACACCGAGCATTCGACAAGCTACCTCCAACAGTTTCCTGTAGACCTTGCCTTAGACCTGTGTCAAGTTTATCAAAATTGTGATTATCATGTGATGGTTATAGCTTTATTCATGAATAACTTTCTTGGCCATTGCAGGAATTAGTTGCATTTGTTAAGTAACTAAACTTTCAAGCAGGAATACAAGGTGCTGGCTTATTATTTCAATTGGTAAAAAGTAAATGAATTGCAACCAAAACGTAAATGAGGCCTCTGCACTAGTTTTTAAAAGAAACTAGTGGCACTCAACAAATGTCAAATGGACCACCAACGCCTCACCATGACCTTGAATAGGTATTCTTTTTTCTCTTCCTTTATTTTTATTTTTAAAGTCCATATTCATGCAAACGCCTCTCCAGTTTTTATTTTTATGCCCTTCCCTTTTCTCCCGATTCTGGGTGGATTTGGGGGTTTAATATTTGATATTTAGTGGTAGCGTTGATTTAGTGACTGAACATGTCAAGTATGACGTTTTATTCTGTTTTTTTTTTGTGTGTATGTGTGTGGTTCCCTTATAACTATGCCAGGAATGAGTTGTTAGTTTGTGAAAGGTATTTCTTTTATTTATTCTGTAGTATATAGTTTGTGAAGTATTCTGAAAAAAATAAAAATAAAGTGTTGTTGTGTAAATGATGCATAAGTCAATCCACTTTCTAGATTGAAGAAAACATGAAGTACAATTTGATGTATTTATGGCTCTGCCTTAATGTGTTGTTCTTTCGAAGTCTAGTTTTCCCAAATTACTTTTCCGTGGACAGAAATTATACTCCCCAGCTTAACATAAGTTACTTGTTCTATCTTCTAGTTTTGATACCTGCCTCCGGTCAAATGCATATGGCTCTACCACTAGGTTCCGGTGTATTATAGAGTCGTAATCTTATCAAAATTTCCAAATATCTTGTCAAGTGATTGTACTACAATTCATTATTGAAACATTTAATATTGGTTTTGCAGTTGACATATTGAATTAGGCTCTATGCCCCAAATGTTTGTTTGGAACAGTTTGCCTTCAAATATATATGACGAGTTTCTTGTGTTAGGACTTTAAGGTCCCATTTTTGTCTGTCAACATTTATACCCTTATAAAACCTACCTATATCTCCAACTTTTAATGACCTCAAATGGCCAAGGTTAAGCAGAAGCACATGGTCATGTACCCTCTATTTATTATGGAAACTATATATTCCCTCTTTCTTATCTCAATAATGAGACTTTCAGACAACTATTGATCATGTCAGAGGGCAGGAAGAATTCAGCCTTCCGGCTAACGGCCCGATTATATTGCCTCGCACAGCTGTACACATGGAATATATTCCAGTAGCTTATACATTGTACCGAAATTGAACATTTTGATCAGCTATGTTACTGAAAAGTTCAGAATGTGGAATTTAGCAGAAAACTCGTGCAGTTTGATGCTTACGCATTGAAAAAATTAGGATGGTTTTGTGGATTTATTAGCATAATATAAGGAGCTTATAGCTCTAAGGTATTTCTTTTAAGCTTTCAATGCTGCAGATTTATTATTTTCTGTGTCAAGTACATGGCATTCTGAAGTTGAATGACAATATTTTGGTATACCAAATGGTTGTTTAATGATTTATATATATATATATATATATATATATATATATATATATATATATATATATATGATATGGTGGGTTTTGGGTAGCTTGTAGGTTGTACCGAGTTTGAACATTTTGATTAGCTGTGAGACTTGTAACTGAAAAGTTCAGAATATAAAGAACTTGGAAGATGTAGCTGAAAATTTGTGTAGTCCGATGTGCTAGTCATGGGAAAAAATGGGATAGTTTTGAGGATTTTTTGAATTATGTATGGTTGAACATATATTAAAGTGTTACGAGGAAATATTGCCTACTTGAATCAATTGTTTCTTCACTTTCTGCTGTAACTACTATCAAAGTAAATATTTCCTCCAGCTTCACTTGAATCGTTGCTATCAGCTTCAATCTTGACTGTATGTTGCTATAAGCTATGATTGTGTTCTTTTTGGTATTTCGATTATTAATTTTTCATTTAGTTTTTAGTTTTTCCTTAAATGCCATCTTACACATTTCATAACAATTTTGCAGGGGATGTTGAATTCATTGCACACCATGCTGAAAATTTCATTCACAACTATCTATATTACAAGATTGAAGATCTTGAAAAGGTTTATTGTTGCATAAGCATGAAGAAAGTTATGGTGTTTGAGTGGTGTAGGTGTTTTAAAATAACGTTTCATTTGGCTTGTTCTTTTGAGGTTGAACTCGTCTTGCTTAGATGTTTAGTGTTTGAACACATCAAGTTAATGTTAGTTCAATAAAATATATTATTGCATTTCATGTTTGTGTATTAATATTTGTTGTTTTTAAATAGATGTAATTCAATAATGGTAATTAAGACTAATGCTAAATCATTATATTGCTATTAATAATAATGACGATAAGTTTATCATCATTATTAAATTAACTTTCAATGAAGGTATAATTAATAATGACAAGGAACATATTGGCGGTAAAAAGACTTATGGTGACAGGAATATTGATATTCTAATGATGGGTATATTGTTAGTATTGTTATTTTTAATGATGGGAGATCGAAGCAATAATGATGAAAATTATCTTCATTAATATGAACTGTTAATGAGAGTATAATATCGTCATTAATTATAAAACAACAATAATGACAGGACACTATACAGTCATTATTTACTTTTAGCTAGGAAGGCAATAGTGACGGGCCATGACGGAAAATTTCCCGTCGTTAAACATCTTCAATGACAGAATATTAGCTTTTAATGACCATTTTTCCCGTTGTTACAAACCGATTTTCTTGTAGTGCATCCTTTTGTATGCTGGTGGGGAATATTCCAGTCATCATCTGATGGGTATAGTCTACCTTTACCGTTCAGTATAACTTTACCTTTACTAGTCTGGTTGTATGATGCCTTGCTTTTATTTACTACATTGTTCTTAGGTTTGACCAGTTCAGGGTGGCTCTCAGGTGTAATATTTTACTCGCGTCAGAACTTGGGACCAGTCTTGGTCTTAGATTAAGACTTGTGATGTTTATTGGACTTGTTGTCATCTTGACTGTCATACCCTATCCCTGATCTAGATCCAAACTTTTTAGGAGGTTTGTAAGCATGTATTGAAGGGGAATTAGTTAGTCTGTTGCCACCAGATGAGTTATCATATGGTTTTTGTTGATAAGCCGAGTCTTTTTCTTTATCAGCTTTGTGAGTCATCAGATATACAATTCACACTTTAATCTTCTATTTTCCTTTCTCAAATCCTCACATTTCTTTTCTATAATTTCATGATTCATTTGAATTCTTCAAACTTGGTCATGAGATTTTGAATTAGGTTATCAAATTCTAGAATGAGAATAGTGGATTGTGCAGTGTTAGAAATAGATGCCCTTGAGGTTTAAGCACACAACAATACCTCAGTTTCTTTTTTTTTTGCCATCAGACGCAAGTATGCTTGCTCGTCATCTGAACTGGATGAGTTTCCACTGTTAGCTGAGTCATTATCACCGCCACTGCTGCTACTGGTGCTGCTGGTGGTCTCAACTTTAAGTGCTCTTATGCTCTTCCTCTTCTTAGTTGAATGTTTCTTATTGTCATCTAATTTATGTCTCCGCTAATTGTTAACGGTGATTTTTAAGGTTTATACGACTTTATTTCGTAGCAATTTCCTTTGTGTTTTATTACTTTTTATAGAAAATTAAGTGTTTAAATGATTTATTGAAAGAATGCGTATGGAAATGATTTAAATGCAAAGTTGAGCTAATTTCGTGATTTTATTGATAATTATCTATGGTTTTACACTTTGCGTGTTTTTATGGTTTTGTAGGTACGCGAACATGTCATAAAAGGAGATCTAAACGGAAGGAAGAAGATGCAAGTCAAACTTGGAATGGAGAAATGAAGGAATGGACGAGCGTCTGAAGTCCCGTCCAGATGGACGGGCGTTTGACGATACGGACGGGCGTCTAGGAAGAAATAGTGGATTCAGAGTATTGAGATTTTTGCTGAACGAGCATCCAAATTTACATAGGACGGGCGTCTGACATGACTCGGCCCGACTCGAAGATTTTATGCAGACTGGACGGGCGTCCAGTACCTCAGACGGGCGTCCAGCCGCCGCCTCAGCTAAACCGACATTAAAAACCTATTTATAGTCGCATTTTCTGAACCCTAAAAAAGATATAATTCCATCCCTGGCCGCCCCAGGCCCCTTGGGGGAGACTTTGATGTTTCCTCTTGCTACCATAAACATAGTTTTATCTACTTTTTTATTTTCTGCATACAAACGATGAATAAAGGCTAGAGCATGGTTGAACGAGCTTTGTGAAGCCATCTCTGCAACATCTTGATTTCTCCTTTGGGATTGTTTGTGAGTTTTAATTCAAAGTTTGTTTCTTTATTATGTTCATATTGTTATGCAATTTAAATCGAGAGATGGTTGCGATTTGATGTTTAACGTTTGATGAGAATCGTTGTTAGACTTAGATCACCGTAATAAAGATTAGATTTTTAACCTAAAAATAACGAGAGTTGTTAGGTTAATTTCTAGGTTGCTAGATTGAGAAATCTTACACCTTGGTTATGGAAGAGTTAATCTTTAAGATCGAGAGATGAGAGATTAATAGGCGAATTATCTAAGAGATTAGAAATTCATACTTTTGATTGGTGAACCACAATCTTCATTAAATCTTCACTAAACAATCTAGAGAGGAAGTTGAGGGTTGTGAGATCGGTTGATCATTGCTTGTTCGTTTTCAATTTATTTGTTATCATCTTAGTAATTTTATTATCTTTTTAGAATAGAGTTATTTTCATTAGTTTGGCTCGTAACTATCTTTCCTGGCTTTGGATTCTAGATCCTCTATCCAGTTTATTGTTTTTCGTTTTTCTTTAGTTCTGTTTTGTTTTATTTTTCATGACAACTTTAGAGAAATTAAGAACTAGACCAACCTCGATTCCCTGTGATTCGACTCCGGTTGTAACTACTATACTACGATCTCTGCACTTGGGGTAAACCGGATTATTTTATTACTTGTTTATTTTTCATTAGATAAAATCCGAGACAAGTTTTTGGCGCCGTTGCCGGGGAATCGGTACGGTTGTCTAGTTTTATTAATTTTTCTGTTTTTCTGTTACTAACTTTTCGTAGGTAGTTTTCTTTTTCTGTTTCCGTAGCTTTTTCTGTTTCTTTATTAAAAAAAAATTTTAAAAAAAGAGTAAATTGGCGGGGAAAATAGGCAAGAAATTTTTTTTGTGTTTTCGTGACTAGTACGATGTCAGGAGTCCTGGAACAAAATTTGATTTTACCAGAAAAATTTTTGCCTCATTTTCCACGAAATTTGGCGGGAAAATAAATTCTGTTTCTGTTTTTTTTCCGAACCTGTTCCGAGTCTGTTTTAATTTAATTTTTATTTAGTGAGTCAAATTAAAGGATTATACTTTAAGGTTTCTAATTGTTTATTATTGTTTCTGTCTTGCAAACAAGAAAAAAAAATGTCATCAACTAGGATTATGCAAGATCATATCGCCATACTGCAACAGCAGGTGGCAGCCCTTACAATGTCGCGTAATCCTATGGGTCAAAACCACTATTTTCCTCAGAACTCTCAAGTTCTGTTCTGTGGAAGTTGTTGTCAACCTGGCCATATGGTTGGCCAGTGTCATCTTCTTCCCACTCCTGCATATCAAGTTAATGTTGTCCAGAATCAGGGACAGTACAGTCCAGTCATATGCCAGCTATATGACAATGTGGGACATACTTCTCGTTTCTGTCCTATGGGTGGACAGAGCATTTTCAGTGGCCAGAAATACCAGAGGTTTAACAATCAGTTCTCTGGCCACAGCAATTTTCAGAATCAGGGTTTCAATCAGACTTGGAATTTCTATCAAAACCCGAACTTCAGTCAGGACCAAGATATCAATTTTTCCAATCAAAATCAAAGTTGGTCTGGCCAAACTTTTTCACACCACTTTCATAACTCTCAAGACCCCTCTCACTATAGTAATCTTGAAGCTAAATTGGAGGAGCAGAACATTACTATCCAACTCCTTTTTGGTAGGCTTGCGGATATTGGGAGACGGATCGGGCAAATGGCTCAAGACCAAGGCATTGACCTAACTCCCGCACTCCCTATGATGGAGAAGATACTTACAATTATGGTGCAAGTTATGAGAATCAAGTCCAGTATAGCCCCAACTATGCACCAGCATACAATGGTGGGAGTAGTAACTATCCTTGTTCTCCATTGGGTCAAGAGCAAAGCAATTGGCAACAAGGGACGATTGATGAGCTGGAGCCTGATATGGATCGTCTTAAGTTACAAAGGTTAGAAACTTCCTTCCCTCCTGCATGGTGTGATGATGAAGACGGTTGTCCTATGATGGATCCGACATCAGAGATGGTTGGAGATGTTAATCACCAAGAAGGTGAAGAAATACACCCGGTGTTGGAGAACATAGAGGACGATGTGCCTAAATTAGAGATAAGTCACCCGGAGGAAGTCGCATTTGAGGAGCCGTTGAAGCCAATAAGTGTTGAGTTGATTGTGGACGAGCGAGTGAGCGTGAAGGAAGTGATCTTCCCACTTGATCACTATGTCATGAACTGGGAGGTGGAACACCCTAATCCCGTTCTTCTTTTATTGGGAAGATACTTCATAAAGGTCCTTCGAGCCATGGTTCCATTAATTTCCTATGAAGGTGAGTTGGATGGCTCGTATGCTGAATATTCATTGAAGAACCATGCGAGAAGGACGTATCCGTGTTTGATAATGGATAGTGAGCTAAGTGTGTCTAGCCAAAGACACTAAAGAGAGGCACTTGTTGGGAGGCAACCCAACATTAAGAAAAGTTTTTGCTATTATTATTTTATTATAGTTTTGTTTGTGTCGAATAAATAACGAAAGATAGTTTTCTTCTCGTTGTAGTAGTTTTGTTTTGTTTTGTTTTGTCTTGGGTCTTGGTGTCGGTTTCTGTGGTTAGGTAACTTGCATTTTCGTAATTTGAAAAATCAATGTGTTTCCTTCCTCCTGCCGATGTTACATTTTTGCACTACTTTTCACATAGATTCGGTTATTATCATTTTTTTGCATTGCTTATGCTTTGTTCCATGATATTGCCTTGTCTATCATCTTTTGTGCCCCTATCCCCGAGGTACGTTTCATTTTGTTTTTCAAGTGTGCAAGATATTTTCGATAGCAATTGGGAGCTTTTAAACGATGTTAGTTTTCCGGTGGATGGTCCACAGTCTACTGATTTCTTCAAGCATTTCTGGATCTGACTCATGACCACTTCCAGAATTGCCACCTTCGAATTACAATCAGCTAAGTTTTTCTTATTCTGCACAACATGAGGACATGTTGTTATTTAAGTGTGGGGGAGTAAGGGATTGGTTATTTGTACCTACAAAATGTGCTTAATTTATTATGCTTATTATGCTTACCACCATTCTTCAAAAATTCAAAAAATTTCAAATTTTTAAAAAACATCCGTCCCGAGCATGAGTTTATTTTGGCTTACTTACTTGTTATATTCCCACACTTGTGCTAAGTTGACTAGTATTCTTGCATAGACCTTTGATAAATAAGCCTTTACTCGAATTCTTTTCACGTAAGCCTCTTCGATGACGAGCTGAACTTAGGAAACTGTACTCATTTAAACCGATGATGTTTGATTCTGGTTATCAGACCGTTCGCTTAGTGCTAATGTCATGGAAATTGTAATATGTGTGTAGTTGGAATTGAAGTAGGAAGTATCGTGAATATACCGAAGCCTGAATGTGATGAGTGAAACGTAACTACTGTGCTTGGGAAGTTGTTGTTAAAATAATGAAAAAATTGGGTGTGTCGGAAGCTGGTCGATGATTGGAGTGAGGTAGGGCGTATCTCGAATGTCCTATACCACTATGATGACCAAAAGCTCACGACAGTCAGAAGAAGCTGCCTTATGATTTGAGTAAGGTAGGGCATATCACGAATGTCCTATTCTGCTATGACGGGCAAGAGCTCATTCTGATGTGTGTATAAATGTGAAAGATAAATTAAATCAACTTATATAAGGAATTTGGTATGAATAAGTGAAAGACTAAGTTATCGTCTACATTATCCCCAGTATAGGCCAAGGTATATGTTGTAGGGAATATCCTCTGGGTACAACTGAAAAGATTTCGAAAACACATGTATTACTCTAGTCATGACGTGAGTAGTTTTGTAGGGCGTGTGTACAGTCAAGGTAATTCATTATCTGTCTTAAATGGGTACTTGTTGGTTAGCTTGAATTTAATTCTCAAGTGTGGAATCGGTGGAAATTGAAGAAGTCTTTGCACACACTACACATTCGAGTAGTTGTTTATTACATTGGATGTATGTTTTTGATGCTAGTCGACCAGTTGTGATTTGAAATATGGGATTTTATGTGGTTCAATGCTTGAGTAAGTCTATGTTTTCTTTTGTTTTGCTCGGGACGAGCAAAAGCTAAGTGTGGGGGAGTTGTTAACGGTGATTTTTACGGTTTATACGACTTTATTTCGTAGCAATTTCCTTTGTGTTTTATTACTTTATAGAAAGTTAAGTGTTTAAATGATTTATTGAAAGAATGCGTATGGAAATGATTTAAATGCAAAGTTGAGCTAATTTCGTGATTTTATTGATAATTATCTATGGTTTTACACTTTGCGTGTTTTTATGGTTTTGTAGGTACGCGAACATGTCATAAAAGGAGATCTAAACGGAAGGAAGAAGATGCAACTCAAACTTGGAATGGAGAAATGAAGGAATGGATGAGCGTCTGAAGTCCCGTCCAGATGGACGGGCGTTTGACGATACGGACGGGCGTCCAGGAAGAAATAGTGGATTCAGAGTATTGAGATTTTTGCTGAACGAGCGTCCAAATTTACATAGGACGGGCGTCTGACATGACTCGGCCCGACTCGAAGATTTTATGCAGACTGGACGGGTGTCCAGTACCTCAGACGGGCGTCCAGCCGCCGCCTCAGCTAAACCGACATTAAAAACCTATTTATAGTCGCGTTTTCTGAACCCTAAAAAAGATATAATTCCATCCCTGGCCGCCCCAGGCCGCTTGGGGGCGACTTTGATGTTTCCTCTTGCTACCATAAACATAGTTTTATCTACTTTTTTATTTTCTGGATACCAACGATGAATAAAGGCTAGAGCATGGTTGAACAAGCTTTGTGAAGCCATCTCTGCAACATCTTGATTTCTCCTTTCATCGAATCTTCATCAAACTCAGCTGCTAGTTGTTCTAGATTCACCCAACCATGATTATTCAGATTTTCAACTAATCGCTCATATTCAGTCTCAACAGCCATGACTTGCTTTTCCATGTAATCATTAAAGTCATCTGACATATCTTCTATGGAGAAGCTGGTTGGATAATCAGAGGGTCTTTGAATAGCTTTGGAGACACTGTAGCTCACCTCCTGATCACCGAATCGTATGGTCACTTGGCCACCATCACAGTCAATGAGGGCTCGTCGTAGAAAGAAAAGGTCTTCCAAGTATCAAGGGGACATTCTCATCCTTTTCTATGTCCGGGACGTACCGATCAACCGGAAAAGTAAATCTATCAATTTGAACTAACACGTCCTTTAGTACCCCGCAGCCTTTCTTGGAAGATCTATCGGTGAATTGTAGGCTCATGGTCGTGGGTTCTAAAAGATCATTCAATCCAAGTTTGTTTACATACGGACAATGGCATCAGACTAATGGATGCACCCAGGTCACATAAAGAGTTTGGGAAGACTAGGCCTCCTATCAGCAATATGAGCACAAATTTCCCAGGGTCACCCCTCTTGATTGGTAGATCTTCATAACTTACCATAGAGCAATCCTCAGCAATCAACCGATCCATGCCTTCTAACTTCTTCTTAGAAGAAACAACATCCTTGATGAACATAGTGTACTTAGGCATCTCAACCAAAACATCAGATAATGGAAGATTAACCTGAGTATTTTTCAGAAGATTAAGCACTTTTTCATATTTCTTGTCCTCATGCAAGGAAATGTTGCTCTTTCTAGGTGGAAATGGTAGTTTCTTTAAATCACTCTCAGAAAAGACTTTCTTCGAGGATGAACCGATAGCTTTATCTTCCAAATCTTTCCACCTCACCACTTTCTCACTTCTTTTACTAGTCAGAGGATCCGCCACCTGACTCTCTTGCAGAAAAGGGGAACATGGGTGCTCGATTTCCCCTCCTGCCCTACACTGGCAGGAGGGGTTAGTGGTTTCCCTGGTTCGAGGGACCACTAAGTTGAGTACCAGATCTGAGATTCATTGCACTGGCCTCTTCTTTACAATAGGGAATTGAAGGAACTAGGTCAGTGCACTGGCCATGGTTCAAATCGGTCTGAGCTACCTGACCACCCTTAGGATTTTTCTCCGTAAAGCTGGGCAACTGCCCTGAGGGTCTGGAATCTAGTTGGCAACTAGGATTGTGCAATCATCCTCTTTGTTCCTTTTGACAACTAGGATTGCGCAATCAGCTTTGAAGTGGCCCGGTTTCTTGCAACTGAAACACATGCATTCATCTTCTTTCTATTTGTCTGGGCTGCCTCTGTCAATACTCCATAGTACTTATGCTTAGATGATGAACTCCCTTTATTTTTCATTCTGGAGTATTTCTCAAATCTTCTCAGAAGAAAAGCCATTTGTTCTTTTAGTTCTTCGGTCTCTTTGTTGGTGCCTTCAGATGACTTTGCCGGTTACTCTACTAGGGTGCACCCAGCCCGTTGGTTTCCTGCATCTCAGCTTTGCCACCATCTTCATTGGTCAACACAAACTCGTGAACCTTCAGTTCTGACATCAATGTGAGTGTGTCTGTTTCACTCAACTTTAGTGCCTTGCAACATAGCTGTCTTTATTTTCCATCTTTTTGGCAGACCTCTTAAGATCTTCAAGCAGACTTCATTTTGTGGATAAGTATGTCCTAGCGGGTGTAGCCCACTCATAATGGCAGAGAATCTGATGTCCATCTGCTCAACTGATTCACCAGGATTCATTTTGAAGTTTTCAAATTTCTGTTTTGCCACAGATAACTTATTTTCTTTGGTGGCCTCAGATCCTTCATTGATTAAGGCATGTTTATCCCACATCTATTTTGCGGATTTGTGGTCTTTAACACGCATAAACATGTTTTCCAAGGTCTTCATTATGTCATGTCCTTTGCGACGTGACGACCCTGATCCGGAAACCGAGTCCTTAACCGGAAAAGGACCCTGGGCACATATATAATTAAAATAAATTGATTATGTACGTAAGTCTCACGTCATCAACACCGAAGAACAAGTGGAAAATGAAAACATAGACTCGGGAAAAACTTAAAAGATTCCTACAATGATCGACAAGTAACACATGATGTGACTAAAACAACATCTCAAGATAAATTACACAAGATTCAATATCCATTCAAGTATAAAATCTTTTCTTTACAGTCCAAAGTACAACTATCTCAATTTATTAAAAAAATAAAAGGGAAGATTCTATACCATTATAATACAACAGAATAAAAAAGAGATAAACTTCAACTGCTGCAACTTCGGGAATCACTTTTAAGCGATCTTGAACTCAACCTACAACAAAACCACCTTCTTAGGGTGGGGAACAACATACTAAAGGGGTAAGTACAAACGTACTTAGTAAATGGCAGAAGCACCGAATCTACACATGCTATAACACAAGGATTATCATAAATAATAATAGCAATATCGCAGGGCAAGTCTAACAAACATAATAACATATATGTTTCACTCGCTTCTAACGCTCCACTAGTCTCCCTAGTTGACTCAACCAAATAAGACATTTGTTACTCGTTAACCCAAGGAAACTTTGTTGGGTGAGAATGCAATGAGACATATTCAGCATCTCATATGGCACGGTATCTTGAAAGTGTGGAATATTACACGAGTCCACAATAGTGTCTGGAAAAGTGTGGAGGTGTAATATTTGCATGCTGCGAAAAGGAAACGTGCCTCACCAATGACTAACCTATTTTAGCTTTTATACTCATCAAGTACGTATTTAAGAGATTAATCTAACCACTGAAGTTCAATACATATAAAAGGCTTCCTAAGGACCACTAGACCTTAGACCAACTCTACATTACACTACCTACCACATTGCACAAAAATATTGGAATCTAATCCAATACCCACGAGGCTAGAAGTAAGGATTCCAGTGATCCCGAGTACCTCCCCACAGAGGGTCTCCATAATTTGTTGAGCCGAATCCACCAGAAACTGAACTCTTAACTTCGTAAACTCTCTCAATATACAGCTTTCGTCATTTATTTCAGCAAAGCATCAATAGCTCGGCATTTTGTTTTCGACAAGCTCGCCCTATGCACCTCTCGGCCTTGCCAAAAACAAGGAGGCCACTATGCTATTTGCTATGTTAGATCGACAGCTCGATGCTCAGACATTCATGCAAAATTAAATCAGAATAAAAGAGAATAACGCGACGACCAAACAGATATTCAGAGTCGAGCTAAAACATGAAAGAAATTATACAAAAACATCAATAAATAAAAGCCAAAAAAGCACGGCCATGGCTGAACTTTTTACAGATCAAAGCTACAAAAAATGATGAGTAGGAAAGAGTTCATTAGAATTACAATCTAATTATAGGCCGAGATTAGCAGATGGATCTTCAGTGGAAACCTTAGGCTAATCAGCCGAAAGATTGGGTGAAGCGAGCATAGCTTCCATCACTTGGGCGCACTCAGTTGTTTGCGTAGGAAGCACCATGGGAGTAACCAAGCTCCCAACATCCAGGCTCACAACCTTGAGCAGGCTGGGAAATTCAAAACCACACGCCGCAAGTAGATGTCCCACCAAATTTGCAAGGTTTATCAGCCCAACTTTTGGAGGGACCCATTCCTCAGTGCCCGTGGGTTGTTTCTTCATAAAACCAATTAGCTCGGCTCCGGTATAGGGCACCCATGCATGAAAAGCCCGCGGAAATGGATCAAACAACCTCAGAGTAGCTCATTTCTAAAGTTACTTTATAAAAGGTGCATGGTCGCCCAAGTCCCTCAACATACACCTCGCCTAGTGGTAAAAACCTTGGTCGAAGAATTTCTCTGCCACCCTAAATACGGCATCCTTAAATTCTTGGGACTTCTTGAAGTCCGCAACAGCTTGCTCGCATGCTCTTTTCAGCATACTCGGTCCTTGAGGCCGTAAGCTCTGCCAACTCGCGAGCCACCCAAGCGGCCGGCCCATGCTCTTTGTCAACAGCAGCTTTAGCCTTCGTCAGCTCGCCCTGCATTCGGGTCATCACCTCATAAAATATTATGGCCTTCTACTCATTCAGAGATTTGAGGCTGCAAAGTTCTATATCATCCGTGATCTTAACCAGTTTAGCCTTGTGCTCAACCTTGTCAGCACGGTTCTCAACGATGGCTATCCTATTTTAAGGCTCTTCAAGATCGTACAAGGCCTTCATCGCTTTCTTCTATGACTCGACCAGATCACTCTCCCCCCTTAGAAGAGCCCTCGCCACATCATTCCAGCAGTCGTCATCTGAAAAGAAAAAGAAAAGAAAATTAAAAATAGGTCGTTTCGACATTAATGGCAACCTCAAAACAAGTCGAACAGGATCATTAACAAAAAATGCAAATCATGAAAGTTCACCTGGCTAGCAAAGATACCCGCTACACCAGATGTCAGTAGGATTCTCCAGGAAGACGTCTACTTGATCGGATATGATCACCCGCTCGGCGATCCCTTCCGACGGCCAGCTTCACAGCCTCTGGCCGAGCCCAGCGTAATTCCTTAATTGATTCCATAACAAAGACGCCATTGTTGCGGGTCTTGAGACATCAGAAATTCTTCTTCAACCATATGGGCTCGCCATCGGAAACTCCCTTCCCAGGTCGCTGTGAGTTGCCTCTAAAGCCTGATCGTCCATGCCGATCAGTAGGAGTTTTCTTTGAAGCCAGCTCCAATAAGCCCGTCGTAGCCACAACCGAGCTCGCACCCCACTACTTCCGGCTCAGAGTATTTGAATCTGCCTCCATTGCTTTTTTTATTTTGAGGCCACAACATCGATAGCCCACGTAGAGCTATGGGTCGACCCGTGGACTTGGGCACTCTCACTGGCCCCATCTCTCTTCGAGCCAGTACTTTGAACAGCAACGTTAACGGTGCCCTTCACCCCTTGCACCTTGCTCGTAGAAGCAGGGTGAGTTTGGACCATGGGAGAGGTAACCCGCTAGTTCTCTTACTCAAGGCAGGCCTTTTTTCGAGCGCGTCTGGCCCTCTCAGCTCGTACCTCCGTGGAATCCATTTTATTTGTGATCAAGAGAAAATAGCTCACATCAAACGAGATATGAAAAAGTATGATCACGCGTCTGCTCGCTAGAATCTGAGGATAACTATGAATGCTTCAAAGCTTAATGGGCATGAACCCCACGCATTCATTGTAAAATGCAAAAATCAAACATGAACAGGCTTCCCCAACCGGCTAAACATGTTATCAGATAGAAACAAAAGAAAATTCAATAGGATTACCTCAAATGCTCTGGGATTTGGATTCAAAGCTTGAGGACTGCCTCACAAGTCAGCTAGATACTCTCTCCTTCTCACCGGAATTCTGTAGCAGCTGCCGGATTTCTTTGACTGGCATGACTCAAATTCATGAAAAATATTTGAATTGAAGAACCTACTCCCTTATATAGTGGCTAGGACCGGAAGAGACGCCATTTCAAAATTCTAAATCAATAATGACGCATCTTCTTAAAACCCGGAATCATAATGGCAGCCGTTATCGGATCATGCAACCCAATCAGAAATCGTGGCCTGACAGAATACAATGGCTACTGTAAAGTCTGACAGTTACATCAGACATGATAATGAAGCGACATTCTTTATCTCGACCACTACGAATAAATACTGGCATTCGTCTCGCCCCGACTCCCAGCAAAGGAATCTTAACAGAGCTAAACTCAGCTAGGTTGCTTCACGGCATAGCTTCAAACTGCCCATCTAAATATCAAGATCGATCAGTATAAGCCCGGTCGTTATGGCACACCCTCGAGCTAATATTTTATAAGCCTGGTCTCTTTGGCACGGAATCATATTTGAAACTCGCCCTCGAGGGAATCTTTTGTAAGCCCGGTCACTTTGGCACGGCATCATATTTGGAACTCGCCCTCGAGCAAATCTTTTGTAAGCCTGGTCACTTTGGCACGGAATCATATTTTGAAGTCTCCCTCGAGCGAGTCTTTTGTAAGTCATGTCACTTTGGCATGGCATCATGTTTGGGAGCTCGCCCTTAAGCGAATAAACCCGGTCGATTTGGCACGGCAAACCCTACAGACATGCCCTCGAGCATAAATTAACTTTCATGACCGGTCGCTTTGGCACAGAAAACCCTGTAAACATGCCCTCGAGCGTAAATCAACTTTTAGGACCGGCGAACCCTGCGGTCATGCCCACAAGCGTAAAGCAACTTTTGGGACCGGTCGCTTTAGCATGGAAAACCCTGCGCACATGCCCTCGAGCATAACGCACTTAAGCTCGTTCGCTTTGGTACGGCATAATGTTAACACGCCTTTGAGCATAAAGCACTCAAGCCTGGTCGCTTCGGCACGGCATCAAAAAGGTCACTCTACAGCATGTAGCTCGGCATACGGTGAATCAATAAGAACTTACTCCTCGGCATATTCATTAAAGCACCATGAATAAATCAATGAGTAGGGGCCATTGGTATGCCAAGCCCGCAGATCCAAAACCTGGCCCATGCATAAGCCCAGTAAAGGATAAATCCCACAACCTAACCGGTTCGCCCATAAAAATCCAAACCAAGCCACGGGGCAGGGCAATCTAGTCCGCCGTGCCTTTACGATCTTCACAATTTGCCGAGGTGGAAGGCAACAATTGAATCACCATCCAGCTAAACTCAAGGACACTAGGGGCCAACTTGCACGCCCCTCCAGCTCGCCGTCCTTCAGCTCAGACCAAGCCCACTCAGCCATGCAACAGTGTACACAATGGTTACAAGCGTAGAGCCCACAGCGGTCATGATACAAGCTTCTCCTAGTCAAATCTCGTCTGACAGAGTTCACCTGATGACATGCGTATTTACTCACCGCCTTTGTAACCGCTGACTATAGTCCCTGTAAATAGTGGCGTCCCCTCACACACCAGAACTACATTATTTGGCTTGATCCCTTACACTCAAGGGTACGTAGGCAGCCACATTGGCATAGACATAATCCCCCCCCCCCGCCAAACACCCCCTATTTATTAAACATAATCTTCATATTGTTCTTGAGACTAAACAACATTAAAATAGACAAATCGTACACAAACTAGGTAGATATCCACGCTTAATCTGTTTGTGATAATTCTGACACTATCACATATCAATGAATGCAGATTTTTAGAGGAAAATCAAGGAAATAATTTCAAGCGTGGGAACTCAAATCAAACGGGCAAAATATGAAAGAGACGTTGAATTCAACATCTATAAATACAAGAGTTTATGAAGAGAAATTGATCACACTGTACTTAGTACTATAAACCATACCATTATTTTCCTTGAATCGTGCTCAATTGACAAGAAATAGTTTGGTTATTGTGTGAAATACGTGTGGATTGCTTAGTGCTTGTTCCTTGGTAGAGAATGCTGCATTTACATATTTATCCCTCGTATATGGTACTGTTTTGCCTCATTTTCTATGATTTTAAGGTGTACCATATTCTGGACCAATGAAGATGGATCCGAACTATAAAGAGTCATTGGGCCAAGACAAGAAAGTTCACGAAGAAGTCTGCTGAGGTGAAGAAGGATGAAGTCAGGCCCGTAATTGCGGAGGCCCACTCGCAACTGCGAGACTTGGGAAACATGAAAAGAAAGCTGCCTCATTTTGCATTAAGTCAGTTGGGGTTTACAGCACCTAGGTTGGTTACAGTGCCTATATAAAGCATGTACCAGTCCATTGTAACATATACTCCCAATTATTATCAAGTTTATGAAATAGAATTGTTTCTTTGTTATTACGTTGAGTTCTTTCATTGCTTTACTTCCCGAAGCCATCAACTAGCTTGAGTTGATCAAGCTAGATCTCCATAATTGAAGGTCTGAAGCTTGAACATTCCTTTATATTTTTGTTATGGTTGATTATTTTTATTTAACGCAATGCAATCAATCTGCATGTTTAAACGAACAATAATTTTCCTGGATATAACTAGAACAGAACTATGAAATTCCAGGATTAAGAACCGCCGCACTCGTAATTGCGACGGTCTATATCGCAATTGTGAGGCACCCTTAGGTCACCCTAAATCTGGAAATTCAAAGTCATCTACGTTGATCTTTAGGTTCAATTCACGGTAGGTTTGATCTAGCCAATCTACATGTCGTATTTCTTAAATTAACATGAAAGACTTGCAAGGTGAAGTGTGTGTTAGAACATAGTGTGGATCAATCCTTTGGAACGTGCAAGTCAGTATCGATAGCTGCCTTGGGAGGTTCTCGGTCATGAGCCGGCACTTTCTAAAACATATTACGTGTGTGTTAATACAACCAAAGAAGGAGGTTAAGTGCACATAGATGTTTACTGTCCGTACCATGGAAGTAAATAAGGTTAGGAGATTGCACCCGTAGCTAAACTGAATTAAACTGATTGAATTGGGGAATTACGGTAAAAAGTAAACACAAAGATTAATTACACCAAGTCGGCAGATCGGTGAGAAGGGGGAATACCAATTTTATTTTCTGTCTTTATGTTGGTCAAAGACCATCATGTGTGTTCTTAGTTGGATTAATACGTTATTACCATTGTTGCATTGTCTCCGTGGGATCAATCTTGACTCGCCCTTGCTATGATGCAATTGATCTAGTACTCTTGCTAGTAATTTGTGAGCAGTACACGATCACAAATTAACAACAACATGAATTACATAGCTGAAACTCTGTTGAAATCAAAACTCTCAAGGCACTCAAACTATCAACCAAAAAAATTCAAAGTTGTAGGAAAGAGAAGCTTCAAAGTAATATCAAGCAGCAGAATTTGAATCTGAGTCAAACATTCAAAGTTATAATCAGATTATTGACTCAACAAAATCTCAAGATTCGAACTCTAATCTTTGTTCATGGAAAGGATGATTAGTGAAGCAGTGCAGCTGTGAAGGACTAAGGCTACTGAAGCAAAGCAATTTGTCGAGTTGTGTGATTGTGATAGCTAGAGAAGAAGTTCATCTTCAATGAACCAATGAAGGATAGATACCATGAAGAAGCCGGGGACAAGTTGCGAAAGGCAGATAATCCAGATTGTGAAGCTGAAGGCTTTCAGTCAAGGACATGTTATTGTATTTGGTGTAACATACACAATGGTGAATTCCTCCTACGTCACAAGCAGAAAGAGAGATGTATAGGATTACACCACCTCGAACATCCAAAAAAAATTCCATGTGTTTTTACTTTTTGAATTTACATACATGCACATTTACTTTGCTGCAATTTATATTCATATAAGTAGCATAACACATATAATCAGCAGGACACTCACACACTCAACTGAATTTGTGAAACAGAGATTAGTAAGGCTATTTTTCGCTGCACTTTAGATTCAGCTGACCTTTATTTCAGCTGAGTTAAAAAGTTTTGAAAGACAATAAATTCATTCACCCCCTCTGAACTTATTTCAAGCCTTAAAGTGACCAACAAAACCTTAGGACATGCTTTGTTGTGATCAGTGATGTCTATGCACATATGTTGGCTCACGTAGTGTTTTGCTACCAAGAAGAGATTGGACAGCCAAATAGGATAAAATACTTCCCAAATGATCTTAGCCTCTAGAAGCTTTTTGGCCTCGACTTTGATCGTTTCTTTTCTTTCTGGAGTGAAATGACGCTTCTTCTGTCGAATAGGTTAGTGGTTCGGATCAACGTTCAATTGATAGACTACCTGGTAGATGGAAATTCGGGCATGTCTAAGGCTATCCAAGCATATATTTCTGCAAATTCATGTTTTAAGCTTTGAATACGTTCTTTTACTGTGGGGGAAGCCATGACCCTAGTAAGATCATTCGGTCAGGACTTTCCGGCCATAATCTTATGCCTTCAATGGGGTCTTCAGACCCTGGAGCTTCTCTTGTTTCTGGAAGAAGGTCGTCCATCAAATATTTTGGAACAATCCATTGTTCCTCTTTTCTTGTGGTGTTGTATAACAGCTCCTATCTATTCGTACATCACCTTTTATCTTAGTTGTCCCTTTAATGGTGGGAAACTGCAAGGTGTTATGAGTGAGAGATGCAATTGCCCTTAGTTCATTTACAGTTGATCTGCCCAATATGACGTTGTATGATGATGGTCCTTCAACTATGGTATATTCCATTGATATGGTCCTATTTTCCTTTTTTTGCCAAAGGTGTTGTTGAGCCGGACGTACCCATAAACATGTATGGATTATCCTGCAAATCCTACGAGAGGAGATGACCCTTGTGTAAGATATCGACCGCGCCTCATGTGCCTACCAATATGCGTTTTACAAGATGTCTGTGGATTATTGCCTCAATAACCAAGCCATCAGTGTTCATAGGTAAAGGAAAAGATCCTCTGGCTATAGGAAAATCTAATGTTTTTTGTTTGCTGATATGAATGCGAGGATTCATCTGTGATCCTCATAATTGTTTTGTGGAAACCACAAGAGCGTATAGGCCCTCTTTCTAGCGCTAAATGAAGATACCGGAATATCATTGAAAAGTTTGACTAATCGGGTAATTGGACTCTTTTGGCAGAAATGTAACTACAGAAACCGAGGATTTCCGTGATGCAGTCTGATTTTGTCGTTGAGACTGCGTACGTATCCAGGACTGCATGAGATCAAGCCAAACAACATAGTTCTGTAGTTTGAGGATGATGATCTTTTTATAAGCCTCCCTCAAGGGGGAAGTAATGTAAGAATCCCTTAATTGTAGGGCCGGTGTGACATCAATCGTGCGGCATTATTGGCACAATTAGGCAGAAATCGTAGGATGCTATCAATCATGAATATAGAGAACTTGATGGGGATGTATCGCGGGATCATACCCATTAATGCCGGAAAACTGCCTTTGGAGGTCGGGGACGACCTTTTCTGCTGAGGAGCGAGTTGTATGGCGGGGTTGGCTGGTCAATGGCAAGATGAGGTCGGTTGAACGCTGAGAATGACCTGAATGATCGAGGTCCGCTTACTTTGAAATGAAATTTTTAGATTGAAGGCCCGAAGCGGGCTTATGTTGATTTGTCCCCTCAAGGATGACCCGTTGAGGCCCAACATTAACGATATATTATAACTTTGGGTTATATTCATCTCACCGTCATTGTTTAAATCGGTTTTCACTTAATCTGAATGAATAACAATCTCTAAGTTATCACAAATGAATGCGTAAAAAACTGGTCTCATCTTTCTTGTGCTCTTTAAACTTTGTACAAGCTGCTAGTGGCATGTGTATTGTAGGCTTGAAACGATGCAGAGTCATTTACGATGCTACTTTTGTCTCCTCCTACTTTTTTTCCTTTCGGTTAACCAAAATGAATTAACATTTCTTTAGGGAGAAAATAAATAACTTGTATGGGGGAGAAAGGGGATATGAAAAGACAATAAAGTCCGTATAAAAGAAAGATCCTATTTTTGTATTAAGAAATCCAGACCCACTAACCTGAAGCAACCACGTAAGCATTTCTTATATTTTATGGGAAATTAGGGATAAGGACACAATCTGGAATATTTTAAGTAACAGGACAGCAACATATTTTTTATAGGGAGAAGGACAACTGCATAATTTTTATAACGAGAAGGACAAACAGTGAATCCCGAAAATCAGTGAATCTCCCCAGCGAATCCCGAAATCAGTGAATTTCGACAGTGAATCCTGAAAATCAGTGAATTTCGACAATGAATTTTGAAAATTAGTGAATTTCGACAGTGAATTTCGGCAGTGAATTTAAACAATGAATTTCGACAGTGGATAAATAGTTTTGTCCTTTATGCAAAAGTTTCAAAAGACTGTCTTTCTACTCAAATGATGAAATATTTCTATCATTCTCCCTCATTCCCTCTATATTTTATTATTAAAGCAGAATTAACTCATTATATTCTACATTCTACTGATCGGGGTCGATCAGGTTATAATAAAATACTCGACCACCATAAACCAAATACTAGCAAGAGGACTAGGCCCATCATAGTATAGCTATAGTGAATCAAGGTCGATCCCACAGGGAACCAATTGTGGTTCATTTCATATATAAACAATGAGTCATTCATGTCAATGACACGAAGGCGGTCTACGACCAACATAGGACAAGAAAAGGTAAATTGACACGACTCAAACACATAAACAAATAACGTAATTAACCTCCCAATTATAGCCTTAATCATTTGGACCTAGACAATTTATATAACAAACCAGACTTATCAACTATTAATCCGTCCGTATCTACTTCATGTTGGCTACGGGAGTCATCCTCTTAAACTTGACTTAGCACCCGTTAGGTCGCTAGATCACTGTGCTACATTACGTGACTTCGCCTTTTAGTGCCTCCATCTCATATAACTCGCACGCTTACGACTCTCAGGATGCCGATATTAATCGTACACCTCGTCTAGGCAACATTCCTATGGTTAGGCGTACTTCCTAAACGATCACTCAAGCTCTCGTCCAACTAACAATTACCAAGTTATAGTCTCATGCTAGTTTACGACCTACGTATAAAGAAGGTGTGCGCAATTCCCTAATATAAACCTACCTAGATAACGTATTTGAATGTCCGTGAAGATCAATTCATAAGCCTATCTAAGAGTTTTATACTGGTATTTCCTTTTTACACGTTTTAATTAAATTAAGCGAGTAACGTAGCCATAGCCATACCTACCAAGATAATAGATTCAATTAAGCTAACCTAATCATAAAGACGTGACTGATTAATGGATGAAACAGGGCTCGGTCGACCGAATAAGCACTCTCGGTCGACCAAATGGAAGGTCTCGGTCGACCGAGTGACACCGCTCGGTCACCCGAATGCTTCAACTTCCCAGATTACATCCCTGAATATATTTCTCTCGGCGTTTCTCATACAAATCGGATTAAATAGTGATTCGTCAGGCAATCATATAAACTAATCTAAATACACGTAAATCAAACACGTAGATTCATCCATAGATGTTAGGAAGAGGACGTAGGGTATGGGATCCTCATAGACAAGGCATCGCCACCTCCCTAACGTCATAGCCTAGATCTACATCATCTAACTATGCATAATTGACTCAAACAATCAAAGCATAATTGGGAAATTAATTACTAAAAAGAAAGAGAAGAAAATAAACTAGGGCTTACATGTTTGCAACCCTAGCAACCTTCACAAGCCTAATGAATCCTTATTTGATCGTATGTATATATGAATGAATTGGTGTGTAAAAACTACAAGGGACTCAGTGTTTATATAGAGCCTCAGCCGACATAGAAAACCGACTTAAATGTGGAAAACACTAAACCCTAACCGCCTCAAACAATGTGCCGGACTTCTGCTGGACTTCAGGCCCGCTCGGTCGACCGAATGCATAGGCTCGGTCAACCGAGCCTTGTATTCTTTTGGGCGTCCTTCTTGTTTCGTCTTGGGCTTTCTTCCTTTTATGCCTTGGGCTTTTTGAACTTGTCTGCAATCCATTAAAGCTTCTCCGAAGTCCATCCTTGCGCTCCCAAATGAGTTACTACAAATATAGCATAAAATACAGTCTGTAACATCAAATAATATAATAAAACCTCTAAATACATAATAACGAATCGTAACTCTCGGCATATGCAAATTAAGCGTATTACGACTTATTATTACTCTATTATAGCTCTTTTAAACTAGAATCGGGGATAAAGATCATAGAATAACGGGCACAAAATGACCGTTATCATCTACACGACTATTATGACGCTCATCCGTGTCCTTATTATATGATAGGCTGCATCTATTACATCATCAAAAAACCTTATTATATCTAATACTTCCGTAGTATATCATTGCACAAGTAAGTTTGTCACATCAACATCAAAGGACAATGCGCATGGTGAAGACTGCACCACAACAACGTAAGCACCTCTTAAGGGCAATGACATAGGTCTTCATATGGGAGTTACACGAGTCCCTTGACACCATGCCAAGTGGAGGTGTAATAGTCCTCATGCTTCGAAAAGTAAACGTGTATCACCAATGATAAAGATGTTTTAGCTTTTAGACACAAACATATTTAATTTACGAGTTTAAATCTAACCACCTGGTTCATTCACAAAAAAAGTCTTCTTATGGACATCTAGTCCAAGACATTCTAATTACACTACCTAGCACGGTGTAAAGAGATCATTGACTACTAAGTCAACGTCCTGAAAGGCCTAAACAAATGCCTTTCGGTGCTCCCACCTTCTCCCCGCAGAGGGTCTCAATTGTGGTGTTGAGCCGAGGCTACCAGAAGTCGAAGTTAAACATTGCAACATAACATAAAATGTCCTCAAAGACATGCATACCAATGAATACAACTTGTTCACGATTAAATAACTAAACAATGTGAACAGACACCTTTGGCGCCCACCAAGGACCCATTGGCGCCCGCCAACCTTGCCCGAAACTACCATTCTGCTTCCTCCGGGCGCCCACCAAAACCTCATTGGCATCCGCCAAGAGTGAACAGAATCACATTTGCTTGCTTTGGCGCCAACCAACCGCTGTTGGTTCCCGCCAATACTTTCCCGATCATCATGTTAACCTACATTACCTTGTTGGCGCCTGCCAAAGGCCCATCGGCATCCTCCAATCAGCCATTGGCGTCTGCCAATACGGACAGATTCATCCGGTTATTTCCTACTCAGGTAGGCGTCCGCCAAAACCACAATGGCGTCCGCCAAATCGATGGAAATAGGCAGAATCAGCCTGTTCAAAGGTGAAACCTGCTGCAATTTCATACTCAATGATCACCAACCTTATTACAACCTAAAACCTAGATTTCACATTATTAATCCATAGCATAAACACCCAAAAATCTGTTTAGGAACACCCCTTACCTTTTTAGCGATTGAAAGCGAATTCCAAAGAGAAATTAAAAGAATCCATGTCAATCCTTAGATTTACGACTCCTACTAACAACCTACGATCCATAAATTGCACACTATGATTAATACATCCCTATACACAATTAAAGCTCAAAATTTTCACAAGAACGATCCAGATTCCAAATTACGCTAAACTTAATACTTACAAAATTGAGAATAATTTGTGTGGAAATGTTTGTTGCGATTAGACAATCACTTTCTTCTACTGCGGTATGCCCAATATCCCGACGGATAAACACGTGATTGAAGATTCTTCTGCATCGCCTCCTCTTCGTAACTCTCAAACCATCTCGTCTTCTAACACGTGTGTCGCCTCTACTAGTGTGTGATTGCTCCACCGAACTGAGGCTAGTTGTACCTCTTCATTCTTGACTTTCTTCACCTTCTGATCTAGGATATGATCACGAAAGTGGTTTGTTGAGCCTTCTTAAGGTTGCAACAAACCACTTCAATCTTCTCTTTGTCCTACCGTGTCAACTATGGTTCTGTCATCTATCATTGTTCCACTTCATTCCAGAAAACTAGCGTTCTACGCTTTCTTTTATACAAATTTTCAAAAGGCGGCATGTGGATACTGGCGTGGTAGCTATTGTTGTAAGCGAATCCTGATATCTATATCTTCATAGAAGGCCTTTTGTAGTACTGATTCAACTCTCTATACATCTAGGTTGCCCCGGGAAGAACTACAACCACTATCTTGTGGGCTTCATGCATTCCGTCTTCCTCAAATCTTCCACATTCGGAACACACAGCCGATTCCAATATCAAAGGTTGCCATCTTCATCTAACTCGTAACTACTGTTGGTTTAGCTCTGGTCACTTGCTTGTAATCAACTGTATCTGGATCCTCAACTTGTTTCTTCATGATCTCATCATCTATCTCAGGCTTTGCAATCAACAGTACAACATACTTTACTTCCCATTGCCGACTATATGCTGAATGCTTAAACTTCTCAACTGATCCACAACTTCTAGCACACTTGACTCCTTTCGATCTCAACCTTCATTACCGCAACGCAAGCTTACTGAAGAACTGCAGGGATTCTGACTGAATAGTTTCTAAGACTAGACGGTGAGGCTCAAGACAACACAACACTTCTGTAAAAAATGTTGTAAGGAAGAGTCTCCGAGACGGTGACCTCCTAAACGTTACGGTGACACAAAAGGGAAACTCATTCTAGCAAAAAATGAGGATATAAAATATCTTACAAAAGTTCTGAAGATGAAACCGGTGTGGAAAACAACGAAAGCTAAATCATAGTACGAAAAACACAAAGAGGGATGAATGATCACGCCCACGGTGTAAGGCACGGGCTTCTACTAGAAATAGGACTATGTCCATCGTAGCAGAGTGTTGGCGAGTCAAGGTCGAATTCCATAGAGACTCATAATAATACTTTTAATCTAGATTAAGTGTCACAAACTCGATCTACGACCAACTATAAAACAGAGAAGTAAATTATGGTGCCAATGAACGTACAAGATTATGCAAGTTCAACAAAAGCACACCAGAGTTTCTAAAGTATTAGCCTAATTATGAGTTATTAGTTATTCCTCCCGTATCATGCATCAATCATCCCCGTGGTGAATTTTAGATCTTTAACAGCTACGGGTGCAAATGCCTAATATTACGCTACTTCCATTGAACTCCTTAATTGGTTGTTTTAATTCACATGCATCAAGAATTAGGACTAGCCGGCTCAAGACCGAAGACCTCCCTAACCAGCTATCGTGGATTGACTAGCACATTCCTAAGGATCGATCTAGACATTGTCTGAACTAATACTTCACTTTATCGTACTTCGTATTAATTTATGATGACATGCATACAATTGATCAAGCTATAAACATGTAATTAGATATGTCGATCAGACGTAGCTGGTGCCGATTATCATAAATTACGATTTACTAGGTATCTCGATTCATTGATATAGACCGTCGATGTATCGAGAGAATGCAACCACTATTTAATAATTTCTTCACCAACGATTCAGATCTATACACGTACGGGGTAATGTAAACTAACTACTACATAATTAGAACTAATAATATCAGTCAGAACATACTAATCACGTAGAATAATGACAAATCTACATCTAGAAAGAGCCAGAAAATCATACCCTCGAAGATGAACGTAGATCTCCCTCAGATATCTCTCTAAGAGGCAAATTCATCAAATCCATGACTAGAACTCATAAAGAAAATAAATGAAGAACAAACAACTTTTATTGCATAATATCTTTCTTGAGTGAAAATTGTACATTGAATTATGAGGGCGATGTGTTGGACATATTTTAAGTTTTAGTGATGTGTGCCAGACTAGTTGTTATAGAGTAAAGGCAAAAAGATGTCTAGATCAAATGTATAGGCTTATTAGAGTTTAATATTTGTATAGGTTTGATCAAACAAGCATTGTAAAAGGTCAGCTGACTTTCATCAGCAGACCTGTCTAGGTCAGTAAGGTACCTGAGTCAGTAGATTAGTTAGGAACCTGCTGAAGACTGAAGGCTGAGGGCTCAAACTCAGTTATTGAAGGCTAAGGGATCAAACTTAGTGTTTAAAGTCAAGGATATGGAATCAGAATTTAGGGAAGTCTGTGATGACCTAAACTGATTACATATACCTTGTGTACAAGGTCTAAGTTCCATAAGTTAAGTGGTGATTGGAACTTAGTTATGTTCAAATTGGTGTAATCTAACTTCACAATTAAAAGTTAGATAAAAGACAGTCAGCTGAAGAGTTTTATAAATACAGCAAACTTCAGACAGCTGACTGATAAGCATTTCAGTAGACTTACACACACGAAACTTGCTGAATGCATATTTCGATTTAATCAAAGGTTACATTGGAAGATTACAAGGAAAAGGACAGATAACAACTCTTGATCTTGTCAACAAATCAATAGTCAAGATTAAAAGAACGTTGGAAAGAAACAGAGGTTTATCCAATGGATACAAGTCAAAGGGTGGACAGTCTGAAAACTGACAAAAAGCAAACTGGCAGTGTCAGTACTATGTACAGGGACAGAAAGCAAGTCAAGATGGGACAAATCTGAAACGGCTATGTTTTGAATTTCAAACCCAAGTCACAAGGATTCTCACCTATAAATAGAAGACCCCTGATACAGAAACAGATGATGAATTTTGAAAGAAAAAAAAACAATCAATCCTAAGCTATCAGTTTTCTATCAAGAAATCACCCTGCTGACATTACTGAGCTTAAAGCTACTGATCTAGTAAATTCTTCAAGTGTAATCTGCTATCAAGTTACATCAAGTATACACACTTGAAGACATCAAGTTGCTGATCATTTCATCCTGATCAAGCTGCTGAAAGCTGAATCACTTACTTGATTCAAACTTTCTTTTACAAGAAACCTGCTGAAGACAGTGAAGCATCTTTGGGTGTCAAGGACTGTTGTTTGTGGTGGAGCTGGTGAAGAGGCAATCCTACCCTTCAAGGACCAGTGGAACACTTTGGAGCAGCAATCCTACCTGTTCCAAGTGTTCTGTTTGTGAAGCCATAGTTATTGGTGAAGGACAGACAACTTAGGGATTTTTGTAACTGCAACCTCAAAGATCTCTAGTGAATTACCTCCAACATCACAGGAGAAGAGTGGACTGACAAGATTACACCACCTGGAACCACTATAAAAATTTCCTACTTACTTTCTGCATTTAATTTCTGCATTTAGTATATTTAGCACATCAACCTTCTGAAATTAGCAACTGAATCACACACTCACACTACTGAGTATCTAATACTTAGTATAATATTTTAACAACAAGTAATAAGGCTTAATTTGAATATATTCCGCTGCAACAAATTCGATTAAATCAACAAATCGACCGGACTGCGAGCGATCGAGCGTTGAGCTACCGAACTTGCTAAATTTGTTAACTCCAAAAGTTTTAAGTGTTAAGTTTATTCACCCCCCCCCTCTAAACTTAACCAAAGCCTTTTCAAGGGACCAACAATTGGTATCAGAGCAGTGCTTCTGTTCGAAGTAATCCTACTTGTTGTACTTGTGAAAATACTTTAAAAACTTTTTCAAGTCTCTGATTTTCAAAGCTTTGCATCATGGATAACAACCAGTATGATAGAACAATGTTGATGTGTTCTTTAGATCGTTTTGATGAATATAAACGTCGTATGCAGGATTTTCTAGCTGCAACTCATGGTGAGATGATGGATGTGCTGACAGATGGACCACTGGAGATCACCAAGTCAGTAACAGTGGGATCTGAAACTCAGTATATTCCAAAACCAAAAAGAGAATAGAATGTTGAAGATAGAAAAAGAGCAAACCTCAACAATATTGCTATTGATATCATCTACAGAACCTTGGATAGCAATATGTACATGAAAGTCAAGGATTGCAAAACTGCAAATGAACTTTGGGATAAGTTACAATTAATCTGTGAAGGCACTGATGCAATCAAGAAGAACAAAATCATTGTGGCAAAGAAGAAGTTCCAGGATTTCAAAATGAAACCAAATGAAACCACTAAACAAATGGAATCAAGATTCAATGCAATCATGGATGAACTCACCCTACTGAGTGTAAACTACTCAAAAGAAGAAATCAATTCAAAAATATTAGAAGCCTTACCTGCAAAAGAAGTTTGGGAAATGAAGGTGACTGCAATAGGAGAAATGAGAAGTCTACATGAAAAGGACAACTTCAAATTATTTTCAGATCTCAAGGCTTATGAATTCAGCAAGAAACTTGTACCTGAGACTGAAAAGGAAGAACCAAAGACCACTGCATTGGCTGCTACACAGCAAGAAGAAACATCGGGAGCTCAAGATGACCTACTGGATGAGATGCAAGAGCAAATTGCCCTACTGAGCAATAAAATCAGAATGATGAAAACTGGAAAGGGTTCTCCAAGGAATTTCACAAAGAAATCTAGTGAAAAAAAGAAGGATGAATCCAAGAAAGACAATGATTACTTGTGCTATCAATGCAAGAAACCAGGACACTTCAAACCTGACTGTCCTGAACTAAAACAGAAAAAGGAACCTGATTATCTGTGCTTCAATTACCGAAGAGCAAAAGTCAGCAAAGAAGATCTGGCAAGAAAGTTATAGTTGCTGAAGATCAATCAGGATATGAAGTTGAATCAGAAAAAGGAAATGAATCTGATGATACTGCACTTGTTGATGATATAGATGATTATGCTTTAATGGAAAATATGGAAGAAACTGAGGAGGTATACAATTCTGTATCTATAAACACTCATGCTGAAAGTGATTGTAAATCAACTTGTGGTTCAAATCCTAAAAATTCTGACAATGAAGAAACTTTGGATGCCATCCTTAATCAACTGAAGATAATACAATCTGGTTATGAGATTGTGAAGGCTGAAAAAGAAGCTCTTCAAGCAGAAGTTGAAAGATTAAAAGCTGAATTAAGAATTTTCAAAGGAAAGGAAAAAGAGTTTGGACAGAATCAGCATAAGCCTGCTGTACATTCAGTAGCTGCTGAATCTGCTGAACAATCTAGTTCCACTACTGCATTCAAATCTTGAAAGCCTTATGGTGATAGAACAGGCCTTGGATTTGGAACTCAACAATCTAATAAGGGTGGATCCAGTAAGGTTATTGAACCTAGTACCAGAATTGGTCCTAAGTTTGTACCTGCACAAGATCCAACTCCCAAAAAGGTTGTTGAGGCAGTGAAGCCTACTGAGAAGACTTCAAGGAAGCAAAATCAGAAGTCAAAAAGGTCAACCATAAAAGGAATAAATCCAAAAGTAGGATTGATGCACCTTCTAGACCTGCTGATAGCAGACCTGCTACCAAGCCTGCTGGGCCACAAAAGGGCAAAAATCAGAAATATTCCAAGGATAAGAATCCTAAACCTAAAAATGTCAATCATTCTAGGGATACTTATCTCAGGGGGAAAGGTAGATTATTCCCTACTGATGATGATTGGAATATTCCTACCCCTACTGCTAGAAACAACAAGTATAACCATGCTGTTAGGGTAAAACCTCAGCAATGGACTCGAGAGGACTTATACAAGACCTCGGTAGGGACCTCAGCAGACTCCAAATAACAAGGCTGCTCCTAACAGACAGCAAACCTATGGTTATGCTAGTAGTTTTAACAATAGAAATCACTCCAAACAGCATTACATACCAAAAGGCCAGAAAGCATATGTGAGTCCTACACAACCAAATGTTAGACCTTATCGATGTGTAGAATACATGTATGAACAAAAGTATAACACTTTTCAAAGAAGACCTTATGGAAATTTGCCAAGGGTCATGCTTACCACTGACCATTATGGACCCAAACAGTTTTGGGTACCTAAAATACATTAAATTTGTTTTGTAGGGTGTCTGGTACTTTGACAGTGGATGTTCCAGACATATGACAAAGAATAAACACTGTCTGACAAACTATGTGGCAAAGGATGGTCCAAGAGTGAATTTTGGCAACAAGAACACACCAGGATACACAAGAGGATATGGCACACTTGTGAGAAATGGATTAACTATCAGGAATGTTGCATTTGTGGAAGGACTGGACTACAACCTACTGAGCACTGGATAGTTTTGTGACATGGGTTACAAGGTCACTTTTGACAAAGGCACATGTATTGTCATTAGTGAAAGAGGTGATCAAGTTGTGTTGGCTGGAAGAAGACAACAAAACATGTATATTGTGGATTGGTCTACTGCTGTTCCAGAAACATGCCTGATTGTGCATGCCAAGTCAGAACTTAATTGGTTATGGCATAAGAAGTTAAATCATCTAAACTTTGATGATATTAATCAGTTAGTGAAGAAGAAATTGGTGATTGGTTTACCTGAGATCACATTCAAAAAGGATGCTATATGTGATGCTTGTCAGCAAGGTAAACAAACAAAATCAAGCTTCAAATCAAAGACTAAGCAATCAACAAAAAGAGTTTTGGAGCTCATGCATATGGATCTATTTGGACCAGTAACACCAACTAGTGTAACAGGAAAGAAGTACACTCTAGTAGTTGTGGATGATTATTCTAGATACACTTGGGTAGTATTCATGAACAAGAAAAGTGAAACACTTCAAAAGATGCCTGAACTTTTGAAGAGATTGAAAAATGAGAAAAGTTTGACAGTAGTAAAGATCAGATCAGACAAGGGTACCGAATTTCTCAATAAAGTTATAAGAGAATATTGTGAGCAGAATGGTGTGCTACATCAACTAGCTGCTGCTGGTGCACCTCTGCAAAATGGGGTTGCTGGGAGAAGAAACATGACTTTGAAAGAAGCAGAAGAACTATGATTTGTGAAGCATTATTACCTGAAATATATTGGGCTGAAGCAGTCAATACAGCATGTTATACACAAAATAGGACCTCAGTGAACAAGAAGCTGCTGAAGACACCTTATGAGATTTGGAATGGAAGGAAACCTAATATATCCTATTTCCATCCATTTGGAAGCAAATGTTTTATATTAAATCATAAGGAGCAATTGAAGACATTCCAACCAAAATCATATGAAGGAATTTTCTTGGGATATTCTTCTGTCAGCAAGGCATTCAGGATACTGAATAAAAGGATACTGAAACATGAAGAAACAATACATGTTGTATTTGATGAACCTAAGTTCAATGGTATGGAAGATGAAGTTTCAGAACCTACTGAGAATCAACAAGTCACTGATCCAGAATGTGTTGATGTTTTGGAAAGGATAAATGACTTAAAGATTTCTGACTCTACTCCTGTTGAACACCCTGCTGGTAATACTACTGATGCAACAACTGAGGCAGTTCAAGGATCTGTTGAACCTCTTGCTGAAGCAACAGCAAACCCTACTGAAGATGATGTTCCTGTGAATCAATCTAACCAAAATCCACAATGGTTAAGGGATCACCCTACTGAGCAAGTTATTGGCAATATTCAGCAAGGTGTGAGAACTAGAAGACAATTAGAAGTTATGTTTACTTGTTTTTTATCTCAAATGGAGCCTAAAGTTGTAGAAGAAGCAATATCAGATCTAGATTGGATAATTGCCATGCTAGAGGAATTGAATGAATTTGAAAGAAATCAAGTTTGGACACTAGTGGAAATGCCTAATCAAGCAAATATAATTGGAACAAAATGGGTATACAGAAACAAATTGGATGAATCTGGTGCCATTGTGAGGAATAAGGCCAAACTAGTAGCAAAAGGCTATTCTCAAGCATAAGGAATAGATTTTGATGAGACATATGCCCCAGTTTCAAGATTGGAAGCTATAAGATTATTCTTGGCATATGCTGCATATAAAAACTTCAAAGTATACCAGATGGATGTCAAGAGTGCATTTCTGAATGGCATTCTGGAAGAAGAGGTTTATGTTCAGCAAACTCCTGGTTTTGAAGTTAAAGATCAAGAAGATAAAGTGTTCAGACTCAATAAAGCACTTTATGGTTTGAAACAAGCACCAAGAGCATGGTATGAGACCCTATCTCAATTCTTGGTGGACAATGGTTTTACCAAAGGTACCATTGACAAGACTCTTTTCAGAATCAATGAAGGAAACAGCTCCCTGGTGGTACAGATTTATGTTGATGACATAATTTTTGGCTCTGAAAATGAATTGCTATGTGAAAAGTTTGCTAATCTGATGAAAAGTACATTCCAAATGAGTATGATGGGAGAAATGAACTATTTCTTGGGGTTACAAGTCAAACAAATGAAAGATGGAATCTTCATTCACCAAACCAAGTATACCAAGGAGCTACTGAAGAAATTTGGTATGGAAAATAGCACCAAGGTATCAACTACTATGAGTACAAACATTAGATTGGATGAAGACAAAGAAGGCAAAGATGTTGATCAAACCTTATACAGAAGGATGATAGGCAGTCTGTTGTACCATCTTGCCGACAGACTCGATATATCCTTTCTTGTAGTAGGTGTTTGTGCAAGATTTCAATCTAAACCAAAAGAAAGTCATCTATCTACAGTCAAAAGGATTCTCAAGTATCTAAAAGAGACTTTGGGAGTAGGGATATGGTATTCAAAAGATGGAAGCTTCAAGGTTATATCCTACTCAGATTCTTATTATGCATGATGCAAGATTGATAGAAAAAGCACCACAGGAACTTGTCAGTTGATGGGAAATAGACTGATTTCCTGGTTTAGCAAGAAACGGAATTCTATATCAACTTCTACTGCTGAAGCTGAATATATAGCTGCTGGTAGTTGCTGTGCACAAATAGACAACAGTTAAGGGACTATGGAATTGAAGAAAGAGAAATTCCTATAATGTGTGACAACACAAGTGCAATTGCAATCACATAAAATCCTATTTTGCACTCAAGAACCAAGCATATTGATGTGAGACATCATTTTATAAGAGATCATGTTGAAAAGAAAGATGTGGTGGTTCTTTACATCCCTACTGAAGATCAACTTGCTGATATTTTTACTAAACCATTGGATAGTGAAAGATTTGATAAGTTAAGGACTGAACTTGGAATTATAAAAGTTGACTGATACACCATTGTTCAGCAATGTACTGGAATTCACCAAGGGGATTAGTCTTTGCTATGTTGGGTGAGCTCACTTAGCAGATTAGTCATTGGTATCAACAATTCCATGTACTTATATGTATTTGGACAATTGTGCAAATGAAGTTGCCAAGGGGATTGGTCTTTGTCATGTTGGGTGAGCTCACTTGACAGATCAGTCATTGGTATTAAACTTCATCTTGTATTATCAGTTGGACAAAACAAGAAGAATTGAAGATCAGTTGAGTTACATTGTCAGCAGGCTGCTAAGTCATTCTTTATCAGCAGACTGCTGATCCAAGTCTACTGAAGATGAAAGCTACTGAAGCATACGTTACACAGTCAAACTTTAACAAAAGTCAAAAAGCAAATGACCGGGATATTTATCTTATCTTTATAACCACAGTTACACGATTGGACGGTTACAACTCTTTATGGATCAGTTATGAGACACGTGGCAAGATCTCATTAATTCCAACTTTGATCGTGGTTAATGCTACAGTACGTGTACAATACTTCTGACAGTTTCAACCACCTCTCTATATATATATACAGACATATACACAGAGAAAATACTTACAATCTTCAGATTGATTTTCTCTGAGACTACACCGTGTGAACACAGATTTGAAAGCTTTTTCTTCATCCTTTTCATTTCTAATGGCGGATAAAGGTGACGTTCATACTGGAACAAGTCAAAGTGTGAGAGGGTACATTACTGACTGTCACACCACTAAGTTAGCTATCAGCATTGGAAGAAGAATCAGAAGAGTTGCTGGTTTGGAAAATGTTATTAATAGAAGATTGGAAAGAATTTCATACATCAATGTTTTGGAATTCTGGAAGAACATGGTCATACACGAAGGTAGAGAAGCTTTCACTACAATGGTTAATGGCAGAGGGATTGAAATCACTTCAGATCTACTGAAAGAAGTATTTCATTTTGGACCTGGAAATGGTGCTCCTACCAATCCAGAAATGATGAACCTGCCAAGAATGAAGTTTGTTGATGCAATAAAGACAAATGAATCCATACCATCATCTCTAGGCATTAATGTGAGGCACATTGCATTTGAATATAATCTACTTAGCAAGTTAATTGCCAATAACATTCTGGGATTTAGTGGAAGTCTAGATACACTTTCTAGACCTAAGATTGACCTACTGATCATCATCTGTAGAAGTGTAAAGTTTGATTGGGCTGGATTCTTTATACATTATATGAAGAAGGTGTTTACTAAAGATAGAGATGGTATAAGGAAGTCCAAAGCCAAGCCTCTAGGTCTACTGATTCAGACCTTACTGAATCACTTTCAAATACCTGATGTTGCATCTGAGAAAATCAATAAATCCAGATACAAGCCGGAAGTTATTACTCCTATTCCTGGGTTAGATGATGATGAAGATGAATATGAGGAGGCAACTGAGAGTGATAATGATGGTGGTGACAATGATGATGAAGGACAAGAAAAGAGAGCAAAGGTTAGACATGATGTACAACCTGCTGCATCAAAAAGAGCTAAGGAGAAAAGAAAGGCTATTGATACTAGAAAGATCACTAAGATGCTTAGGCCTAAGAAAACAAGGAAGCAATCAGTAGAGACTGTTGATTCTACTGAGGGTTCAGTTGAAGTTGAAGTTACTAACCCTGGTGAAGTTATAAGGAAGAAGTCTACTGCTGAAATTTTAAAAGAGCAACGAAGGAAGGTAGGAGAAAGAGGAAAGCTGATGAGATTGAGGTTGAACAACCTTCAAAGAGAATGAAGGAAATTGTGACGAAAAAGAAACATGGAAAAGGTAAAGAATTGAGGATTCTGGAAGATCAAAAGGAAGTAGAAGAAGAGGCTGTTGAGCCTACTACTGATGTTGGTGTTGCTGTTGAGCAACACATTGAAGAACCACAGCAGACTGCTGTACTTGAGCCTGTTGTAGAAGGCTGTTGAACCTGTTCCTGACCCCTGCTGTGGATGCTACAACTCAGGGGGAACAACACACTGCTGTAGACCCGACTGACACACATACAAGTCAAGGGGAACCGAGTGTGGAATAGATGGAGGTGGTAGGTACAAATTTACAATCAGAAGAACCTACTGACATAGATGCATCTGTTGAGGAAACATTGAATATGCTTGTTGAGACCTTTGGAGGACAACAAGTTGAACAACCAGCTGCTAGAAAGCATTCAATGCCTTTTGAGAGGAAGGAGAAGAAAAGAAAAGAAGGATATGTTGATCCTAAATTTAAGCTGGTTGCTGATTACTTTCAATGGAAGTTTGGATATTATAAGAAACAAAAATCAGCTGCTGAGCCAATGACAGATTTTGAAGAATGGGCTTTTGAAAAATTAGAGGTGGAAAACCTACTAGACCTGGTTAATACTTCTTTGCTGGAAATGAGGTTTATGGAAATCATTGACAGAGAAAAGGGAGAAGGAAGTATCATGTTTAAGGATCCTAGGGAAGGACCAGATAGTGATGATTCATCATCATCTGATTCTTATGATAATCATCCCCCACATCAAGGAGAAGCCAGTGGAACTGCATTTCCAACTGAACCAAGAGTAGAACAGTCTACTGGTGCTGACAAATCAGCTGAGGGCCAGCAACCTGACCAAATGGATGAAGATATGGAAGATCTTACTATAGACAATTTGGAGGCTCTAATCAATGATGGAATAAATTTTGGAGATAATAGGTTGGTTGGCACATCTGATACATTCAAGGTTGTGGAATCTGATGTGAATCCTGATGATCAGCAGACTGAAAATTTAGATGAAGAGAAAATTATTGAACACAGTGAGCCTGATTTCAATTCTGAAGATTCAGCTCAATATCAGGAATGGATTGATACTCAGGGCACTCTATCTAAATCTGCTGATACTCTACAGAAAATTACTGATGCTGGAGGATTTCTAGAAGAGAATATGGCTATTTTTCCTTTTATTGCTGCAGAAGAAAGGGTCCTACTCACTGAGGAACAAACGGTGATAGGTCAGAGATTGGACATGGTGATGGGTTTTGAAGGATCACCCATACTTTTTGAGGAGGTTCAGGCTGATGTGGAACAAACAGCACCTGAACAAAGGTCGGAACTGGAGGTACAGGTGCTGAGGATCAGACAGCACCTGGACAAAGGTTGGAAATCACAATGGGTTTGGAGGAAACCCCTGCAATCATTGAAGAACAGGCTGCTGTAGTACAGCCTACTGTGGCAAAAGGTACTGAAGGAAAGGATAGTCAGCAGACTGCTATTATTGATGAGGATGAACAGCTGCTGGACTATGACTTCAGTGATAAGGAGTTTCAAGTGCCTGAGGAAGAACATGTTGCTGCTGAACCCCAACAGGCATATGTACCACTGTTCGAAGAAGAACCTATCTTGGAACCTCAACCAGCACAAGATCCCATTTTGGAAGATATTTTTGGTGCTATGGTTGAAGAAGGTCCTGACCCTGCTGGAAGGGATATGAGTTGGGCCATGGTTGTCAGCAGACAGGGGGCACAATACAATGTTGAAGAGCCTGCTGATGAAGCTGCTGCACATATGGCTAGAGGTATGGCTGGTGGAGTACCACCACAGGTGTTGGATGAGTTGAGAGCAGTTAGAAATGACATTACACAGTTAAGAACTCAACTTGACAGACAAGAGCAAAGATTTGAAGATTTGATGAACTTAGTGGAAGATAGAGGGAGGACTACTGAAACAGTTGCTTCCAATATCACATCCACTCAATTTGCTCTTGCTGACCTTACCAAAGATGTGAGAGGCATAAAACAAGGGAATACACTGAAGGATCAGTTTTTGAAAGAACAATTTGCCTCCATTCACAAGAAACTTGATAAGCTTGCTGAAGCACCCAAGTCTGCTGTACCTGACACTGCTGGAACATCTTATCCTGCTGCATTAGATCCTAAGATCACTGAGAGTATAACTCTATTGGAACAAACTATGGAAGGAAGGATCACAGCAGTTGACACTAGAACAGAAATTATGGAAGGTCAACTGAATAATTTAGTGACCACACAGGAGAGTGTTCATGGCCTGCTTTCTCGTTTTGTTGATGATGTCAATAAGGGGGAAGAGAGCCAAAACAGCAGTAGCAAAAGATGCTGTAAGGATTTTTTCTCAAAAGAAATGGGAGGCTGATACAAATGCAATCAGAGAACCTGCACCTGGCAGACTTCAGCTTACTGATGACCTCTTCAAAGAATACAAGAAGCAATACTACAATAAGAGGAGACCTTACCATGACAAGGGTTTCCATGAGGGGTTAAATTCCTTTTTGGGACTTAAGTTTTGGGAGGCTAGAGTTAAATCCTTAAGAGCTTCACACAGAGGTGGTAGAGGTGGAAGAAGTGGAAGAGGTGGAAGAAGTCTACCTACTACTTTAGCAAGAGAATCATTGGAAGAATTCAAGCAATTATACATGCGTTTAGGATTCAGAGTACACCAAATTAATCTAACTCTACCTAAGGCATGGAAATGGTGGAAAGAAGTGAATCCTCATATTGATTTTTCCCTAAGGATGAGAGAAATGGTCAGAGACATAAGGGAATATCAAGAGCAACAAGAAAGAGAAAGACAAGAAAGAGAAAGGAGGAACTAGATCAGCATACTCACACCTGTTTTCTTATATTGCTGAATCTAGATTGTAATAACTTTTGAGCAAACATGATAATAATGAGAAATGACTGAATTTGTTCTATATTTTTGTTTTTACTCTTTTTGCTTTCCTGTAAGGAGGGTATTGGCATCATCACCAAAAAGGGGGAAATTGTTGGACATATTTTAAGTTTTAGTGATGAGTGCCAGACTAGCTGTTATAGAGCAAAGGCAAAAAGATGTCTAGATCAAATGTATAGGCGTATTAGAGTTTGATCTTTGTATAGGTTTGATCAAACAAGCATTGTAAAAGGTCAGTTGACTTTCATCAGCAGACCTGTCTAGGTCAGTAGACTAGTTAGGAACCGACTGAAGGCTGAGGGCTCAAACTCAGTTATTGAAGGCTAAGGGATCAAACTTAGTGTTTAAAGTCAAGGATATGGAATCAGAATTTAGGGAAATCTGTGATGACCTAAACTGATTACATATACCTTGTGTACAAGGTCTAAGTTCCATAAGTTAAGTGGTGATTAGAACTTAGTTATGTTCAAATTGGTGTAATCTAACTTCACAATTAAAAGTTAGATAAAAGACAGTCAGCTGAAGAGTTTTATAAACACAGCAAACTTCAGACAGCTAACTGATAAGCATTTCAGCAGACTTACACACACAGAAACCTGCTGGATGCATATTTCGATTTAATCAAAGGTTACATTGGAAGATTACAAGGAAAACGACAGATAACAACTCTTGATCTTGTCAACAAATCAATGGTCAAGATTAAAAGAACGTTGGAAAGAAACAGAGGTTTATCCAATGGATACAAGCCAAAGGGTGGACAGTCTGAAAACTGACAAAAAGCAAACTGGTAGTGTCAGTACTATGTACAGGTACAGAAAGCAAGTCAAGATAGGACAAATCTGAAACGGCTATGTTTTGAATTTCAAACCCATGTCACAAGGATTCTCACCTATAAATAGAAGACCCCTGATACAGAACCAGATGATGAATTTTGAAATAAAAAAAACTATCAATCCTGAGCTATCAGTTTTCTATCAAGAAATCACCCTGCTGACATTACTGAGCTTAAAGCTACTGATCTAGTAAATTCTTCAAGTGTAATATGCTATCAAGTTACATCAAGTATACACACTTGAAGACATCAAGCTGCTGATCATTTCATCCTGATCAAGCTGCTGAAAGCTGAATCACTTACTTGATTCAAACTTTCTTTTATAAGAAACCCGCCGAAGACCAGTGAAGCATCTTTGGGTGTCAAGGACTATTGTTTGTGGTGGAGCTGGTGAAGAGGCAATCCTACCCTTCAAGGACCAGTGGAACACTTTGGAGCAGCAATCCTACATGTTCCAAGTGTTCAGTTTGTGAAGCCATAGTTATTGGTGAAGGACAGACAACTTAGGGATTTTTGTAACTGCAACCTCAAAGATCTCTAGTGAATTACCTCCAACATCACAAGAGAAGAGTGGACTGACAGGATTACACCACCTAGAACCACTATAAAAATTGCCTACTTACTTTCTGCATTTAATTTCTGCATTTAGTATATTTAGCACATCAACCTACTGAAATTAGCAACTGAATCACACACTCACACTACTGAGTATCTATTACTTAGTATCATATTTTAACAACAAGTAATAAGGCTTAATTTGAATATATTCCACTGCAACAAATTCAGTTAAATCAACAATCAACGAGACTATCGAAATTTGTCGAGACTATGCGAGCCGTCGTCGGCAGGCTACTGAACTTGCTGAATTTGTTAACTCCAAAAGTTTTAAGTGTTAAGTTTATCCCCCCCCCTCTCTCTCTAAACTTAACCAAAGCCTTTTCAAGGGACCAACATGATGCCTCTTATTTATAGTCATGAAACCGACTTAGATAACCTTAAAACCTACCCCTCGTCCAAGAAAACACTTTTCCGAAGATTCTAGATGCTCAATTCAACGGCACCGACTCTGGATAGATCGAGGTGAATTTCGTACTTTTTCTTCTGCCGACTTAATCTTGGAAAGTTCTGGATACCCTACGTCCGTTCCTTTTTGCCAATCCACTTCATTATCCATCCTTAACTCGTGGCCCAATATTCACAACCTGGGAATAATTAAATAAAAAAGGAAATAATACCAATTCGGGATAAAATAATGATAAATACCAAATTCTCATTCCGACATATCTTATTCAACACAAATGGTTCACATTTAAAGGCCAAAACAACTAATTTTAACTCATACTAGGTCGAATGTTGATGCCGTAGGATGAACTATTTTAACCGTCATTAGCTACTGTTAGGAACATTTTGTTTGTTTCGATGTTTTGATGATGGCCATACTAGCTGTTATAGCAAGCCTGAAATAAGTTAGAAAAATATGTATAAGTCTTTTAAAGTCTGACATGTTGTATAAGTTCAATCAGACAAGCACTGTATTAGATTGGTAGGATGGCTAAGTAAAACAGGAAATCAGCGAAGTAAAAGCAGCCATGTACCAGCAGAAAAGAAGGAAGACATATGGACTGACTTATAACCAGGGAAGTCTGTGATGACCTTGGATAAGTCTAGGTTGCACTACAAGTGATGAAATCTAATTGTTTAACTATGGTGTACACTGTGTTGGTCCCAGAGAAGGGTAAAAGTATAGTCAGAGGGGGGTGAATGACTATACTGGAGTTTCAAAAACTTTTCTTATAATTAAAAGCTTTGGGCAGCGGATAAGGCCCTTTTTAAAAGTTGTTTCAAAGTAGATTATGCACACACAGAGTATGAATAAAATGCACTAAGTAAATGTTGTAATGTAAAGTGCAGTAAGTAAATGAACACAAAGGGTTATAGTGGTTCAGGGTGGTGTAATCCCTTAATCCACTCTTCTCCTGTGATGATTGGAGGAATTCACTATTCTCTTTCACCAACACAATAGTAAGATTGGGCTTGGCTACACAAGCTTCACAATCTCTTAGACTATCACTCCCTGGCTACAAAAGCTTCAGTGACTTAGTCTTCAACACTGCTCTCTAGGAACAAATCCTTCAGCAGCTATCACTCCCTGGCTACAAAAGCTTCAGTGACTTAGTCTTCAACACTGCTCTCTAGGAACAAATCCTTCAGCAGCTTCTCAGATGGCTCTGATTCAGTTGCTTGACTGGGGTGTGAATTGAATTCACAAAGAGGTTGATCAAACTCAGTGCTTAATGTAGAATTGCAGCTCTGAGTGCTGAGTTGATCTCTAGATGTGTTCTTTTAAGTTCAGATAGAAGGCTTGAGAAATTGACAGTGTTTCTGCTTGTTCTTGTATATTCAAATCATTGTTTTTTCTGTCTGTCAATGCCTTCTACTTATAGCCCTGATAATCCTTGATTTAAAAATCCATCCGTTGGCTATATAATGTGGAGAATAATCCTTGATTTAATTCTTAATTCTTCCTTGATTATATTCTCCCTGATTTCAGTGATCCGGATTTTCTTCAAACTTTCATCATAAAATCCATCTTTGATTGATTCTGCATTAATTGCTTGATCTCCTTGTTTTCAGAATCTTCCTTATTTTCAACATTCTGAGAAAGATAAGATTGCCCTGCTGTTCTATCACTTGACTGTTGTTTGACCGGTTAAGTGCTTTTGCTTACTTAGCTGTTGATCACAATTAAACCTTACTCAGCCGGTAGTCAGTTTACTGCTTCCTTTCTTTCTTTGATTTTCCAAGAGTATTTGTACTTCACTGATCCTTGATTTGTGTGAGATCAGTGTACACCATAATTAAACAATGAGTTTCATCACTTGTAACATAACTTAGACTTATCCAAGGTCATCACAGACTTCCCTGGTTATAAGTCAATCCATAGTCTTCATGCTTCTCTACTGGTACTTGGCTGTCTTCACTTCACCGATATTCTGTCTTACTTAGCCATCCTACCAAAGAGTACAATACTTGTCTGACTAAACTTATACAACATGTCAGACTCTAAGTAAAGACTTATACAGAGATTTCTAACTTATATCAGGCTTGCTATAACAGCTAGTATGGCCATCATCAAAACACATAAAATGTTCCTAACAATTTCCCTCTTTTTGATGATGCCAAAACCCTCATAAGCCTGAACATAAGTAAACAATGATTCTTATATAATAAGGAATAAAACTCAATATTTTATTCATCCATAAAGGCCAGTAACAAAAACCAGACATAGTAGTACAATTGCATTTTACTCAGATTCTCTTTGTACCTTTTGAACTTTGTGGTATGGATCCCTTCCATGTCTTTCCAATCAAATTCTGGAAACTTCTATTTCCAATATGCCAAAGCAGTGTTGTAGGAAATGCCCATGAATACTTTCTTATCAAAAAGTTTGTTGAAGTCAGGCATGGTCTCATTTGCCTGTGGCTCTCCAAAGGACTTCTCTAGTCTAGCCTTTGCTTCAGCAATGTGAGGGTCAGCAAATTTTAGATCCTTATACATTCTCCCTTGTAGTGAGGGCTCTAGTCTGCTCATTCGACTGAAAAATGTCACCATGTTGTTGAATTCTACTTGTCTTTCACTAGACAGGTCCTCTGGTCCTTTTGCAATAAGATGTACTAACAGATTGACTCTGTTGGTTAAGCCAGAAGCTCCTTCTCTAGATCCTTTCTTGAGAGATGCATATTCTCTCATTACATCATTGTAGATCCTTTACATATCTACCTTTATCTCATCATCTTGATAACTAAGCCAATCTGCCCAAGCTTCATCTTGTGACTGGTTAGGATACAGACTATCTTGATTTCTGAAAAAATCTTTTACATCATCCAACACTGTTGTCCCTTTTTCTTCCATGTTTCTATAAGTAGTGAAGGTTCTTTTCTCACCAGTGTATCTTCCAACATTGTGTCTTTGTCCACTGCTGCTGCCTCTTGTAGAGCTTTTCTGCTGACTAGATCTGGATCTTTGGTGACTTCCCAGTCTATCACTGTCATCATCTTTTCTTTGGTCTGGATGAGGGAATCCAATACAAGGTTTATTTGTGCTTTTTTCCCTCTTCTCCAGAGTTTTTCTTTGTTGTACTTCAGCTTCAGCTCTTATTCTTAATTCTCTATCTCTGACTCTCAGCTATTCTTTAGTGAAGTGTGGGGGTCTGCTTGTTGATCATTTAGGCTTATCACTTTTTCCCCCTTTTTGGTAGCATCATCATGTTGTTGCAATAGAATGTTGTTGGTGGCTTCAGCAGTACTAATCAGGGTGTCCGATTTAGATTCAATGGATGTGAATCTTTTGTCATGATCGGATAACTTCTTGGTCACACTTCCAAATCTGGTCCCAAAAGCTGAGGTCATAGCTTCATTTTCCATTGATACATGGTGCCTTAGACCAGATTTGTTTTTGTTAAGTTGATATTCATCTTTCTCATCAAGTAACCTTGCCATTGCACAACAATGTTATGTGCATCAATGTTCTCAGCAACAGCATGAAACCTGCATTCTATGGATTGACTTTCATCTTTGAACGCATCAGACATTGATCTAGATACATTGCTTGTTGTTCTAGATCATCTACCAATGAGTCCACTGCCTTTTGAAAAGATTCATTGGATATGCCAATAGGAAGATGAGAGAACTCCTGTCTGATCTCAGCTGGTTCATTCTGAGGTGGTTCTAGATCTGTTTGTTGCTCTTTATCTTGTCGTGGCAGGGTGGGAGGAACTAATGCTGATTCTAGGTTTTGAACAGCCGGTTGAGTAACATCATCCTCACCTACTCCTTCTTCAAGTACTTGAGTGGTTGTGATTTCAGGTTCACTCAAGCCTTTGATTTCCCCTTGCTCTGTGCATCCCTGTTCTTTGCTGGGGATAGACTTAACTGGAGTAGCAGCAGCTGATCTAGTGTCCAATATTGTTGTGGATTAGCTGATACATCAACAGAGAGTTGTTGTCCAATGAGAGTTGGCTCTGGGTTGCACTTAGCTGTCTCAGATTGCTGTTGGTCAGCATCAGCTGGTGGTGTTTGCTTTACCGGGGTTGTTTACTTTGCTGCCACCTTTGTCTGCAGAAATGCATTAAGAGTAATATCATCATCAATTGCATCTTTGTCTATTCATTATCTCCATCTTGACCATCATCATCACAGTGGTGATCATCATCATCATCATCATCATCATCAGATTTACCATCATGTCCAACTTGGGATTTGAAAAATCTGGCTTTGACTTTTCCACCAATTCCGAAAGTGGTGTCTTATCAAGTACTCCCACAAGAGTTGTGACACCTAGAAAGTTAAAAATCCAAGATTCTTTGGAGAACATGAGGTCATATGCTGACAGTTGCACCCTGGAATTTCCTATTTTCCAGTTTAGGTATTCTGCAACTCGATCATCAATGTCTCTTTCAAAATTTTCTTCCTCTTCAATATCCTCTGGTTCTAGTTGTTCACCATCATCACTACCTTCTTCCACTTGTTGTTCTTGTTCTTCTTCTGTTTCTCCTGCCTCTTCTACATCTAATAACTGTCCAAAGGATTCTTTTTCCAGATTTCTTTGTACCTTTGGCTTCTTCCTTTGAACGGAGGCCTTTCTTCTTGGTTTTCTCCTTTTGCTACCATCTGCTATCTTTGGCTGTTTAACGTAAGTGAACATGATTTTTGCATCATGCAACTTATGGAATTTCTAAAATGGTATGCTCAGACACTGCATCAGATAGTGAATTTCTTCAGCCAGAAAATTTCCTTCTTCTTTTTCTTCTTTGTTATGCTTTTGCTCAGCTGCAGTTTCTTCTGCTTTGATTCGCTCTCTAACAAAACTGAAAATGTAGGTAGCCCAGTCAAATTGCAGGCAATTGTAAATAATGCCCATAAGTCACATTCTAGCCTCTGTCATGAAATCTATGGCTCCAAATTTTCCTTCAAGATTTTTTCCAATCAGTAAGCTGAATTCATTGAAGGGCTTTTTGAGAGCTGATCTAGGACAATTGTACTTTTTGTTTGTTGCTGTGGTATCCTTTCAAATTTCCAGCCATAGAGCATCTAAGTATTGTTGGACTAACTCAACCTTTGCATACCCTTCATTTGAGAGCTTGAGATGCTGGTGAATTGCCGTTGCTGTTACCACAACTTCATGATTGTTAACTATGGAAACAATTTTGTCTTCACCGAACTCTACACCTTCTTCAGCAAATAGCCCAGATACCAATTTGGCGGTTTTCCAAAAAGAAATAAGACTCTCATAACAAATACCATTGATAGGAGGATTGAGAAAGGTCATCAATCCTAGGTTTTTGCATCCGTCCGCCAGCTTCTGTGCTTGTTCATCATTGTTGCATAATTTTAGGTAGTGTTTCTCTTGGAAGAAAGACCCGGTGGCAATTGATTTCTCATATTGCTTTCCAGTTTGTGTGTTTGAAGAAGATGACGCCATTGTCTTAGAGAATTTTTGAAAGGAGAAAAGCTTTGATTTTTCAGAGGAAATAGGGTTTATATGAATGCAATGAAGGCGTAGAAACTTTTTGAAGACCTCTAAGTGTTTTATATAGGAGAATTTTGACAGTGTGAATGCGGTTGAATATGGAAGGATTTTGTGGAGTAATTGCGTGATTTTGTGTATATAAATCACGGTTTTTGAGTGTAGTGGGGGAGTGGATTGAGGTATGTAATGATAAATCCTGGGAATCGAGGCATTGTTGTCATTCCTTCAATTCAAAAATAACCTCCACGATATAAAGTAAGAACCACATGGGTAATCTTCCATAAAATAATTCTCCATAAATCCTCTGATCTTCCACATGTATAAAAGTGATTTTGTTCACACTTTACTTCGTTGTTTTCTCCAAAGTATTCAGTGGTGCAGTAACTTGGCTGGTCACTAAGCCGGTGTAGTGACTTCTTTATATATCTGCTGTATAAAACTATTCCTAACAATCAATGAAGTGAACTTCGTTGGTTACCAGTGCCTTACCTGCCAAGTGTGTGCACCCAAAGTGGCAAAGGTTCAGTCAGCTGGTGAAGTCACTCTACTGATTACTCCAGTTAGCTGCTCCTCCTTACTTTATCAATTTCAATCATTCCCAACTCAGTTCTCAACATAAAAAATATTTCATGACTGAGTGGTTTTGTGAAAATATCAACCAATTGATTTTCAGTAGATATGTGTCTTAAGATAACATCTCCTTTCTCCACATGATCTCTGATAAAATGATGTCTCACATCTATGTGCTTTGTTTGAATGAAGCACTGGATTCTCAGTAATGGATATTGCACTTGTATTATCACACATGATTGGAATTGTCTTCTCCTCTATTCCATAGTCTTTCAGTTATTGTCTGATCCATAATAATTCCTCTATTCCATAGTCTCTCAGTTGTTGTCTGATCCAAAATACTTCTGCACAACAGCTGCCTGCTGCTATATATTCTACTTCAGCTGTTGAAGTTGATATAGAGTTTTGCTTTTTATTAAACCATGATACTAGTCTGATGTCTAGCATCTGACAAGTTCCTAAAGTGCTTTTCCTGACAATCTTACATCCAGCTAGTGTGAGTCTGAGTAGGATATCAATTTGAATCCTCCATCTTTTGGATACCAAATTCATACATTGATTGTGTGCTTCAGATATTTGATAATCCTCTTAGCTACTAGCAAATGAGATTCCTTTGGTTGAGCTTGAAATCTTGCACAAACTCCTACTATAATGCTATATCAGGTCTGCTTGCAGTTAATAGAGTAGAGATCCAATAATTTCTCTATATAACTTTTGATCAACATCTTATCCATTTTCATCCTTCCCAAGAATGACTCTTGCACATATTGGTGTGTCTGATGTGTCGCTTGTATCCATACCATATTTACATATCAAGTCCTTTGTATACTTGGCTTGATTGATAAGGATGCCATCTTCCATTTGTTTCACTTTTAAGCTAAGAAAGTAGTTGAGTTCTCCCATCATACTCATTTGAAATTTACTTTTCATCAGATTTGCAAATTTTTCACATAGCTTTTCATTTTCTGATCCAAAAATGATATCATCAACATATATCTGAACTAGCAGGGTGCTTGTTCCTTCTTCTAGCTTGAAGAGATTCTTGTCGATGGTTCCTTTGTGAATCCATTGTTGATTAGGAATTGTGATAGTGTCTCATACCAGGCTCTAGGTGCCGGTTTGAGTCCATATTGTGCCTTTTTGAGCTTGTATACTTTGTCTTCTTTCCCTTTGAGTTGGAAACCAGGGGGTTGTTCCACATATACTTCTTCTTCTAGGAATCCATTCAGAAATACACTCTTGACATCCATTTGATACACATTGAAATCTTTGTGAGCTGCAAAGGCTTGGAAAAGTCTGATTGCTTCTGATCTTGCTATTGGTGCAAAGGTTTCATCATAGTCGATGCCTTAAGCTTGAGAGTATCCCTTTGCAACTAGTCTTGTTTTGTTTCTGACAACAGTTCCTTGTTCATCCATCTTGTTTCTGAATACCCATTTTGTTCCAATGAAGTTTTCCATGTCAGGTCTATCAAGAAGTTCCTAGACCTCATTTCTCTCAAATTCATTGAGCTCTTCTTGCATGGCTGTAATCCAGTCAGCATCTTGAATTGCATCATCTATTTTTTTGGGTTCCACCTGTGACAGAAAAAACGTTAGCATGCTCTTCAATTGTCTTCTGGTTCTGACTCCTGTATGAACATCTCCAATGACATGTTCTTCAGGATGATCTCTTAGCCAGTTTAAATCAGGCTGGAGTTGCTCTTGAACTGGTTCTTCAAAAGCTCCTGCTTGTGCATTAACTTCATGATCTTGTGCTGGTGCTTCTGCTGTTGCATTAACTATTACCTCATCTTGATTACCAAAAGTGTGGTCCAGAATAGTAGCTGGTACTGTTTTATTCATGTATACTTGTCCTTGTGCAGCTTCTTCTTCAAAAGTGTGTACGCTTTCACCATTGGTGTTTGGTTCATCAAAAACTACATGAATTGATTCTTCAATCACCAAGGTTCTTTTGTTGAGCACTATCTATGCTCTGCTAGTGTCTGAGTATCCCATGAACATTGCTTCATCAGCTTTTTTATCAATAGTATATAGTTGATTCATGTTCAAAACAAAACATTTAGATCCAAACATATGCAAATGTGAAATGTTTGGTTTTCTTCCATTCCAAATTTCATATAGGGTTTTTCATGATGTTTGTTGATGATAGATCTATGTTAAGTATAGCATGATGTGTTTTCTACTTCAGCCCAAAATCTCTTTGGTAGGCATGCTTCTGCAATCATGGTTCTACCAGCTTCCTTGAGTGTTCTGTTTCTCCTTTCTACTACACCATTTTGTTGTGGAGTCCCTACTGCTGTTGTACTCCATTTTCTTCATAGTAAGTTCTGAGTACTTTATTTAAGAATTATGTTCCTCTATCTGATCTAATCTCGATGATCTTCAGTTCTTTTTCATTTTGAATTCTTCTCAGTAAATCAGGTAGCTTCTTGAGTGTCTCACTTTTTTTGTTCACGAATATGGTCCAAGTGAATTTGGAGAAGTCATCAACCACTAATGGAGTGTACTTCTTTCCACTTACACTTACTGGTGTGACTGGTCCAAAAAGATCCATATGCAAGAGATGCAAAATTCTTGTTGTTGATTGAAATGGCTATGACTTGAAGGAACTTTGATCTGCTTCCCTTTCTGATATGCATCACAAAGACTTTCTTTCTTGAAGGTGATGTCAAGTAGGCCTTCTACAAGCTTTTTCTTTGACAATTTGTTGTTAGTCTTGAAGTTAAGATTCAGTCTTATGTGCCAAATCCAGCTGTTTGATTGTCTATTCTTGACAAGCAGACAAGTTTTTGCTTTTGCTGTCTTCCAATCTACAACATACATGTTGTCTTCTCTTTTTCCTGCAAGTACAACTGTGATGGTCTGATTGTGAATTACTTTGCATCCTTCCATGTTGAAATGCACATTGTACCCTTTGTCACAAAATTGACTAATACTTAGGAGATTGAAATTCAATCCCTTAACATAATCCACATTTTGAATCTTCAAATTGTTCTTGAACATAGTGCCTTCCCCCTTAAATTTTCTGGGGTTTTATTTGCCTCCAAATGTAACTTTGGGTCCATCAAAAGCTTTAAAGTCAGTCAGCCATCCTTTATTCCATGTCATGTGTCTGGAACATCAACTGTCTATGTACCAGACATCCTACAAAACAAATTAAGCAAGTTTAGGTACCCAACACTGTTTGGGTCCATACCTGTTAGTAGTCATGCCTCCTATTCCAAGTGTAAATCCAAAAGATCTTCTTCTTGGATAGTTGAAGTCATCAACTTCATATGTATAAGGCATGGCAGAATAGCTTCTAATAGATTTAAAAGTATTCTGATACAATTCTCTACCTTTATGTGCATTTGCATCCTTTTTCACTCTCCAATATGCAGGAGGAGACTTATTTTCATATTGCTTCTTGTGTCCAGGAATATGCCTGGGTTGGCTTTTCCTAAACACATGTTGCATGGCATGAAATGGTTTCTTCTTGTATTTTAGGGATGCAACATTCCAATCATCCTCTGAAGGGTAAAGTCTGCCCTTACTATTCAGTAAGCTTTTGCCTTTACTAGGCTGGCAAGATGATTTACTATGGTATTTCACTACACTGGGTTTTCACTTCACTAGTGCAGGATGAGTAGTTGAAACTATGGTCTGTCCTTTTCTGAATTTGGGTCCAGTTTTGGTCCTTGATTTAGAATTGTGTTGTCCATTGTTTCCTTTCTCATCTTGACTTTTGTAGCCAAGACCAGATCTGGATCCCAACCTTTTTGGGGGTTTGTAAGCTGGTGCATTAAGTGGTGCAGTTGTGCTCTTAATTGGTAGGGAAGTTTTCTCAGCTGGTCTTTCAACATCAGATGAGTGATCATCTGCTGCTTGTTGATCAGTTGAGTGTACTTCCTTACTAGTTGATTCATCTTCTAGTTCATCCAATTCTTTTTTAATCTTTTATTTTCCTCTCTCAGATTCTCATATCTTGTTCCAGAATTTCATGATTTATTTGAATTTCTTCAAATTTACTCATGAGATTTTGAATTAGGTTTGCAAAATCAAATGAGAAAATAGAAGATTGTGCAGTGTCAAATTTGGATGAATTTGGTGAGTATGAACTAGATATTACCTCTGTTTCATCAATTTCCTTAGCCATAAGACATAGATATGCCTTGTCATTGTCTGAGCTGTTGGATTCACCATCATCTGAATCATTATCAGATGATTCTTCATCATTTTCACTACTGGTTTCAGCTTTAAGTGCCTTCTTGCTCTTTCACATATCTGTTGTTTTGTATTTCTTCTTTTCCTCATCTGTCTTTTTCTTTAGGACAATCTGCCTTGAAGTGTCCTTTCTTCTTGCAATTGAAACATCTGTGTTCATCATCCTTTTTCTTCATGTCTTTCATTGAGCTTGACTTCTTGTTTGATGAGGAACTCCCCTTGAATTGTTTCTTCTTACTAAACCAGTCAAAACATCTAATTAGTAAAGCAATTTGTTTTTTTAGTTCTTGTGTCTCTTTGTTGCTTGTGTCAGCTGCTTTGCTTTGCTGGGGTGCAACCAATGCACTGGCTTTGTGTACCTCTGCTGGTGCACCGTCTTCACTATTTAACTCAAATTCATGAGCCTTTAATTGAGACATCAGAGCCAAGGTATCAGTATTTGCAAGATTTATTGTGCCTCTGAGTACTGATGTGACGATCTTCCATCTTTCAGGTAGACCTCTCAAGATTTTTAGACAAACTTCTTTATACGGGTATGTATGTCCAAGTTGCTGCAGTTCGCTGATAATGCTTGAGAATCTGTTATCCATTTGATCAATGGATTCACCAGTCTTCATCTTGAAATTCTCAAATTTCTATTTTGCAACAGACAATTTGTTTTCTTTGACTACCTCTGATCCTTCATTGATAAGTGCTAATTTTCCCCACATCTCCTTTGTTGTTTTGTAGTCTTTGATCATCATGAACATGTTACTGTCCAGAGTCTTCAAGATCATTTCTTTTTCAACAAAGTCGAGATTTGCTCTCCTTCTATCATCTTTGGTCCAATCTTTCTTAGATATCTCTATCTCCTTTCCTTGATCTGCTCATGTGGTTACCACAGTCATTATCTTGATTGGGCCATCTTTGATAACATCCAGCATTTCCTCATGAGTTGCTGCAAGATAAGACAGCATTCTTATTTTATATTCATCAAAATTATTAACATTGAATATGGGCACTTTGGACATGAAATTTGAGGAATCAATAATCACAGTAAAAGATATATTTATAGAAAACACATATTTGAAAACTACATTGACAATATGTGATCTCCTTGTTACCAGAAATCAGATCTGAACAGGTTCTGATACTAGGAACACAGCTCTAATCCCAATTGTTGGTCCCAAAGAATGGTAAAAGTATAGTCAGATGGGGGTGAATGACTATCTAGATTATGTACACATGTAGTATGAATAAAATGTAGTAAGTAAATGATGTAAAGTAAAGTGCAGCAAGTAAATGAACACAAAGGTTTATAGTGGTTCAGGGTGGTGTAATCCCTTAATCCACTCTTTTTATGTAATGATTGGCGGAATTCACTATTGTTTTTCACCAATACAATAGTAAGATTGTCCTTGGCTACACAAGCTTCACAATCTCCAAGACTATCACACACTGGCTACAAAAGCTTCAGTGACTCAGTCTTCAACACTGCTCCTTGGGAACAAATCCTTCAGCAGGTATCACAACCACAACTCCTTCTCAGATGGCTCTGATTCAATTGCTTGACTGGGGTGTGAATTGAATACACAAAGAGTTTGATCAAACTCAGTGCTTGATGTAGAATTGTAGCTCTGAGTGCTGAGTTGATCTCAAGATGTGTTCTTTTAAGTTCATATAGAAGGCTTGAGAAATTGACAGAGTTTCTGCGTGTTCTTGTATATTCAAATCGTTATTTTTTTTGTCTGTCAATGCCTTCTACTTATAGCCCTGATAATCCTTGATTTAGAAATCCATCTGTTGGCTATTTAATGTGGAGAATAATCCTTGATTTGATTCTTAATTCTTCCTTGATTATATTCTCCTTGATTTCAGTGATCCGGATTTTCTTCAAACGTTTATCATAAAATCCGTCCTTGATTGATTCTGCATAAATTGCTTGATCTCCTTGTTTTCAGAATCTTCCTTATTTTCAACGTTCAGAATAAGCTGAGATTGCTCTGCTATTCTTTCACTTGACTGTTGTTTGACCGGTTAAGTGCTTCTGCTTACTTAGTTGTTGATCACAGTTATTCCTTACCCAGCTGGTAGTCAGTTTACTTTGCCAGTTTACTGCTTCCTTTCTTTCTTTGACTTTCCAGGAGTATTTGTACTTCACTGATCCTTGATTTGTGTGAGATCAGTGTACACCATATTTAAACAATGAGTTTCATCACTTGTAACATAACTTAGACTTATCCAAAGTCATCACAGACTTTCCTGGTTATATGTCAGTCCATATGTCATCGTGCTTCTCTGTTGGTACTTGGTTGTCTTCACTTCACCGATATTCTGTCTTACTTATCCATCCTACCAACTTGTACAATACTTGTCTGACTATACTTATACAACATGTCAGACTCTAAGTAAAGACTTATACAGAGATTTCTAACTTATTTTAGGCTTGTTACAATAGCTAGTATGGCCATCATCAAAACACATAAAATGTTCCTAACGCACTGATCTTACACAAATCAAGGATTAGTGAAGTACAAATACTCTTGGAAATCATAGAATGAAAGAAAGGAGTAAACCGGCAAAGTAAACTGTCTACCGGATAAGTAAGGAGTAGCAGTGAAGGGAGATTTCAAAAGCTAAGTGAGCAGATTTACTTAACCGATCAAGCAACGGTCAAGTCAAGGCACATCAAGGTAATATATAACTGCCATATATTTTCCACGTTCTGAAAATAAGAAGATCAAGCATTAAATGCAAAATCAATCAAGGACGGATTTTATGATAGACGTTTGAAGAAAATCCGGATCACTAAAATCAAGGAGAATATAATCAAGGAAGAATCAAGAATTAATTCAGGATTATTCTCCACATTAAATAGCCAACGGATAGATTTTCAAATCAAGGATTATCAAGACTATAAATAGAAGGCATTTACAGACAGGAATAACAACATTTTTTAATATACAAGAACAAGCAGAAACTATGTCGATTTTCTTAAACCTTCTATCTGAACTCACAAGAATACATCCATAGATCAACTCGGAATTCGAAGCATAAAGATACATCAAGCACTGAGATTGATCAACACAGTTGTGAATATCATTCACATCAGTTTGCAGCAATTGAATCAGAAAAGTCTGAGAAGGAGTTGCACCCTTTGTGATAGCTGTTGAAGGATTTGTTCCAATGAGCAGTGTTGAAAACTGAGTCACTGAAGCTTTTGTAGCCAGGGAGTGATAGTCTTGGAGATTGTGAAGTTTGTGTAGCCAAGGACAATCTGACTATTGTATTGGTGAAAAACAATAGTGAATTCCTCATCACAGGAGAAGAGTGGATTAAGGGATTACACCACCTTGAACCACTATGAACCTTTGTGTTCATTTACTTACAGCACTTTACGTTACAGCATTTATTTACTGCACTGTATTCATAATACATATGTGCATAATCTACTTTGAAACAGTTTTTAAGAAGGGACCTATCCACTGTCCAAATGCTTTTAAAACAAGAAAAGTTTTTGAAACTCCAGTATAGTCATTCACCCCCACCCCCCCCCCCCCTCTGACTATACATTCACCCTTCTCTGGGACCAACAATTGGTATCGGAGCAGTGTTCCTAGTATCAGAACTTGTTTAGATCTGATTTCTGGTATCAAGGAGATCACATATTTTCTAAGTAGTTTTCAAATCTGTGTTATCTATAAATATACCTTTTATCTGTGACTATGGATTCTTCAAATTTCATGTCTAAAGTACCTGTATATTCAATGTTAATAATTTTGATGAATATAAAATAAGAATGTTGTCTCATCTTGCAGCAGCTCATGAGGAGATGATGGATGTTATCAATGATGGCCCAATCAAGATCATGACTGTGGTAACCACAAGAGCAGATCAAGGAAAGGAGATAAATAAACCTAAGAAAGATTGGACCAAAGATGATAGTAAAAGAGCAAATCTCAAATTTGTTGCAAAAGATATGATCTAAAACTCTGGACAGTAACATGTTCATGAGGATCAAAGACTGCAAAACAACAAAGGAGATGTGGGACAAATTAGAACTTATCAAGGAAGGTTTAGAGGCAGTCAAAGAAAACTAATTGTCTGTTTCAAAACCGAAATTTGAGAATTTCAGAATGAAGACTGGTGAATCCATTGATCAAATGGATAACAGATTCTCAAGCACTATCAGCGAACTACAGCAACTTGGACATACATACCCATAGAAAGAAGTTTGTCTGAAAATCTTGAGAGGTCTATGTGAAAGATAGAAGATCGTCACATCAATACTCAGAGGCATAATAGATCTTGCAAATATTGATACCTTGACTCTGATGTCTCAATTAAGGGCTCATGAATATGAGTTATACAGTGAAGACATTGTACCAGCAGAGGCACATAAGGCCAATACACTGGTAGCTCCCCAACAAAGCAAAGCGGCTGACACAAATAGCAAAGAGACACAAGAGCTAAAAGAACAAATTGCCTTACTAATCAAATGCTTTGACAGGTTTAGTAAAAAGAAACAATTCAAGGGAAGTTCATCATCAAATAAGAAGTCAAACTCAAGCAAAGACATGAAAAAAAAGATGCTAAATACAGATGCTTCAATTGCAAGAAGAAAGGTCACTTCAAGGCAGATTGTCCTGAAGAAAAAGACAAAGATGAAGAAAATAAGTAACACAAATCAACAGATACGAGAAAAAGCAAGAAGGCACTGAAAGCTGAAACCAACAGTGAAACCGGTGAAGAGTCTTCTGAAAATGACTCAGATGACAGTGAAGACACTAGCTCAAGTAATGAAAAAGCATGTTTATGTCTTATTGCCAAAAAAGTTGTAGAAACAGAGGTAATATCTGGTGCATATTCCTCAAATGCATCCACATCTGACACTACACAATATTCTATTTTCCCATTAGATTCTGCAAACCTAATTCAAAATCTCATGAGTTATTTGAAGAAATTCAAATAAATCATAAAATTCAAGAACAAGAATGTGAGAATTTGAGAGAGGAAATAAAAGATTAAAGAAAGAACTGGATGAACTGAAAGCTGAATCAACTAGTAAGGAAGTACTCTCAACTGATCAACAAGCAGTAGATGATCACTCATCTGGTGTTGACAGACCGGGTGAGAAAATCTCCCTACTAGTTAAGAGCACCACTGAACCACTCGAAGCACCAGCTTACAAACCTCCAAAGAGGTTTGGATCCAGATCTGGTCTTGGATATAATAGTCATTATGAGAAAGGAAAAAATGGACACAATTCTGAATCAAGGACAAAAACTGGACCTAAATTAAGAAAAGGACATACCATGGTTTCCACCACTCATCATGTACCAGTAAAGACAAAGACCAGTGCAGTGAAATAGCACAGTAAATCATCTTACCAGCCGAGTAATGACAAGGGCTCACTAAAAGGTAAGGGAAGACTTTACCCTTCAGAAGATGATTGGAATGTTGCACCCCCAAAATACAAGAGAAAACCATTCCATGCCATGAAACATGTGTTTAGGAAAAGCCAACCCAGGCATGCTCCTGGATACAAGAGGCAGTATGAAAATAGGTTTCCTCCTGCATATTGGAGAGTGAAAAAGGATGTAAATGCACCTAAAGATAGAGAATTGTATCAGAATAATTCTATCAAGAAGTATTCTGCCATGCCTTATACATATGAGGTTGATGACTGCATCCATCCAAGAAGAAGATCCTTTGGATTTATACTTGGAGTAGGAGGCAAGACTGCTAACAAGGATTTTTACCTAAACTTGCTTAATTTGTTTTGTAGGATGTCTAGTACATAAACAGTGGATGTTCCAGACACATGACATGAAATAAAGGATGGTTGATTGACTTTAAAGCTTTTGATGGACCTAAAGTTACATTTGGAGGCAAAGAAAACCCCAGCAAAATTAAGGGGGGAAGGCACTATGTTCAAGAACAATTTAAAGATTCAAAATGTGGCTTATGTTAAAGGATTGAGTTTCAACCTTCTAAGCATCAGTCAGTTCTGTGACAAATGCTACAATGTGCATTTCAACAAATAAGGATGCAAAGTGATTCACAATCAAACCAGCACAGTTGTACTGGTAGGAAAAAGAGAAGACAACATGTATGTTGTAGATTGGAAGTCAGAAAAAGCAGAAACATGTCTGCTTGTCAAGAATAAGAAATCAACCAGTTGGATTTGGCACAGAAGGTTAAATCATATTAACTTCAAGACTATCAACAAGTTATCAAAGAAAAAGCTTGTAGAAGGCCTACCTGACACTACATTCAAGAAGGAAAGTCTTTTTTCTTGCATGTCAGAAAGGGAAGCAGATCAAAAGTTCCTTCAAGTCAAAGACATTTCAATCAACAAGAAGAATTTACATCTCTTGCATATGGATCTTTTTGGACCAGTTACACTAGTGAGTGTAAGTGGAAACAAGTACACTCTAATAGTGGTTGATGACTTCTCCAAATTCACTTGGACCATTTTCTTGAACAAGAAAAGAGAGACACTCAAGAAGCTACCTGATTTGGTGAGAAGAATTCAAAATTAAAATGAGTTAAAGATCATCAAGATAAGATCAGACAGAGGCACAGAATTCTTAAATGAAATGATCAGAACATACTGTGAGGAAAATGGAGTACTACGTCAACTATCAGCAGCAGGGACTCCTCAGCAAAATGGTGTAGCAGAAAAGAGAAATAGAACACTCAAGGAAGCAATTAGAACCATGATTGCAGAAGCATGCCTACCAAAAAGATTTTGGGCTGAAGATGCTATACTCAAAATAGATCTATCATCAACAAACATCATGGAGAAACACCATATGAAATCCGGAATGGAAGAAAACCTAACATTTGACATTTGCATATGTTTGGATCTAAATGTTTTGTTTTAAACAGGTAATCAGCTACATACTTTTGATGAAAAAGCTGATGAAGCAATTTTCATGGGATACTCAAACACTAGCAAAGCATTCAGAGTGCTCAACAAAAGGACCTTGGTGATTGAAGAATCAATTCATGTAGTTTTTGATGAACCAAACACCAATGGTGAAAGCTTACACACCTTTGAAGAAGAAGCCACACAAGGACAAGTATACATGAATACAACAGTACCAGCTACTATTCTGGACCACACTTTTGGTAATCAAGATGAAGTACCAGTTAATATAACAGCAGAAGCCCCAACACAAGATCATGAAGTTGATGCATAAACAGGAATTATGGAAGAACTAGATCAAGAGCAACTCCAGCCTGATTTGAATTGGCTAAGAGATCATCCTAAAGAACAAGTCATTGGAGATGTTTATATAGGAGTTATAACCAGAAGACAACTGGAGATCATGCTAACTTGTTTTCTGTCACAGGTGGAACCCAAAACAATAGATGATGCAATTCAAGATGCTGATTGGATTACAGCCATACAAGAAGAGCTCAATGAATTTGAGAGAAATGAGGTCTGGGAACTTGTTGATAGACCTGACATGGCAAACATCATTGGAACAAAATGGGTATTCAGAAACAAGATGAATGAACAAGGAACTGTTGTCAGAAACAAAGCAAGGCAAGTTGCAAAGGGATAATCTAAAGCTGAAGGCATAGACTATTATGAAACCTCTACACCGGTAGCAAGATTGGAAGCAATCAGACTCTTCATAGCTTTTGCAGCCCACAAGGATTTCAAAGTATACCAAATGGATGTCAAGAGTGCATTTCTGAATGGAATCCAAGAAGAAGAAGTATATGTGGAACAACCCCCTAGTTTCCAACTCAAAGGGAAAGAAGACAAAGTATACAAGCTCAAAAAGGCACTATGATAGGAACCAACTTTACTGTACATTTCTGTACAGTTTAACCCACGGTTATCATGTTTCTAGCATGTTTTTGGGTGAGATACCAAGAGTTCGAAGTTTCGTAAAGGTATTGTTTTTGCCCTAAATCAAGAATGTTGATGTTTTGGATCAAATTCTTGAATTAGAAGATGTCAATTCGTAGTTCTGCTTGTTTAGAAACCTTGAACACAAGTAAATTCCAGATTAGGATGTGTTTTGATAGGTTTTGGTGAAGGCTTAAAGGTTGTGCTTCAGAAAATTATTTGCTTTTCTTGGATTTCAAGGTAAAATGGTTTTCATATTGAATAATTGTTGTTTTATAATGTTTAGGTCAAGTAAAGAGGTGTTTTAAATGATTAGAGTTACTTTATAATGTTTGTTAAGTGTTTAGAGTTGTTTGGTGTTGTTCGATGTGTGTATATATATATATACATGTGTGAGTGTGAAACAGGAAGCAAAAATATAAATGTTTTTTGTTTGCTGCAATCCATATGATCTGTGACGATGCCGGAAATCATCGGGTAATAAACCGGGGTCTTTTTTCCTAGTGACAACATGTTCACGGAACCCTAAAAATAAGTGGAACGGGGGGTGTTTTGTGGTGGTTTAGACTGTATTTGAGAAATTGTACCTCAAATTTCTTATGTATCCAATACGTGTGTTGGAATCAAGTCTTCGTAGTTCCTTAGGGATGGTTTATATAGAGAGGGGTTATGCCCTAAGCCCCATGTTGGGCTTGGATTTTGTGTTCCCTAAGAAAGAGATAATGATGATTTGATCTCCTTGATTTTAGAAGATAATTATGGACATATTTGAATGTCAGAATCATAGTCTTTATGATTTGGGATTTATTCCATGTTTATCCATTTATCATGTGCGTGGGAAATACGATTGAGGATTGACTCTGGCCGACTTAGATGGCCTAAGCTGAACTGGATGAACCCTTCCGAGTTTTGGCCGACCTACGGAGGTCAGGGAGGATAGCCGAGCTAGGATCAGTTTGGATTCCTGTGTGGGGCTCTTGGCCCTTAAGATGTTGGATTTTTCTATCTATATATATTACTGTGCTGATGTGAAGGCGGCACGTGGCGAGTGCTGATCCGACCATCGTCATAAGCCCTCCAGATCTAGCTGAGCTCTTGAGGTCAGCTCGGATCTGTTTCAGGTCATAGCTCGGCCACGGTTCTCTAGACTTGTAGAGTTGATACATAGCCTATTCTGGCAACTTGCAGAGTTCCGTTGTAATTCTTCTATGAATTTGTGGAATTCGAGGCGTCTTAGCCTATGATTGTGGTTGCGCGGTGGAGCTCAAGAAAAAGGATGAAGAAAATATCGCGTTTATGATTATGAGCTGAGCCGTATAAGGCTGCCTACGTACCCTTAACTTGTAAGGGATCAAGCCCAATTTACGTAGGTCTTCAAAAATGATAGCCCCCTTTTGTCAAGGGTGTGATGCCGCTATTTATAGGGCCATGAGTTGGCTGGAACCAAGCTGTCATCAAGCTGTTGGATGAGCTGGAAAATTGGGAACTGCCGAACTGAGATCGGTCTTAGTGTGCCGAGCTGAGAGCTTTTTGAGGCCTGAGAGCGTCGTTTATGAACTTTGTTGCCTAGTTGTGTTGGCTTTGTTCGCGTTGAAGGATGGCGAGCTGGAGGGGCGAGCAAGTCGGTCCCCCCAGTGCTTTATATCGAGCTAGCTGCTAGTTGCTTCATTCTGGTTGTCTTGGCTCACGACGGGAGTCGTGATAGTGCGAAGCAGGCTTGACCGTGCTTGGCCCGGTCCGGCTTATTAAGGGGCGGACCGGATGGGCCAAGGGGCTATCCATTACTGGGCTTACGTATGGTCCAGGTTCGGATCTATAGGCTCTTTCCAGAACTAGGGGACTCGGACCGATTCGACACATCAATGGCCCCCTACTCTTTGAGCTTTCAAATGTGTAAATGAAAGTCATGGTGTAAAGTTGTAACGACTTGATACACCGTTTGCTGAGGTGACTTTTGCAGAGCGATCTGCGGAGATAACGTAAGGCTCACTTAGCGTAGTTTGCCGGTGCCGTGCTTAGGTAGCGACCGGTTTTAAGTGTGTCATGCTTGAGAGCGTAAGGCCACAATTTTAAGAAGATTCACTCGGAAGCGAGCTTTAAATATGATGCCGAGCTGGAGTCGGGCATACAAAAGATTCGCTCGAGGGCTTATCAGAATGACTTCTAGCATTAAGTTTTTCGGCGAGCAGGGCCAGATTAGATACTTCTCGCGTTAAGTTTTCCGGCGAGCAAGGCCAGATTAGGCTGACTTCTTGTGTTAAGTTTTTCGGCGAGCAGGGCCAAATTAGACTGACTTCTCGCGTTGTCAAGCGGACGGGCTTACGATGCCACACTATTAAGCAGACTCAATGTACTTTTTAGTAGACATATGTTTGTTGAGTCAGACATGCAGAGCTCAAAGTGTCTATCCAGCAGGCTTTATTGAGTCCGATATGTGGAACAGGAGCCGGTCTGTTGGGATGACTGATGTGGAGCTACCTGACGTTGTTTTCAAGGCCATGGAAAACGCAAGCTTGCTTTTCTTACTCAAGTTTTGTACTTTGATAGAGTTTCACACTTGCAGGGAACCTGGGTTGGCCAGGACGTTTTCCACGGGCTGGGCAAGTTTTCAGCCATTAATGGAGATTTGATGAAGATTGCCGACCTGAGACAAGGTCGCCCTAACCATGACTACACAATGGGGGTGGATAAGGCAAAGGGTCAGACTGCTAACTTTGTCAGGGACAAACTCCCTTGCAAGGATTTTTATAAGCTGGGCATGGGTGCGGTCTATGACAACCGTCTGAAGGACTTCCGGGAGGGAGTGGACATCGTGTCCGAGTACTCTTGTCGTCCTGCGGCTGCTCTTACCTTGTTTTTTGCTTTATCAGAGCCACCACAGAGTCCAGCCCCCGGTTCTTAGACCAGTAGGCTTGTGGACTTGTAGTTTTTGTTTTGAAACGAAATTTTATTTCAAATCAAATTGTAATCTGTACAATTTGATAATAGAAGGAGTTTTTCATTAAGTTCTCAGCCTTAAATTTATTCCAAGTACTTCTTTAAGTACTTGTTTGAATCCGCACTTTCTTTAAGTGCTTCGTTAATGGTGAGGTATCTTGCCCTCCAGTATGCCATGCATTAACTTGTAGTTTTGGATGGCATATTAAAGGTTTGTCATTTTTTTTTCTCGGGTCTGTCCTGCACACAACGAATACAGCTAAGTCTGACTTGCGGACTTAAAGAGATTGTTTTACAAACTTCTTGAGTCCGACCTGCGGAGCTCAATTGAGTCCAACCTGTGGACTATGGTTCGAGTCCGAATTGTAGTCCTGATGAGCTAGTCCTAGTGGTTCATTCTACGAACCTTGGTTCGAGTATGTCCTGCAGACTTAGAATTTATCCTTTGAAAACCTTGTTGAGTTAGACCTACGAGGCTTAGGTCAAATCTGTCTTACTGATTTGATTTTAAGCCGGTTCCGTACTGCGGAGCTCGGATGTCGATCCCGTCGACTTGGAATTTCTCTTGATGAGTTTTCTTAACTCGAACTTTCGTAACTTTTTGAGTGCTTTCCACTTTATAACTGGGACGTCTTGCCCCTCAGTATGTCATGCACTAACTTATGGTTTTTGGGTGGCATACTTGGTCGTTAGTTGGTCTATTCTCGGGTATGACCTGCAGACTTTATTATTTGAGTCTGTCACGCAGAATTTATTAGTTTGGCCTTTTCCGATCTTGCGGAGTCCGACCTGCGGAGCTCAGGTGTCCGCCATAGAGATTTGAGTGGAGTCCGACCTGCGGAGCTCGGCTTGTCCGTCCCGCGACAATTTAACGGACAAGTTTGTTTGGTCCGACGCGGGGAGCAAGGATGTCATATTTTGGCGAACCGAGTCGAAGTTTTCTTTGAATTCACATATTAAATTTCTGTGAGTTGGGTCAGATTTTTTAGACCTCGCGTGTTTTTTGCTGAACCCAACTTGGTGGAGCTCCGATATCGTATTTTAATGGAGTCGGAAGTATTTCTGACTATTTCAGTGAATTTGAACTTTTGCAAACTCGATATATGCATGTCTGTCCTGCAGAACTTAATGACAAAATACACAACGGAACTAGTCAATACTATATTGAAATAGCGTTAAGGAGAACCTGATGGGACGATGTCCTTATCGCGGGCTTGACCGCTTGGTGCACCAGAGGTGCTGTTGATCGTACCGATGTGACGATGGAGTTTAGATTTGTGGCATCCAGGGCAGCCAACTGCTCCACATATTGTTGGGCGAGCTGGGCCAGTTTGCACTGACTTCCTGCGTTTTGTTGGGCGAGCTGGGCCAAATTTCATTGACTTCAAAGCATTAATTTTTTGCCTAGCAGGGTCAGACTAGTCTAACTTCCCAGGCTTTGTCGAGCGAGCTGGTCCAGTTTGTAATGACTTCCCGCATTAATTTTTTGCCGAGCAGGGCCAGACTTGTCTGACTTCTCGTTTTAAGTAATGGAGAGCGGGACCAGGTCGGACTGACTTCTCGAGGTAATGTTTTAGACGAACAGGGTCAGGTTAGACTGACTTCTCGTTTGAATGATGGCAAGCAGAGCTAGATTAGACTGATGATGAGTCCGTATTTTGTGGTGTTTTAGGTGCTTATTATGTGTCTATTTTGTTGGGAGATACTCTTTTCGGGTATACAATCTCTCGTTGGCTCGGCTCCATGAAAAGAGGTCGTTCGTGTGATTTTTAGGTTTTGGAAGCTCGATAAATATGCTGGAAGATTTTGGAACATATACAGCGATTTTGGGAAGTTTTGTGGAAGACCGGAGAAAATCCGGTTTTAAAGGCTTCAGAGTTTCAGTTTTCGTCTATGTCGGGATCCCGACTAGTGAAGAGAAGACAGAACCGATTAAAGCCAACCGTGAAATTTCGCTTTTAAATCACATTGGACTATTATTATTATTATTATTATTAAGGATTATTTTAATAAATTAGGAAAATTAAAAGTTGGGCTTGGCCCAGGTTAGCCTTCTCCATACATTTGTGCGTAGTTCGGGAGCAGAAAAGGTAGAATGGAATATTAGACATTAGTGTATGAGGTTTTTTTTTTGGGAATAATAGGAAGGCGGCTGGGAACAAAATTGAGAACGGATGCTGCGCACCTTCTTTGCGCAAGTTGCCGTCGATTTCCTTGTATAATTTCAAGGTGATTCAATGTTAATATTTTGTTTTATAACGAATAGTTAGGTTTTCTTTCAGTTAATTGATTATTGAACCATCGATTTCGTATGGCTGTGAGATCTGATTGTGTTTTCTCCTCATTTGATTATTAGTATTTGTCTATTTTTCGATTTACAGATACAGGATTAGAATTGATCGTTTATTTGTTGGCGTGCGATGATTAAGCGGTTATTTTGATCTAAGACCAAAATCCATCTTAGGCGGTTGCCATAAAAGATTGGGTTTTTAATGGTAAACAACACATTATCTGCTGGTTCGTAGCCCGTAGTATTCCTAGTTGGGGATGAAGGAGAGAAATGGTGGCAAGGTAGTAGAAGTCAGGGTGGGAAGTGAAAACTTTGGGTGGGAGAAGCACCAAAATAATAAAAATAAAAAATGAAGAAAATTAAAGATATAAATCTTTTTCTTTTTTTTTTTTGCAGAACAAATATTCAGTTTTTTTTTTTTATTCAACATCAATTTTGGGATCAACTGACTTCTCGCATTAATGTTTTTAGACTTGTCCGACTTCCCGGACTTTGTTGAGCGTGTGTTTGTCCTGTAAACTCAATAAAGACCATTCGTAATGGAAAACAAAATAATAGTAAATTAACGTACCGTTTGCATATTGGGCTTAGTCGTTTGGTGTTGTGCCTAGATAGCGAGCGGATTTACATAAGATTTGCTCAGGTGAGATCTCCATATATGATGCCGAGCTGAAGTCGGTCTTATAGAAGGCGAGTTCCAAATATGATGCCGAACTGAAGTCGGTCTTATAGAAGGCTCGCTCGAAGGCGAGTTCCAGATATAGTGCCGAACTGAGGTCGGTCTTATAGAAGGCTCGCTCGAAGACGAGATCCAGATATGATGCCGAAGTGAAGTCGGTCTTATAGAAGGCTCGCTCGAATACGAGTTCCAGTTATGATGTCGAACTGAAGTCGGTCTTATAGAAGGCTCGCTCCAGGGCGAGTTCCACATATGATGCCGAACTGACTTTTGGGGAATGTCAAAAAATAAGGCCCTTCCCACAACTTTAGGTCGGGAGAGTTCCAAAAATAAATACGAAGTGTGATTATTTAAGTTGTAGAAATATAACCCGATGAGAGCTTGTACCTTGAGAGCTCGGACCTGTAGAGCTGGGGAGCTCGACTCGAATCTTGGAGAGCCGGGGAGCTCAGCTCGGATCTTGGAGAGCTGCGTTTTTTGTGATACAACAGCAACTTTCCGGCGACGATCGGGAATTGAAACTGAATCCGATCGACGCGAAATTTGTAGGGCTTATTTTTCCCTTCATCTTCTTCAATTTGAACGGTGGAAATTTTGTTTCAACGGCTCAATCTCTGGCAATTAGCCACCGATGTGACTGATGCGTTTTAGTGATAGAGCAGCAACTTCCCGGCAACGATCGGATATTGAAACGGACTCCGATCGGCAGAAAATTTGGAGGGCTTATTCTTCCCTTCTTCTTCTTCAATCTGAACGGTGGAAATTTTGTTTCAATGGCTCAATCTTCGGTAACTAGCCTCCGATGTGCCTGCTGCGTTTCCCTAGTGACAACCTGTTCAAGGCGGAACCCTAAAAAAAAGTGGAACGGGGGGTGTTATTGTGGTGGTTAGATAGTATTTGAGAAACTGTACCTCAAACTGTATCCAATGCGTGTATTGGAATCAAGTCTTCGTAGTTCCTTAGGGATGGTATATATAGAGAGGCATTATGTCCTAAGCCGTCGTGGGTCTTTGCCCTTGTTGGGCTTGGATTTCGTGTTACTTAAGGAAGGTATAATGATGATTTGATCTACTAGATTTTAGGAGATAATTATGAACATATTTAATGTCAGAATCAGAGTCTTTATGATTTGGGATTCATTCTCTGTTTATCCGTTTATCATGCGCGTGAGAAATACGATTGAGGATTGACTCTGGCCGACTTAGATGGCCTGAGCTGAACTGGATGAACCCTTCCGTGTTTTGGCCAACCTACGGAGGTCGGGGAGGATAGCCGAACTGGGATTAGTTCGGATTCTTGTGTGGGGCTCTTGGCCCTTAAGATGTTGGATTTTTCTATCTATATTTATTACTGTGCTGATGTGGAGACGGCACGTGACGAGGTGTTGATCCAACCCTCGTCAATCTGATCAAGTTTTGCAAAGGATGTTTAAAAGGTTAGTCCGTTAAATGGGGCTGAGAATGTTATAGTGGGCTTTGATCATATTATTTTATGCAATTAAATATAAACTTTTATGAATTGGATAATTTTGCAAGTTGGATGCAATGAATGTGTAGTATATCAGAGACTTTTCCGTTGTAAGTATACACACGCTGATATATATATATAATTATACATATATGTGAAGCAGATTGGGACATGATTAATGGTAATGGGTTTTGTCGTTTGAATGATGTTATTTGATGCTTAGCTTGAATTGTAGATTTTCTAAAGGATCTAAACAACTTAATTGAAGATGACACAGCTATGATTAAACTTTTGATGCGTTTAATTCTGGCACCGAATGGATTCTTCTAAGAGTTGAAGCTGAGGACCGTCGGAAGAACATGAATGGCCTTGTGCTTCGGCGGATTAGTATCCACTAATGTCTGTGTATGTGATAGGATTTGTTAACATCTAGTTGCCTAAATGAGGGAGTAGATGTGTAAGTGACCATTTGCCTTGAAAACACTTAAGTGGCTAGTTAACAATTAATAACTTACATACTTGTGTAGTTAAAAGCATAAACGTCAAGGTTCTTGGTAAGGTACAAATCAATATCACGATGTGTGGCGTGGTCAGATAAAGTGAATAACTCTGTAAGTTAGTAAGACCCAAGTACGGAGGGACTTCGCCGAACACACACACTATCGGGACTAGTCCGTGGCTATTAGTGTAGCACCACTAATAGGTTGCAACCATATGCTTCGTGGTGAGTAGCACCATGCGTAGTGCCCTTGAGTACTTAATGTAACAAAGATAAGCTAAGTTAGAAACAAAGTAGGATCCTCACGACATGTTGATGTGCATGAAGTGAACCCTAGAGCTTGAGCCGAGTTCATGAAAGATAACTATAAATAATATTAATAATTTGTTGTCCTTTCATTATAAAGCTTGATTGTTCAATAGTTTCTACATTTTACTAAGTAAATTTGTACATACCTCTTTTGCATGTTTGTATGTTTGTTTTGTATGAAAAGATGTGCATGATGAGCCGGATGTTGATGATGACTTTGGGGATGATATATGATCATGCTATCCTATACTATGCTAGAACTTTCATGCTTTCTTATTACCTATGTTGTACCATGGTACCTTGTATTTGATTGCAAGAATTGTTGTACTTTCTTCCTTGAGACTTGTTGTAAGATAGTTAGATAAGTATAATTTTCAGTTTGGCTCGGTTTGTGAGATTTGTTGTAAGATAGTAAGATAAGTATGCTTTTCAGTTTGGTTTGGTTTGGTCTGTATGAATATCGTACTTTGTAAGTTTTGAGACCTTGTTGTTGTAAGCTTTTCTTTCTATCTTTGGTATCGGATGACAATGTAATCTAGCATCTTTTATGTTTATACCCGAGTCGCTTTAACTTCCGTTTTGTTTAACTCGATACGATGATATAGAAACTTACGTATAATTTTGAATTTATTTAATGTTATACATGTTGAACGTTCTTTTTCAGATAACGACTCATTATTTGGGAACGGGACGTTACAGAATATCCAACAATTAGTTAATATCAACATTCAACAACAATTGAAAAGTTTTTTCTATTTTATTCAAGTATATACTTAAAAATAATATTTCATCCCGTCGTATTAGGGCTAACACGGAAGTCATAGATCAAAAATTGGAGTCTCCGTTTCTCAAAAAAAAATAAAAAAAATTGGAGTCTCCAATAAACTGAATAAAGTTTTTTTTTTTTTTTTTTTTTTTTTTGAGACTGAATAAAGTAATTAAACTCTGTAATTAATGTAAACAATTTTATTTTTTTGGAAAGGAATGTATCCAATTTATTAATTCTAATGTTGCGCCCGGGTGAACCTGGAACTGCACTTATGATTATGGAAAACTTACTCCACAAAACGCTAAGCATCCGTTGATTAATTTTATTATTACATATATATTAACCTTTTATAGATAATCCGTAAATGAAAAATACTCCTCGCGTTCCATAATAACTTATTAAGTTGTAAAAAAACACATATTAAGGAGGTGAGATAATAGTTTAACTTTAGCACCAAAATGACTAAAAAAATTCGCTATAATTAATATATTATTCTTTTATTTTTCCACACATTAATAAATAAGGATATATGTAAAAAAAACCATAATCAAGATATTTTAAAAATATAATTCAATCACATAAGAGAGAACACTTTTTTTCACTACTCCATAGTTAAATTGAAATGGAGGTGTAAAATCTCACATCGGTAAAATAAAGTCTTGTACACTCTCATATAAGTGTGAGACTTAAAGGTCTTGTCGATTTGGGTAAGCAGCTTTTAGGCCAAGCGAAAGAAGGCGGTCTAAGTAGTTGACCGGACATTTATGACTCATGTAGCGCCGGGCCCGGGGTGCGGGGGCGTTACGAATGGTATTCGAAGCCGATCGTCATACGGAATTAAGTGTCACACCGTAAGAGGCGGTGGGGGCCACCTCTAGAATCCTATGGTAGGGACGAACTGGGACAAGTCTTGGCCATCCTGGAGAGGACGCCAGTCCCTTATAAGTTGGGAGAATGCAAAATCCACATCGGTAAAGTAAAGTCATGATCACCCCCATATAAGTGTGAGGCATAAATGTCTTGTCAATTTGGGTTAGCCCTTTTAGACCAAGCGAGGACGGCGACATAAGCAGTTGACCGGATATTTATGACTCATGTAGCGCTGCCAAGCCCAGGATCTGGAGGCATTACAGGAGGGGCGTATTTTTTTTCTAACATTATTAAAAGTATGTTACGACCATCTTAAAGTCACATTTGTTTACTGTAGAGGCAGACCCAGCATGTAAAGGAGGTTCTTGAAACCCACCCAAATATCCGTGTAAATTGACTAATATATCCCTCTAATAATATTAACATTGTGTATATATATTATTTCAGACAATTTTAATACTGATAATCCATTTAGTTCAATTGGTTAGAAGTTTTATCACTTATTCAAATGTTATGGGTGAGGTTTTCTTTACTTTTTTTGGCCTCACCGAATCCGCCAAAATATGGTCTTCGTCGTATTTGCTAAAAAAACGGAAGAATGCGACTTTCTAGGATGCCATTCACTACATGGTATATGACCAAAATAAATAAGCAACGATGTCCTCTGAATTTGGTTCATCATATTGGGGATTGTTAGTATTTTCGCAATGATGTTATCACTCCACTAAATATACAATAACCAACCAATAGTCAATGGCAAAACCTTTGCAGCTTAAGCCACGTATGACAAATGAAAATTGTCAACCAAAAATAATAGGTAAGGGTAGGCAATTTAGCACCCAACTCAAATAAATGCCAAAAAAAGGTCACTTCCTATGCTTTTGTTGAATTGAATTTTATTCTCAGGCGTGCAGACGTTCCCAATTTTTTTTTGACAAAAGCTCCCCGCCATTGTTTTTTGACTTCCACGAAAGAAGAGAGAGATTTTCGAAATTTCGATTTTTTTTATGGTTTTTGATTATAAAGAATTGATTTGAGGCTTAATTATGCATTTAGAACACCTAAAAATATCATCTTTTATAAGGACATATTCTATTTATGTTTTCGAATTTGCCCTTCGGGGCATTTACTTTGTCAGATATGTACTGACTAAACAACGCCAAACTGAAAATCCATTCTGTTTAAGTCGATTCAATGTTTAAGGCTTCGTAAATCATCGTTGGAGTTGAAGTTTGGTATTTCAATGTCGGATTTATGTTGCATTATCGGATTTCTTCATTTTATTTTATTTTTTTTGCCGATTCTTCTTTTTTTCTGGTAATTTCCGAGATTTGCTATCTACTTTACTTTAATTATCGGATGTGTGCATCTAGATGTTAATTTCATGTTTGTGATTGTAATTGAGTGATTGTACTATGCATGAATTGTTATTGAATTCTTAATTGAGTGATTTTCAGTGGACATTTGAGTTTTTATTTAGCAATTGAGCTAATACTTTGATTGCAATTTCAGTTTGAATGAGTGTTTAAGTGTTTATGTAATGCATTGACATGTCATACTCAGTGAGATTGCAGTGATATCTCGAATTCAGTGGCAATGCAGTGATATATGTCGTCATTGATTCACAATTGAGCTTATAGATTGACATATCATGATGATCTTGAATGATTATTAGAATAAATTGAAGTGAAATTTCAGTTGGAATGTGTATTTCTGCATCTGCATGTTAGTTTGGTGTTAATTTGATGTTTGTAATTGTAATTCAGTGAATGTAGTATACATGAATTGTGATTGAATACTAAATAGAGTGATTTTCAGTGACATGTGAGCTTTTAGTTAGCAGTTTACCTAATATAATGACTGCAATTTCAGTTTGATCGAGTGTTTATGTGTTGTTGTGAATGCAGTGACATGTCATATTCAGTGACAATTATTGTTTTTTTTTTTTTGGAATTTTTTAAATTTTCAGTGAGATATTAGGTGATTTATTCACAATTGAGCATATACAATCATATATGACAATGATGTTGAATGATTCTCGGAATAAATGTAGTGCAATTTAAGTTTGAATGATTGTTTATGTGATTAACTGCATGCATTGAAATCTGAGATGTAGTGACATATAATATTTTTTTTGGGAAATCCTGTTACTTTGTGGTGGTATATGATGTGATTGATTCACAATTGAGCTAATGGATTGACATATCAGAATGATCTTGGCTAATTATTGGAATAAATGAAGTGTACTTTCGGTTGGAATGAGTATTTAGGTGATGTACTCAATGCAGTGACATGTAGGTTTATAGAGTGACTGGCCTTTTTATTTTGATTGAGTGACATTTTTCTCACGTGCAGTGACATATGCTTTGGTTGTTTTTTTGCAAGATTATATTTTCTTTACAATGCTGATTCTTATGTGCATTTACAAAGAAGGGACATGTGTTGTCACTGTGACACCTGATACTACATTCAAATCTATCCATGATAAACTTTCAAATCTATCCATAAATTCAACATGGACACCGCTTTTTTTTATATGATTACAGTCGGGGGCATTGTTCTTGACCAAAATGTAAATATTCAACAATTCTTTTGGTGAAAGATGGAGGAGAGTAGGAGGGGTTTGAGGTTGCAATTAGAGAAGCTTTCGTAGCAGACATTGCAAGAAAAGACTCTCCAATGGCAACATCTAATTCTGCTTCAATTGCCGTTGCTATTACTACTTGAGCCACGCGATTTGTATCACCCAAATTCCATGGGTATAACGTAAGGTTTATTAAAGATGAGTTTGAATAGGACTCAAGTACGATAATTCACAAGAGGTCTCTAGATGCAAAAGACTTGTCGCCGCTCAAAGAAATCATTGATTGATGATTGCCGAAACCTCTTAGTCTATTTTTCAGATGAACTGGAAAACTATCCCACTCATCTCTTAATTAAGATATTCTTACTCGTGTTGGTAGTAACTCTTGTTGTTATATGGCAGATATGACAAAATAAAGTTGTTGGTTTCCTTATTTAAAAACAATTATGGTGCCAAGGTAAAATCGAATGTAACCCTTGTCGTTATGACAAATATGACAAAATAAAGTTGTTGGTTTCGTTATTTAAAAGCAATTATGGTGCCAAGGTAAGATGAAAGTGATAATCATCCTATCTAATATCTATAATAAAATTAAAAATGAAAATAAAAGAGTATCTTTATCTGTAGAAACAAATAATTATCTTCGACTTGTGAGTAAGGCAAAATGCCAGAATCCACCCTAAGACAGGGTTCGCTTGTTGAAAGATTCCACTGTCAAATTGGCTGTAAATGCTGGAATAGAATTCATCTTCCTGATGAATATTTCTACCTGCCAATTTTTTTTTTTTTTTTTAAACATTCCGATTAATGAAAATGTAATAAATGTTAAAAGAGCTATTGACCTATCTCCAGCACTAGAACCTTTTTACTTCATGACCATCCGGTTTATGGTTTCACATGTCCAGGAGGATCAAGAATAATAATCAGTAATGTGATTAGTAGAGCAAAATTTTTACTTAATCATACATACCTGTTGGGATATCTCAGGCTGCTTAACGTACTCGTTTACCTAAAATATCAGAAATAAGTTTTCAAGTCAAATTAACATATAACCCTAATATACCCTTTTGGATTGGAAGGAGAAATACAAGAATTCTGAACTACAGGGATTAAAATCCTTCACATCTTCAACCTCCAATCGAAAACGATAGGCAAAATCCAAAAGCAAAAACCATGTACATCACAAAATATGTAAACCGAAAAGAATCACTAAAAAGTAGCAAGGAAGCAAAGTTCTTACCAGAATGTTTGAATTTCCTGATTCATATTCAAATTCAAGCTTCTCGTCATCACTTTGAGCATATATAGATTGGAGTGTGAAACGTGTAACAGGTATTCCATCGGCCTTCGATGATCGTCCATTACTATCTGAAAAGGTAATTTAGATAGTAAGCACCGCATACGAAACCTTCTTGTCCACCCCACTACGAGAGATAAAAACACGATAGAGCATTAAATAAGAACTACACAGAAAGTTCAGCCACTGATCATGCTAACACCTTTATTGAATATCATCATTGAATAAGTACACAGAAAACAAATTATCGTGACAGTTGCTCTCGACAAATTGGCTACATCAAGTAAAGCCAAAGGGACATTGATGGAAACACTGAACATATAATTTCCTGTGACCTCAATAAATGTGTTCCCAAACCCAAGTGATTCCCAACTGATTTCACAGGGTTAAAGTTACAAGCAGATATTAGTCAGTCCACATACACAAAAAGATTGCAACATACTTTTACAATCTTGCGAAACATAATTTTTTTTGAACACTGCGAAACATAATTAAAGAGCCCAGAACAGTACTGAACAATCTATATCCCACATTTGAAAATCAATTACAAGTCACAATACATAGCCTAAGCATCAAGCTACACTTCGGTCTTGTCAAGCTGAGTAAACACATTGTAATTATCAACACCCACGAAATGACTACCTCCTACTTCCACCAATACTAAATATCTATAAAGGGCAGCCTGTTGTATGGAAGCATTTTGCCTATACGGCGTCTATGCAAGGGGCGGGCCATTAACACCTACTACAAGCATTCAATTGACAGGATTTATCAGAAAGTTGAATTGCACTTAATACCTTGTAACCAAAAAGTTCACAACAAGCTCTTCGAACACTGAAATTCGATCAGCAAACACAGTCTTGTACCTGTTTGAAATTGACAATAGTTTTCACGTACAAGACAATCATAATAGCACATGTTAAATTAATCAATCAAACGCTGACCTCTCCTCTCTCTTCTCCAGAGTTGCAATTTGCTCTTTCAACTGCACTATCTTTCCAGAGATGTAGGAGTCAACGAGAGTTCCGGCATCAGCTACATAGCCCACAGAATGTTCAGAAAATGGGAAAGACACGTAGAAGATCATGTCAATAACAATACCACCAACACAACTAACCCATTCAGAAGTCAGAACAAGGACTAAGTCATCCAGTGTACCATATAGACAACGTAATCGGGCATTAAAAAACAAGAGAGAACAATAGAGAGAGCATGATTTTGGTGGGAGTTTACCGAGAACACCGAACATCAGATATGTTCTTGATCATTTGTGAAATAATATAGAAGCAGGTTAGACGCACATTAGAGGGGCAAGGGGGTGGAGGGGGAGCATTGCTCAACTCTTCCTCAGGCCAACCACTAACCTTACGAGTATATTGGGTCATTCCAGCAAAAGCTAAGAAAGACTGATTAAAAGAATCTCTCTAAAAGTCTAAGAGGTTGGCCATGCCAGCATAAGCTAAGAATGACTGACTGACCAACACAATAGAAGCTCCCTCATCTTTTACAGAGTTAATACTTCAATATTCTCTCAATTAAATCCCTCAGCGCATTTTCCGTAAGCTACAGTGCAGTGTTTTGTTTATTTTTTAATTTAACAAACCATCAAACACGCCATTCGTGTTGTCGCTATGACAACAGACCTTTTATGGATATACAGAATCCGGGAAAAAATGTAACAGCTGTTTCAGCTATAGCTAGAGAAATCTAATGTTTGGCTGCTGGGATGATGTTTTTAGGCTTTTTGGCAATAGTGTTTTGTTTAGCAATGTATAGCTTTGGATAGGTTGTTGGCATTAGTGTCTTGGTGGTTGTATCACCAATTTAGTTTTGATTGTTGGGTTTTCCAATGTGTTTATACCTATACTCTTTCCCTGACACCCGGTTTTACTCGCATTGGGTTTTTCGGACTAGGCTTTTAAGGAGGTAGGGTAGCACATTGAAGAAGTCTTGGTGTTGAGGAGGCCATGGGTGGCATTAAACCTTGTAATTCTCTTTTCATTAATATAAATTACAGGCCCTAAAAACAAAATTGATCAAGGAAGTACCTATCGGCAGGAAAGTAAAGATGATAAACATTTCGTCTACCACTGTGTAGACTATTAGTTGATATATTAGTTATAAAAATTATCATATTAGTTGTTCTAATTATCACAGCTGTATTCTTAATATTCGTGTAACACTTAAATGATGTTGTTATATAAAGCATCTAAATGGTTATGACAAGAGTCTCCTAGGTTCTCCTAAACACATTTATTAGCCAACCACATTTATTAGCTTGTCTGATTACTACCATTGTAATCTCCTATTTAACAAACCGTATCTCTCTTTTGATGTAATAACAAGAACTAAACTTGTCTTCTTCATTTCTATAAAGAAGAGAGAATATAAATAAAGAAGACAAGTTTAGTTCTTGTTATTACATCAAAAGACCGATACGGTTTGTTAAATAGGAGATTACAATGGTAGTAATCAGACAAGCTAATAAATGTGGGTGGCTAATAAATGTGTTTAGGAGAACCTAGGAGACTCTTGTCATAACCACTTAGATGCTTTATATAACAGCATCATTTAAGTGTTACACGAATATTAAGAATACAGCTGTGATAATTAGAACTAATATGATAATTATAATAACTAATATATCAACTAATACTCCTCCTCAAGCTGGCTTATAGATATCCAATAAGTTCAAACTTGCCACAAAATTGTTGAAATGGGAGTCTAGGCAGGCCCTTGGTAAAGATGTCTGCAACTTGCACCTTAGTGTTGATGTAGGAAAGGTGAAGGTTGCCCTCTTCTTGTTTTTCTTTAATGAAGTGTCTGTCTATCTCAACATGTTTTGTTCTGTCATGTTGCACTGGATTATTAGATATTTCTATAGCAGACTTGCTATCACTGTAAAGGGTAACAGGTTTTGCATAAGGGATTTTGAGTTCCCTCATTACCCTTTGAATCCATAGTAGTTCACAGATTCCCAACGCAATTGCTCTGAATTCAGCTTCAGCTGAACTCCTAGCTACCACAACCTGTTTTTTGCTCCTCCACGACACTAGATTTCCAAACGGATACATGCACCATCCCGTGGTAGATCTTCTGTCCGAGACAGATCCTGCCCAATCAGCATCAGCATATCCTTCAATTGTGATTGTTCCTTGAGCTTTGAATAGAATTCCTTTGCCTGGTCTGCCTTTTAGGTATTTCAGTAGTCTGATAGCAGCATCAAGATGAATCTGTCTTGGTGAATGCATGTGTTGACTGAGTTGACTGACAGCAAAACAGATGTCAGGTCTTGTGTGTGAGAGGTAGATAAGTCTGCCTACTAATCTCTGGTAATTCTCCTGGTTGATCTGTTCCCCAGGGTCATCCTTTCCAATCTTGACAGTGTTATCTACAGGAGTTTCCACAGGCTTGCATCCCAATAGGCCATACTCTTTGAGAAGGTCCATAGTATACTTCCTTTGTGTGAGCAGGATTCCTTCTTTGGATCTGGCAACTTCAATACCTAAAAAATAGGTTAGTTGGCCAAGGTCTTTGATGTCAAACTCCTGCCTCAATAAAGACTTCAGATGAGAGATATCATCACTGGAATTTCCAGTGATGATAATGTCATCTACATAGACAATCAGAATAGTGACTCCTCCTGAGTGAGAGTGTTTATAAAATAAAGTATGGTCACTGTGGCCTTGTGAGTAGCCTCCCAGTTTCATGACCTTAGAGAATCTATCAAACCATGCTCTAGGTGATTGTTTAAGTCCATACAAAGACTTATGCAATTTACAGACTTGGTTTTGTTTGACAATGAAGCCAGGTGGTGGTAGCATATATACTTCTTCCTTAAGGTCTCCATTCAAGAAAGCATTCTTTACATCCATTTGATGCAATGTCCAGTTATGGACAGCAGCAATGGATATAAGAATTCCGACTGTATTGAGCCTAGCAACAGGGGCAAAAGTTTCATTGTAGTCTATACCAAAGGTTTGGGTATAACCCTTTGCAACCTGATGGGAATCAACTTTACGTGATTCCGGTGCATTTTCTACCCCCGTTTACCACACTTTTAGCATGTTTCTTGGTAATTTAGACCGTTTTAGGGGTAATATCGTGAGTTTATAGCACGGGGAGTAAATCCGTCACTTTGATGGTTTACTACCTCCTTTTATTGATATTGACCCTATTCCGAGCACTTTTACCCTCCGGAATGTTTTGGTTGTTTTTGGTTGTTGTGATGATGTAGGGTATTGGTGTCTCGAGAACCCGGAAGGCGAAGATTTATGATGATAAGTGTGATCAAGGTGCAAGAATGAGCCAAGAAAGAAGAAAGAATAGGAAAAGGAAGAGAAAGAGTTGGTGCCCGAGTGATCGTTCGATTCGAAGCATTTTGACCCATGATGGTGGCATTTTCTCGGTCATGACTTCTTAATGAAAGTTGTAGATAATTGAAAGAGCTTTCCAACGCATCTTGAATCACCCAAATCGGAGCTCGGACAAAGAAGTTATGAAGGTTTTACCGCAGCAGAAAAAATTCAACATGCGAAACGCACGTTTGGAGCTTTCAAACGTGCGTTTTGGACTGTTTTTTCGAATACGAGTTGCAAAACTGTCTCAAACGCACGTTCCCAACCTTCCAAACGTGCGTTTGGGTCGTTTCCTCGCTATAAAAACACATCGAATGAGAAAAAAAAAGGGGGAGAACATAGCAGCCGCGAAATGGAGTAGTTTTAGGTTAATTTGGGCGATTTTCTTCATCCTTAGGAGTTAAAATTCGTGTTATATACCGTTAGAATCGTCTTTCAATCCTCTCTTTGATTATCTAACTTAGAACATCGATTTGTAACATTTCAATTGTCAAAATTTGATCTTTTTGGAGACAACTTTGGTGCTTCGTTTCTTTAGATAAAATGGGTATGATTTCTTTCTCTTTTGTTGTTATTGCTATGTTTTTCTTCATTGTTTGTTGTTTAGATTGTATAATGTGTAGCTAATTTCTCTCCATAGCCGGGTCATGTGAAATTTGGTGAAATCACTCTTTGGGTGATGAAATTGGGAGTGGGTAGTGCTTTTTATTGTTTAATCTTGCTCGTTTCACGTCGTAGAACTTGTTATAACGGATTTGGGCTAGATTGATCACCTAGGTCAAACATCACACACACCACTCTTGAGAGTTGTTCAGAGAGAGGGGTGTGGGAAAAGGGTTCTAGGATCGTGGTGTAGTCTCGGTTTAGTTGTTAAACCGAGCTCATCGTGAGGTTACTCGTTTATACGTTTAAGCGGCTCGAGTGCAAAACATGACTTGTTAGGAGAGAGTTGTTCGGACCTTAACATGGCATAAGGTGTTAGAAGAGAGTTGTTCGACGCTAGCACCGGGTTTAGGAGTTCGCACCCGTGAAATTGAATGCAAGAGTTCGTTTATTATATTGCACACTCCCGGTTTTGTCTATCCTGGGGTTGAAATTAGTCATTTTGATCATGGTTCGGCTATGTCCCTTTCCCCTTTAGACTTGTTAGTTTAATTTACTTTAGTTTAATTGAAGTGTACAAACATTCCAACAACTTGTTTGCCTAGACTAAGCAATAAGTTCACTTTGGTACTCACAAGCACATCTTCTCTCGTGGGATCGACCTCGGACTCCCGTAGCTTTACTCGCAATCGACCCGGTACACTGCCGGTTAGAGAGCTTGTTTAGTCACCGTTGTCTTGAGAATATTATAAATTTTGTTTGGTGAAATAAACGCTCATCAAAATGGCGCCGTTGCCGGGGAAGATGTGTGCTATTTGTGATATCTTGCAAGTGAACCGAAGGCTTGGGCCTAGGTTTTATTTTATTGTTTTCTTGTTGTTTGGTGTTTTGTAGTGCATTGCCCGGAGTTTTTGAGAACCGCTTGAACCTTACATTGCTAGAATGGAGACCTTTGCTAAACAAAGAGGAAGGGGCCTTCTAGTTGGGAATTTGATTGCTAGATTTGAAGGTTTGAGTCCGGAACAAACGGGAATGGACCAAGACACTAATCAAGTTGGTCGTGGAGGCCAAGTTTTTGTGGAACACCCTTCTATCGGGGAGGTCAAGGAGTTACTAATCGAGCTCAAGGCCAATCCTTAAGTAACAATGTTCAACAAAGGGTAAACCGTCAAGGGAAAGGACAAGGTGGAGCAATGCCACCAATGGACCCGAATGCTATGAATTGGCTCGTGAATCAAGTACAAGAGCGATTTCAAGCATTAATGCAAGCTCATATGCAAACTCCCAATCCGGCACCGAATCAAGGAGATGTGCGGACTTGTAGAGATTTGGTCATGCCACGGGCCGACTTGGTGGGGCATAGTCCGATAAGGTTGCCCCCGATCACCGCCAACACTATGAGTATTGGGCAAAATATTATCAATATGATTAGGGACAACTCAACCTTTAGAGGGACGGAAATCGAAAATCCTTATTTCTTCCTAGATCATTATCTCGAGGTGTGTCGGACTATAAGGATGGAAGGTGTTAGTGAAGAGGCAATCAAGCTACTTTTGTTCCCATTCACTCTAAAAGACCAAGCAAGGGCGTGGTATGACTCCTTAAGGCATGACTCCCTACACACTTGGACCGAGGTGGTGCGCACATTTTTACTTAAATACTATCCACCGGGAAAAGTTTTTGATTTGAAAGAGGCAATCATGACCTTTGATGCTTATGAAGACGAGTCACTACTCGAGGCATGGGAACGGTATAAGGCCTTGTTGCGCCAATGTCCCGTACATGGAGTCACTCTCGGGGACCAAGTCCATTGTTTCTTGCGGGGACTTGATCAAGATATGCAAAACCGACTTCATGCTTCAAGCGGTGGTGATATAATGATGTTACAACCTGATCAAGCGTTTGACCAAATTGAACGGATTGCGGAAACTTCAAGACTTTATGTTTCCGAGACAAGAAGAGGGCCAAGACGCAAGAAACCGAGTGAGATGAAGTCGGTAGGGAAAAGATTGAAGATGCACACCATGAGAAATTGTTGGACCAACAAGAGGAATCTTTGCAAAATCTTGAAGATCGAGTAGTGCAACTAAATGAAAAGAGGATGTTTGAGAAAGAAGAAGAAACAAGAAAGGAGCTAGAAGCCGTGGGAAAAGAGCGAGAAGAGGCTCATTCAAGGAAAACGGAGAGAGAGGATGATGATTTTTATCTAGATGAAGCGTTTTCCGAGCTAGAGATTGAGTTGGGATCGCCCATATCACTAGAGGTTCCTCTCGTGGAGTTTGACTGTGGTAAGTTTCACATTCTTCCGATTACACCCTCACTTCCTGATGTGAACATTGATGATGCCTTGGTGGAATGTATGGTGGAACCAACCATTGTTAAGACTCAACATGAAATCTTTGGTGATGAAAGTAGCTCGTTTTGGGATGAAGAAGAGATGGAAGAGGTGCAATGTTTGTCTATTACACCGCCTCCCGAAGAAATGCAAGACGATGACTTGGAGGAGTGTATGATAGATTTGAGCACATTTTTTGAAGAACCGGACTCTGAGTTTGAAGAGAAGACGGGATCGCCCATTTCACCACCACTCCCGATTGAAGTGTATGATGATGCAATTTTGGAGTGTGTGATGAAATCTCATGAGCTTGATATGACATCCGTGGTAGAGCTACCGGAAGAGTTGGAGGTGATTAGCATACCGGTCCCGGACTACTACACTCTTTACTCCCCGGTAGATGAAGCTCACAAGATTTATGAAAGGGAACAACTACACATGGGATGGTAATTTCAAGAAGAGGATGATGGCGGATTTCAACGAAAGGGGATTCCCAAGAGCCATGTGCGGTAAGTTCCTAGTGAACTCGTTTTCCCCTATGCTTGCTATGCTCATTCTCCTTGAATTGTTGATATTCTTGAGTTCGGATTTCGGTTGATGGTTTTTGGTGATTTTTGATTGAATTAAAAATGTTGTCTTGAGTTGTTTTGAGTCTTTTGTGGTATGAGTCCGTATAGCGCCACTACGTCGATGCTAATGACGTTAAACAAAGCACTTCTACTTTTTCTCGCCTGTGCCAATAGTATAACTTTGAAAAATTGGCACCGTATAAGTCATTTTGTCGAGCCAACGACGTAAAACAAAGGCGCTTTGTGGGAGGCAACCCACCTTTTTGGTAATAATTTTGTTTTTGAAGTGTTTTTTGGGTGCAAGAGGGGAGAGTTTTGTCTCACAAGAGAGTTTGGGGTGAGATTTTCTTTTTGGTTCTGGCCTTTGTACATAGACGGGGATGTTTTTATGTGAGCCTCTGTGGCCTTATTTTATGCGTGGATGCTCTGTGTTTCTTTTGATTATCTTTACATCCAAAGGCACTTCCCGTCTAGTATGGTTGATATGCTTTGATACCTTGATTGTGGCATGGCTTCTATTTTTATATATCTCGTATCTATCACCATCTTTTGGCACGTGGATTTTTTTTTCCCGTGCATGTGTTTGCCTTGTTTCCTATCTACATGGTGTTCAGGTACTCGAGATGGAGCTTACTAGAAGATGTCACGTGAGCTAAAGTGCGCCTTTCTGCCGGGTTTTGGTCAAACAGCTAAGTCTTTTACTCTTTTTATCTCTCACACACTGAGGACAATGTTTCGTTTAAGTGTGGGGTGGGAGACTTAGCCGTTTTCTTGTTTTCGTTGTTAAATGTGCTATAAATGTGGTATGCTTAGCCTATGATCGGGCTCGAGTCGATTTTTGGGTAATTTTTAAAAATTTTCAAGGGTCTTAACACCGTGTTGTATGTGTTATTTTCACATTTGAGGGGTGATCACCTTAGTCGGGATCCCGAACATGTACATTGTGGTTTGATATTATCTTGAGAATGGAGTCTTATTAATTTCACGAAAGCTGCACTTTGTGCACAATTTGATTGCTACCACCTCTCATATCACTAGTCTCGAGGCGAAATGTTTAAGGTTCACCTAAGTAGGACACGGGATGACGGTTCTGGCGTTCTTTTTGACCCTACCATAGCCAAATAAGCCTTAACCGGAAAATTTACCCTTCGTAGCCCTCTCTCGACCTTGATAGAATGGTCCGACCACCATTCGCTTATAGCCGTTTTGTTACTTAGTCGAAACCTACCCTTGAGCTTTATTATGGTCACATTTCCTTCATTTTATACCCTGCGAGTGGACTTAGTCTTCTGTTAGACCACACTTGCTAAGGCAAGTGTGGGGCGGGGGAGATGATGTTTTTGATTGGGTTGTTGTTTCTCGTTTTGAGCTATAAAGTGTTGAGGAGCTCGTTTGGGCTTGGTGTTCGGCTCTTGGGCCAAAAGAAAAGAAAATCTCTTCTTCTATCTCCTCTTAAAAAAAAAAAAAAAAGAAAAAAAAAAAGAAAAAAAAAGAAGAGGATGTACATAGAAATAAAGGCGTGGAGTCAAAGTAAGGAGCTCAATGATAAATTTTTATGATGTTAGAGTTGGGATAGTGAGATAGGTGCTAGTATGCTTGAACTCACCTCACGACACTTGAAACATAGTCGAGTTTGGCAATGAGTTCGGGTGCACTAGTAACTATGGTTCCCAAAGTGTCAAAGTTGATCAAAAAGGAGTTTTGGGTGGTTTGCATGATAAAGATGAGTTAGTACTTGGTTGATTAGGTTCACTCGTACTTCTTTTCTCCAGTTCCCAAAATACCCCTTTCGACTAACCGAAATCACCCTAGCCTAACGTTATAACCGCTCAAGTCCTGCCCGATCGTGTCCAAACTTAGTAAACTAGATTAGTGGAGAGGCTAGTGATTATGCGAGACGGTTGGTAGACTTTTGGTTGGGATTCAAGCCCCGACAATCATTTTGAGCATTTGGTTTTAGCTTGGCACCACACACACTCCATTTTCTTGATAATGTTGTACCAATGTGTTTATGTTCGTGTTTCTTACTTTGGGGCCACCTCGAGAGTGTGAGTAGTAGCACCTACATCATAAAGTTGAATCCCTTGGTTTGTTTTAAAACGCCTATTTTACTCGAGGACGAGCAAAGGCTAAGTGTGGGGTGGTGATGGGAATCAACTTTACGTGATTCCGGTGCATTTTCTACCCCCGTTTACCACACTTTTAGCATGTTTCTTGGTAATTTAGACCGTTTTAGGGGTAATATCGTGAGTTTATAGCACGGGGAGTAAATCCGTCACTTTGATGGTTTACTACCTCCTTTTATTGATATTGACCCTATTCCGAGCACTTTTACCCTCCGGAATGTTTTGGTTGTTTTTGGTTGTTGTGATGATGTAGGGTATTGGTGTCTCGAGAACCCGGAAGGCGAAGATTTATGATGATAAGTGTGATCAAGGTGCAAGAATGAGCCAAGAAAGAAGAAAGAATAGGAAAAGGAAGAGAAAGAGTTGGTGCCCGAGTGACTCGTTCGATTCGAAGCATTTTGACCCATGATGGTGGCATTTTTCGGTCATGACTTCTTAATGAAAGTTGTAGATAATTGAAAGAGCTTTCCAACGCATCTTGAATCACCCAAATCGGAGCTCGGACAAAGAAGTTATGAAGGTTTTACTGCAGCAGAAAAAATTCAACATGCGAAACGCACGTTTGGAGCTTTCAAACGTGCGTTTTGGACTCGTTTTTTCGAATACGAGTTGAAATTGTCTCAAACGCACGTTCCCAACCTTCCAAACGTGCGTTTGGGTCGTTTCTGCTATAAAAACACATCGAACAGCGAAAAAAAAAAGGGGGAGAACATAGCAGCCGCGAAATGGAGTAGTTTTAGGTTAATTTGGGCGATTTTCTTCATCCTTAGGAGTTAAAATTCGTGTTATATACCGTTAGAATCGTCTTTCAATCCTCTCTTTGATTATCTAACTTAGAACATCGATTTGTAACATTTCAATTGTCAAAATTTGATCTTTTTGGAGACAACTTTGGTGCTTCGTTTCTTAGATAAAATGGGTATGATTTCTTTCTCTTTTGTTGTTATTGCTATGTTTTTCTTCATTGTTTGTTGTTTAGATTGTATAATGTGTAGCTAATTTCTCTCCATAGCCGGGTCATGTGAAATTTGGTGAAATCACTCTTTGGGTGATGAAATTGGGAGTGGGTAGTGCTTTTTATTGTTTAATCTTGCTCGTTTCACGTCGTAGAACTTGTTATAACGGATTTGGGCTAGATTGATCACCTAGGTCAAACATCACACACACCACTCTTGAGAGTTGTTCGAGAGAGGGGTGTGGGAAAAGGGTTCTAGGATCGTGGTGTAGTCTCGGTTTAGTTGTTAAACCGAGCTCATCGTGAGGTTACTCGTTTATACGTTTAAGCGGCTCGAGTGCAAAACATGACTTGTTAGGAGAGAGTTGTTCGGACCTTAACATGGCATAAGGTGTTAGAAGAGAGTTGTTCGGACGCTAGCACCGGGTTTAGGAGTTCGCACCCGTGAAATTGAATGCAAGAGTTCGTTTATTATATTGCACACTCCCGGTTTTGTCTATCCTTGGGGTTGAAATTAGTCATTTTGATCATGGTTCGGCTATGTCCCTTTCCCCTTTAGACTTGTTAGTTTAATTTACTTTAGTTTAATTGAAGTGTACAAACATTCCAACAACTTGTTTGCCTAGACTAAGCAATAAGTTCACTTTGGTACTCACAAGCACATCTTCTCTGTGGGATCGACCTCGGACTCCTGTAGCTTTACTCGCAATCGACCCGGTACACTGCCGGTTAGAGAGCTTGTTTAGTCACCGTTGTCTTGAGAATATTATAAATTTTGTTTGGTGAAATAAACGCTCATCACAACCAATCTAGCCTTGTGTCTATTAATGGTTCCATCAGGATTGTGTTTCACAGTGAACAACCATCTACATCCAACAGGTTTAACTCCTTTAGGCATGTCAACAAGGTCCCAAGTGTGGTTAGCTTCAAGAGCATGAAGCTCTTCCATGACTGCCTTTTTCCACAAGACAAATCAGTGCCTGTTGGATTGTTTTTGGTATATTCATTGTGTCTATATTAGCAAGGTAAGACCTGTAGTGTGTGGACACTTTCCCATAGGACACAAACCTGTCTATAGGGTGATTGGTACAGGCCCTAGTACTCTTTCTTAGAGCAATAGGTAAGTCTTCAGGAGAGGGAATAGGAGAGATATTACCAGTTTGCTCTAGATCAGTACTTTCAACAGTGGTTGTTTCAGTTTGCTCTAGATCAGGACTTCCCATAGCAGTAGGCTCATTCATTTGGTTTGGTTGTTCTTCCTCTGATGCACATTGCTGAGTTTCCTGTAAAGACAAATTAATACTAGTATCTTGAGATGGATTAGTAGAGCTAAGAGTCTTTGAAGACTTCTTTTGTCTAGTATAGACAATAATTCTTTTATCAGGCTCAGCAATACTCTTGTCAGACTATGGTGGCTGTGTTTCTGGAATGAAATCAGGTGTAACAACAGGCAAACTACACTCATTGTTAAGGAAGTCATATTGTTCCAGACTTGTGTTGGAGTCCTTGTTGTAGAAGGGTTGATCTTCAAAGAAGGTGACATCATAAGAGATGTAAAACTTACTTGTTTTAGGATCAAAGCACTTAAAACCTTTTTGAGTAGAAGAATACCCTACAAAAACAGTTTTGACTGCTCTTGGTCCAATCTTACTCCTGTTTTGGGAGTGGATATGGACAAAGGCAGTACACCCAAAGATTTTCAAAGGTATGTCAGTCACAAGCTTAGTATGAGGGTAGGACATTGTAAGAGTTTCAATGGGGGTTTTAAACTTTAAAATTCTGGAAGGCATCCTATTGATGAGAAAGGCTGCTGTGAGAACAGCTTCACCCCAATAGTGTGAGAGAACATTATAAGAAAATAGCAGGGTTCTGGTCACTTCTAAGAGGTGTCTATTCTTCCTCTCTGCCACACCATTCTGTTGTGGAGTGTTAGTGCATGAGGTTTGATGGACAATCCCTTTTTCTGTGAGAAAAGGCCCTAGACAAGAATTCAGATATTCAGTTCCATTATCAGATCTGAGTATCTGAATCTTGGTTTGAAATTGTGTTTCAACCATTTTGTAAAACCTTTCAAAGATCTCACTCACATCTGATTTTTGTTTCATGAGATAGACCCAACACACTCTAGTGTGGTCATCTATAAATGTCACAAACCATCTGTTATGAGTGAGATTAGGGTTTTTTGATGGTCCCCATACATCAGAGTGAATAAGATTAAAAGGAACAGATTCTTTATAAGATACAGGTTTGTAAGGGTTTCTAGTATGTTTAGAAATTTCACAAAACTCACACTTTAAAAACTCAGAATTGATTCCAGAAAACATAGTAGGGTACAATTTCTTAAGGTACACAAAATTAGGATGACCTAAACGAAGATGTAACATTTTGATCTTATTACACTTGTCATCCACAGAAACACCTAAGCCCCTATCAGTCTGCCTTGAGTGGCCTTCAAAAAAGTACAGTCCCTTCATCTTCTTAGCACTGCCAATCTTCTCCAAAGATTCCAGCCCCTGAAACTCACAGTAATTTTCAGAAAAATTAGCAGCACATTTCTCTTCCTTACAAAACTGACTGACAGAGAATAGGTTGCAAGATAGTTTAGGAACATATAGAACATTGTTTAGAGTGATTTTATCATTCAACTTAACAGTCCTTGTTCCTTCCACTCTAGAACTAGTGCCATCAGCAATGGTAACAAAGTGTGGTTCATTAGTTTTAGAGTAGGAATTTAACAACAAGAAATCACCTGTCATATGGCTAGAAGCACCTGAGTCAATAATCCAGGTATTCTTACCATTTTGAGCCGCTGCACCAGTGGAGGAATCAGTTGGTTGCATCCTTTTATCCAACAGGTGGTTTAGAGCATCCATTTGCTCCTTAGAGAAGAGATTAGTCTGACCACCATCAGTTGCACCATACCCCTGTTTCTGCTCTGTCCAGTTTCCATTTCTCCTTTAGTTTGGATTTTTCTGTAGATGTGGTGGTTTCCCATGAAGATTCCAGCATGTATCTTTGGTGTGATCCCTCTTTTTGCAGTGATCACAGAGCAGATTACTTTTCTGGTCATTTTTCTTGACATAGCCCTTACTTATGAGGGCTGTTTCCACAGCAGCAGCATTGAGAGCAGATTGCTCTCCTCCTTGAGTAGCAAAGCACGGGCCTTGAGATGTAGGTATGGTTCCTCCCATAACACCCTTTCTCGCTTTCTTCTTTCTTATAGAAGCAAAAGCCTCGGAAGGGTAGTATTGGAACTTGTGCCAAAATCCTTTCTCTGGCAGCATCATAGATGGGGTTGAGTCCATACAGGAAATCAAACACCCTTTCCTTATCAATAAGTTTTTGAAACAGCAGGGTATCAGCATTACATCCCCATTCAGTGATGGTAAGCTGATCATATTCTTGCCATAATTTTTTGAGGCAGTTGTAATATCTGGTGACATCCATTGATCCTTGTTTAATCTCTTTCAAAGTTGGTTCTAATCCCAAAAGCCTGAGCAAAATTTCCCTGATCTGAGTAGGCTTCGGTGATGCTATCCCATATATCCTTTTTAGATTTTGCATACATATGAACCTGGCCTATTTCATCGATCATAGAGTTAATAAGCCAAGAACTTATGGTTGCATTTTATGTCTCCCAAGTGTAGTAGGCATCGGATTCATCTTGGGGTTTTTTGGTATACCCAATGAGGTAGCCCAACTTTCCTCTACCAGTGATGTACATACAGACTGCTTGAGCCCATTGTAGGTAGTTAGCTCCGCCACTGAGCTTCTTTGTAGTAATCTGAATGGCAGGATTTTCAAATCCTCCCAAAGAAAGCGACACAGTCTTTTCTGAGTTTCCAGAAATTGTACTGGATTCAGTCATCTTGAGAAAGATGAGATTTTTGAATAAGAAGAGAGAGACAAAAAAGAAGATGAAACGGCAGGCTGAATTTTTCAGCGCTCCGATACCATGTAGAAATGAAGAAGACAAGTTTAGTTCTTGTTATTACATCAAAAGAGAGATACAGTTTGATAAATAGGAGATTACAATGGTAGTAATCAGACAAGCTAATAAATGTGGGTGGCTAATAAATGTGTTTAGAAGGACCTAGGAGACTCTTGTCATAACTACTTAGATGCTTTATATAACAGCATCATTTAAGTGTTACACGAATATTAAGAATACAGCTGTGATAATTAGAACTAATATGATAATTATAATAACTAATATATCAACTAATAGTTAAAATGTTTATTGGCGGACAAGGGAAGATGGAGATCCTCACTGGTAGCACTGCTGCACCAGAACCTACTGATGATAAGTTCAAACAGTGGGAGACTGACAACAACTTAGTCATGTCATGGCTCACTAGATCCATGACCCTTGACCAATGTGAAAATTTTATTTTTATGACATAGCCCATGAGATTTGGGCAGCTGCTAAGGAGTTACACTCCAAAGCTGATAATACCTCAGAGATTTATGCAGTCAAAGCTAAACTCCATGGGTTAGTTCAGGGAAATATGAACACTATCCAGTACTATAATCTACTCTCCAGGTCTTGGCAGCAACTTGACTTGGTGGATGAAATCCAATGGAGCTGTCCAGAGGATGCCAAACGCCACAAAGATGCCACTGAAAAGGATAGAGTGTTCCAATTTCTCATAGGTTTAAACCAGGAGCTTGATGATGTAAGGGGCAGGATCATTGCCACCAAGCCCCTTCCCTCACTCAAAACAACTGTCTCTGAAATCAGACATGAGGAGAGCCGTAGAAAACTTATGGTAAGAAATCCAGCCCCTGATTATGAGGGATCTGCTATGGTCTCAAGGTCTGATAAAAAATGGGGTACAAACCAAAAGGAAAAGAAGAAAAAATTTTGGTGTGATTTCTGCAAAAAAAAAAAAACAAGACATATTAAGGACAATTGCTGGAAACTCCCTAGCAGAATGGAATAGCAGAAAGGAAAAATAGACACCTCTTGGAGGTTGCTAGATCCTTACTGTTTTCCATGAATGTACCAAAGTATCTTTGGGGAGAAGCAGTCTTAACTGATGCCTTTTTAATTAACAAGTTACCTTCTAAGGTTTTAAAGTTCAGAACCCCAAGAGATGTTCTCATGGAAGCTTTTCCTAATCTACCTTGTGAATCTGTTATCCCTTTGAAAGTCTTTGGATGTACTTCTTTTATACATATTTATCCTCATAATAGGAGTAAACTTGACCCCAAGACACTTAAATGTATCTTTATAGGATACTCAAATAAGCAAAAAGGGTACAAATGTTTTTCTCCCATAACAAAGAGATTCTACAACACTATGGATGTTACCTTTTATGAGCATCAACCTTATTTTGGTCAACAAACTAAGTCTTTTCACAGAATTGTCAAGGATGGGATGTTGACATTTCATGTCCTGAATATATGTCTACACCTACTTTGTCTAATATTGACAATTCATGTCCTGAATATATGTCTACACCTACTTTGTCTAATATTCCTGTGCAGGATCCCAAGGATCCCAAGAATATCAAGGATAGACCACCTATTTTTCATGTTTATTCCAGAAAGAAAGGAAGACAAAATTCTGAAGAATTGGTCAACCATCAACCTGATCCATCATAACCTACTCAAACTGAGCACATGACTGAAGCAAGTATACCTAGTAGTCCAGGTAATTCTGAAATACAAAGGACTCCTGAACCAAGTACCTCTCCTTCACCTCATGAGAAAAGGTATGCTGAAAACTTACTTGATAGTAGACCTATTGCTATTAGAAAAGGGGTTAGACTCTACACTAAACATTCTTTATATAATTTCATGTCTTATTCTGCTCTGTCTAACCAATATGGTCTATTCACTGAAAGTTTAGACACAAAATTCATTCCTAAGTCTATTTATGACGCAAAAGGGAATCCTAAGTGGGAAGCAGCTATTAATAATGAGATGTCAGCCCTAGAAAAGAATGGTAGACCATCACTGATTTACCTAAAGGAAAGAAAACCGTTGGATGTAGGTGGATCTTTACTATTAAATACAATGCTGATGGCTCTATAAATAAACATAAGGTTGGCTTGTAGCTAAGGGATTCACTCAAGCTTATGGGATAGATTACCTAGAGACCTTTGCCCCGGTTGCTAAGCTTAACATTGTTAGAGTTCTATTCTCCCTAGCTATCAACTTAGATTGGCCCCTTTTCCAACTAGATGTTAAGAATGCTTTTCTAAATGGGAACCTAGAAGAGGAAATTTATATGACTATTCCTCCCGGATATGGAACTCGAAAATTAAACAACAAAGTCCGTAAACTCCATAAGACTTTGTATGGCCTTAAACAATCCCCTAGGGCTTGGTTTGCTAGAATTACTAAAACTGTCACGCAGTTTGGGTACACCCAGTGTCAATCTGATCATACTATGTTCATTCATATTTCTTCTACTGGACAAAAATGTATCATGATTGTGTATGTCGATGACATCATCTTGACAGGACATGATCTTAATCAAATATTAAAGCTAAAAATTGTCTTGGCAGAATCTTTTGAAATTAAGGATCTGGGCAACATAAAATACTTCCTTGGAATGGAAGTTGCCAGAAACAAGAATGGTCTTTGTGTTTCCCAAAGAAAATATGTACTAGACTTGCTTAAAGAGACTGGTATGCTAGGCTGTAAACCGGATTCAACTCCCACTGAATCTGGAGTTAAACTCACCCTAGATCCAGATGGTAAACCCGTAAATAAGGTGAGATATCAAAGGCTTGTGGGTAAACTTCTTTACCTTGCACATACAAGGCCTGATATATGCTTTGCTGTGGGAATGGTGAGCCAATTTATGCATAAACCCACTGAACTTCACATGAATGCAGTGTTCAGAATTCTAAGGTACCTAAAGCTTCATCCTGACCAAGGACTCAACTTCTCTAAATCTGATTGCAGGAACATAGTTGAGTGATAGAAGATCAACCTCAGGCTATTGCTCTTACATATGGGGCAATTTAGTTACTTGGAGAAGCAAGAAACAGTCAATTGTATCCAGGAGCAAGTGCAGTGTTGCACTTGTGGCTCTTGCCCTTGGAATATGTGAAGGAATCTGGATAAAAAGGGTACTCAAGGATCCAAAAATGCCTATACTCCATCCTATAGATTATTCTGTGATAACACTTCAGCTCTCAAAATTGCTGAAAATCCTATACACCATGACAAAACCAAGCATATTGAAATTGACAAGCACTACATCAAGGAACGGTTAGAATGCAAAGACATCTCCCTACACTATGTGCCATCTTCTCATCAAATAGTTGACTTATTCACTTAGGCAACTGCTCCAACCGACTTCAACAAATTGTATCCCAAGCTTGGCTGCATCAACATCTACAACCAAGCTTGAGGGGGGGTGTAGGAATATTAAGGGAATATTAAAGATCTTATTAATTAATTAGTGTTATTGTAAAGTCTTTTCTGTAATTTCCTGATTATAACAGCAACTTACTAGTTGTGGCTACTAGTTGTTGCATTTATTATTCTTGTCTGTTACAGCTACCATTAATTTAATGTCTTGTCTCGCCGCTGCCCATGTTTCTCTCACTTGGTCCTATTTAAACCAAGTTTGTATCTTGTAAATTACATAGAAGAGTTATCTTTCTCTTGAATCTTGTTTCTTAAACTCTTCAGGTACTCCCAACGCGTCGACCACACGCCCAGTGTCATTTCTCTCAAGAGTTTTCATCTCTTCCTAGACAGCTGCCCTCCACTCAGGTTTAGTTAGGGCTTATTGGATATTTTTTGGAATTTTATATTGGATAGATTGGACAGAAATGCTTAGTACTTTATCATAGGATACATATCAGGTGAGAGGGTATAAAGGATGTTTTGTACATTCTCTAACTGGTTTTCTTAGGGCAATAGGAACACTTAAGGATATGGTCATTGGATCAATTTTGTCAGAGTTGATAAGGTTTTTCGATTCGCATCGAATGTTCGAATGATTACCCGTCTCGAGTCGAGTCGGTGAAGGATGATGTTGAATAATAAGGGTATTATAGTCAAGTGTAATAGATATGGTCAATCCTAGGGTAAATAAGGCGGCCGATTTACTTTCCGTATTTATAGTTATTCTCGTCATTAAGACATTTAATATTTTGTAATAATAGTGATCGATTTAGATCCTTAAATCGTGGAATCTAAATCACTCAAGTCTCTTTTCACCTCCTATTTAAGGAGAGTTCAAGACATTGTAATAAACATGTTTTTCCGTAATAATAAAATACTTCTCTTCCTTTTCTAACATGGTATCGAGCGTAGGTGATCCTAAAACCTACAATCATGAATTACCGGGCCGCCTTCACCGGAGAATTGATTAACACTACCACCGGTCAATCCTCCGGCACAAACAAGGAGGAATCTAACTATCCTCCCGCCCACCTTCTTGTCTCACACAAACCGAATGGAAAAATTGGCCGGAATGGTCCGAGACCATAAAAATGGTGATCGATGGGCGGAGCAAGCTCGGATTCCTAACTCGGGGCGTAAAAGGAACCGGCCGCAAATGATCCTGCATACGCACACGGAGATCGAAAACTCCATGATCAAGGCCTGGCTATTAAACTCAATGGAACCAGGCATAGCAAGGCCTCATATGCTACTCCGCACCGCAAAAGACATTTGGGATGCCGTGAAAGAGATGTATTTCGATCCGGAAAACTCTTCACGATCTACTACTTGAAGACTAAACTTTGGAGTTTAAAGCAAGGGAATAAGGATGTGACTTCATACTACAATGAAGTGGTCACCCTTGGCAAGAGCCGGACTTGTGCCATGAAGACACACGGGAATGTCCAAAGCAGATAGCGTTAAGTTTAATAAAAGTGGAAGAAAATGAACGAGTGTACTTTTCCTTGCAGGACTTAACTCGATCTAGATGAAGTTGGGCGCAGTATTAAGGTGAAGCCCATTCCTTCATTAAGGGAAGTCTTTTCCGAGGTCGAAGGGAGGAGGCAAGAAGGAAAGTGATGAATGTTGGGTCCGATCCGCCCCAAAATCGAAAATTCGAGGACAAGATCCGGAGGCATCCGCATTGGTGATCGCCAAAGGAGAAAACAAGTGGAAGGAAAATAAATTATGGTGTGACCACCGTAGGAAACAAGGACATAACAGAGATAATTGTCGGGTGATCCATGGAAAGCCCTCAAATTGGAAACCAAGAAACCAGCCGGTAGTACCGGGGAAATAAAGTGGAAATCAAGCAACTTACGTGCCATCCGATCGTGGTCGAAGAATCATGGTTGCCGCCATTCACACAGAGCAAATTGAGCAACCGAGTAGTCTTTTGGCAAGCCATAAGCAAATCTCTAATCCTAACCCCCAATGTACCCTTGCCGAATCCGGTAACTCAACAAGCCTTTTTCTACTTTTTTACATCACACAAATGCACACCGGATCATTGATTCAAAGCCACAGATCATATGACACCACACTCTACTTGTTTTGTATCATACCTACCCCGTGGAGGAAATCAAAAGGTGAGGGTGGCCGATGGATCCTTCTCAAACACTAGCCGGAAAGTGGTTCCATCAAACTCAATACCAACCTTACCCTCCATAATGTACTCCATGTCCCCAAACTATCATGTAACCTAATTTCATCCATAAACTAGTTTTTGAATCTAACCGCAAGGTTGTTTTTTCTTCCACCGACCGTCAAATACAGGATACGAGTTTGGCGAAGCGTGATTGGCAATGCTAGGGTATATGAGGGACCGTACATTCGGAGGACAAAGATGGCTCAAGACACGAGTCTATTCCCGTAAATGCCCGTTTCAAAGCTCTTTAAGTCCGCCTTCTAATAATGAAATAATACTTTGGCATACTAGACTAGACACCCAAGTTTTGGGTATATGAACAAGTTGTTTCCCAGTCTCTTTAAAAATAAGAATGTTTTAGATTTTCAATGTGAAATTTGTGAGTTGGCTAAACACAAGAGAAGTACATATGTTCACAAGTCTCACAAACCCTCCAAACCATTTGCACTAGTTCATAGTGATGTCTGGGGTCCCTCTGTACACCTAACTATGACCGGAAAAAGATGGTTTGTGTCCTTTATAGATGACCATACAAGAGTCACATGGATTTATCTCTTAAAAGAAAAATCCGAGGTTGAAAAAGCTTTCAAAAAATTTTTACAACATGGTCAACACTCGCTTCAAACAAAAATCGAAATTTTAAGAACCGATAATGGTACCGAATACTATAACAATGTATTAAGTACCTTTTTTGATGAAAAAGGCATGATTCACCAAAGTTCTTGCACAAACACACCCCAACGTAATGGTGTGGTAGAAAGAAAGAAAAAACCAACATGTTTTGGAAGTTGTAAGATCCATCATGTTGTTCTCTAAATGCCCTAAATTTTGTGGGGTGAGGTTTTTCTCACAAGCAGCCTACCTAATTAATAGGTCGCCCTCTAAAACACCGAATTTTAAAACACCTCTAAGTGAACTAAAATCACACTTCCCTAGCACTAGGGTGATCCAGATCTACCCCTCAAGATATTTGGGTGTGTAGCCTTTGCACACACCTACAATCAAGGAAAGTTAGATCCTAGATCGTCTAAGTGCATGTTTGTAGGGTACTCGCTAACAAAAAGGGATATATGGTGTTTGATTTTGAAAAAGGAGAGTCATAGAAACTATGGATGTCACCTTTTTTGAAAACACACTGTATTATGACCAGCATCATCTTCAGGGGGGTCAATGATCACTCAAGAAGATGCTGCTGAATTTCTATACAGTATAGGTTCAGAAAACCAGTTTAGTATGCCAACAAAAGAAATTAATAAACAGTAGAATTGGATAAACAAAGCCGAACAAAGCATCGAAGTAGATCCGGGAGGACACGGAGATACATCACCTACTAAAAGTGATAATCAACCTATAAACTCCAGATCCACTCGTAAATTCGGGAAAAGACCTATGTCGAACCTATCCACAAGCCTAAAAACAGAGTACGTAAACTCAACCTAACATTGTTCAAGATCGGAACTACACACAAACTCGAACAATCGACAAGCAAAGTGTAAGGAGTCTAACCTTGAACCTTCGAACCACCTCCCACACAGATTCAAGATCCAACCCCCCATAAGTGATAGACCAACCACAAGGGACATGACAGACCTTCTTCTTGATGTTCCCATTGCCATTAGAAAACAAACAAGGACATGTACTAAAAATCCCGATATCCTATACGTAACTACTTAACCTACAAAAATATATCACCACCTCACAAAGCCTTCCTCACCAAAGGTAACCGAACATCCCATACCAAAAGACATTCAGAAGCTCTATCCATACCCGAGTGAGGGCAAGCAGCTCAAGAGGAAATCAAAGCCCTAGAAAAGAATGGCACTTGGCAAGTAGTAAATTTACCAACGGGAAAGAAGGCAAGCTTGGGTGCAGTGTGGATATTCACCATCAAGTTCAAATCCAAGGGAGAGATAGAGAGATATAAAGCTAGATTGGTGGCAAAGGGCTATAGCCAAACTTATGGCATAGACTACTCGAAACTTTCTCACCGGTGGCCAAGCTCAACACTATAAGGGTTGTGTTCTCTCGTGGCGTTGAACCTAGATTGGCAACTCTACCAACCGGATGTAAAAAATGCGTTCTTACATGGAAATCTCAAAGAAGAAGTTGTATATGGAACCTCCTCCGGGCTAACACATCGCTTAAAGGAAGGGTGTGCGTACTTAGAAGTCTTTATATGGACTAAAACAGTAGTCCTAGAGCATGGTTTGATAGATTCAAACAAGCTTCTTATTGAAGACAGGTTCAAACAAGTGGCATTCGATCATACCTTGTTTGTGAAGATATCTAAAGCAGTGAAAAAGTGGTAGTACCGGTGGTTTATGTGGATGATATCATCCTCACTGGGGACGATCAAATGGGAATCAAGCAAGTGAAAAAGGACATGGCCAGGGAATTTGAAATCAAGGACCTTGGAGTCCTCAAGTACTTTCTGGGAATGGAGATAGCCAAATCTAAAGAAGGCATAGCTGTGTCCCAAAGGAAATATGTATTAGACTTGACTTGCCGACGTACACCGGTATGTTGGGATGCAAACCGGCTAGTACTCCTATGGACCGTAATGTAAAGCTAGGTAAAAGTGAAGGTGAAGAAAATGTTGATAAAGAACAATATCGTAGGCCGGGTAGTAGACCGATTTACCTAGCACATACAAGACCCGATATTTCGTATGTCGTCGGGGTAGTGAGTCAATTCATGCACTCTCCCAAACAAATCCCACTATCAAGCCGTGATCGAATTTTGAGGTACTTAAAGGGAATGGGGTTGAATGGGGTTGTTGTTTAAAAAGGTGAATCGAGGCATGTAGAATTATATGCCGATGCAGATCGGGCCGGCTCTAAGGATAGTAGATCTACAACAGTGGTACGCTCATTTGTGTGGGGCAACTTGGTCACTTGGAGAAGCAAAAACAGGATGTGGTTGTTAGAAGCTTTCACCGAAGCCGAATTTAGTGGCAATAGCACAGGCATCCGTGAGGAATCGTGGCTTCGTAAAGTGTTAAGTGATCTACACCTTCCATTGATAATGCCTATGAAACTTTTCTCGTGATAACAAGGCAGCCATAGCAATTGCTAATGACCCCGTGGAACACGACCGAACTAAACATGTGGAGATAGACAGACATTTCATCAAGGAGAAACTAGAGAAGTGGCCTAATTTGCATTCCTTTCATGCCTTCAGCACTGCAAACAGCAGATGGACTCACTAAAGCCTTGATGAAGCAAAAGTTTGATGACTATGTATCCAAGTTGAACATGATTGACATCTATGCTCAACTTGAGGGGTGTTGAATAATAAGGGTATTATAGTCAAGTGTAATAGATATGGTCAATCCTAGTGGTAAATAAGGCGGCCGATTTACTTTCCGTATTTATAGTTATTCGTCATTAAGATTTAATATTTTGTAATAATAGGTGATCGATTTAGATCCTTAAATCGTGGAATCTAAATCACCAAGTCTCTTTTCACCTCCTATTTAAGGAGAGTTAAAATGACATTGTAATAAACATGTTTTTCCGTAATAATAAAATAGGCGTCTCGCCTTCTCTTCCTTTTCTAGACATTCTTTGGGAGCGGGTTGTCCGACAATTTAACAATACCGGTCCCTAGAACATCGATGAAGACATCTGCAGTCCATACATTCCTCTTTTTACCGCAGATTTTATAGTAATTCAATAGTTCTAGGTTACCAATCATATGACTTGAAGCTCCCGAGTCAACAATCCATGAAACAATCCACGATTGTTGATCAGAAATTCCAGCAGTAGAGTTTTAAGAACCTTACCGAATGGATTAAAGTTCCAGCATCACCTTGGCTTTGACTGGTAGTAGTCCCAACTCCTAGCTGTTATAACATATTCTTTAGAGCTTTGATTTGCTCTTTGTTGAAAGGACTGCAAGGCACGGGGTCATTTTCTTCTCGTGGTGGTCATTTCGCTACTTCTTTGAGTCCGTAGATGTTCTGGCTTTCCATGAATCTTCCAACATTTATCTCTCACATGTCCAGTCTTTTTGCAAAAGTCACACCACAACTTGTCCTTTTTTCCCTTGTTTTGGTTCTGGGCATGAGATGACTTTGCCATGAATGCTGAATTTTCAGCAGGTCCCTCTGATGATGTTGGGGCAGGTTTTAGCATCGCTTTTCTTCTTCTATCTTCATGTTTCACAATAGAGAAGGAAACCTTCGTATTGGGTAAAGGTTCTGTGCTAAGTATTCTTCGCCTCACATCGTCGAGCTCATGATTGAAGCCAATGAGGAAGGTAAACACAAGATCTTGCTCAATGGTGTCTTTGAATTTCTGAGCATCGTCAGCACATTTCCAGGCGAATTCTTCAAACGAGTCCAGCTGCTGCCAAGACTTCGTCAGGAGATTGAAGTACTGTGTAGCAGTCATCTCACCTTGCTTCACCTCCTTGATTTTAGCCTTTATTTCATAGATCTCCGATGTGTTTTCTTCTTTGGAATAAAGCTCTCTCACTGCTGTCCATATTTCATGGGCAGTGTCGTAGAGAATAAAGTGTTCACAGTTTTCTTGTGTCATGGACCTTATTAACCAAGACATAACAAGATTATTCTCAGTGTTCCAAACATTAAACCTCATATCACTATGCTCTGGAGCAGCACTGATGTTTGTCAAATATTTCATCTTTCCTTGACCCGTGATGAACATCTTGACAGATCTAGACCATTGCAAATAATTACTTCCATTTAGACGATGGACAGTTATTGCGTGACTTGGATCAGAAATGCCAGACGAGTAGGAAGGGCCATTTGGGGTAGAGATTGCATCAGCCTTAGATGAGATCGAAGAGGTCGACATTTTAGCGATATATATATGAAACAAGTATAGAGTTTAGTAGTGCTCTAATACCGTGAAGAGACAAATAGACTGAAATAGCTCTTCCATGTTTTATTGATACAGGAAAAAGAAGTTTAAATAGGGGAAACAAAGACTATCCGTTGGGTCTTAGAAACAGAACAGACCCTCAGACTTAGACTTAAGGATCTGTACTAAGACACAGTTGTACGAGTGACGGCTTATAACATTCTTTGTGAACAAATCAAAATGAACTACTTCAAGAAAATTGATCATGTGAATAAAACTAACTCAGTCAACACGTTGCAACTGCAAAAAAAAAACATCAGAAGATGGACTACCTGACTGTGGTTTCAACTCTTCAACAGCTTGTAACTTTTCCTTCGTCTTTTGTAGTTCCTTTTGCAAGGCCTCTATAGTTTCTTTAGCCTCGTTGTCTACAGCCAAGGTGTTAACCATTCTTAGAACTTTTGTGTTTGCAGAAGAAAAATCACCATGTCCCAACTGCAACAAAAAGAAATGGTTGGATTATTGTTAGTTAAAAAGACAAGTTGAAAAAAATAAGTATCAAGTAAAGGCACTACTATTCCAACGTGCTAAGCCCATACATTAGGTCACATTATGTTAAATTTCCCTGTTATTTCTTGTATCTTTTGCCTAGTATTAGCCTAGTTACAGCCTCGGACTCTCCAAGCTGTTCTGGTCTGTTTTTACTGTTTTGTGACCGATGGATCCTGTTATTAGCCGTTTTACTTCTCTATTATTAAGCACAACCTTTTCCCTATAAATAAGGCCTTGTAATTGCATCTAACAATAAGTTACTTAGAGAATTACTCGTTTCTCCTATCTCTCTTATTTTCTACACACTATACATGCGAATATAATAAAGAATAAACATTTCAGGCTAGTAGACCAGAGAAATATTATCAAGCTCACGCTGAATTGGTTGGTATGAACTGAATTTTCAAGTAAACTCTATCCAGAGATAGGTAATTATTGTAATAGAAAAGGGCCATAAGGTTTTGTATTATAAAGGGCAGACCTTTGGAGATGTGGCTGAAATAAATCTTTTCCGCAATTAGCTGGCGGAAAAAATATGGAGAAGAGTTCATTGTTGTACAACTATTTGCTTGTTATCCTGTGTTAATTCAGATATATGTTGTATCATATTAAGTATCAGCTGTAGCTCTAGTTATTTATTCCCTAAATTGGCCAGTTAGTTCCCAACTACCTAATTAGTCTATTTTACCAAGTCCAGCCACTTTCTTGTCCCACAGAGTGCATTTCATGCTAGACCATAAGAAGAAAAGAAAGAATACATCGGGTCTGACTGCTGGCTGTCTTGTTTGTAATCTCTTTAAATACATCACATCTTGTGGGTTCTAATACAAGAAATTATTCTTTCCTACTCTATTTTCCACATGATATCAAAGCTAAGCCTCAAATCTTAGCTTAAAAAAGTTTAAGGGCCAAAAGTTTACGATCTGAATAGTTGATCACCCCTGTGTCTTTCATAGTTCTCGAGACGCTAGGCGAAGCCTAGGCGATCGCCCGGCACTCAAGGCGAGGAAAGCTACAAACACTCAAAATTCGTATTATAGAAGAATGAAACAATAATAAACTAGCTCCGTAAGTTGATAACATTTAACAAACACGCTTTTATCAACAAAAAAATGAAGAAAAAAAAAAGCATAAGGATCAAAGTTATCATAGTGATTATAACATAATCACTAACCACAATTCATTAAAAATTATATATGAAACATAAGTAAAAAAAAAAAACTTTGCGAATTGCTGGTAGCAAGCTTAAGGGGTTTTAGAAGGCAACATCAAAAGATGTAACCTTCAGTGTTTACAAAAAATGGTATATTGTTGAAAGAGTAAGAATTTGAGGAGTATTTTTTTTTTTTTTTAAAAAAATAAGAATTTGAGGAGTATTTTTATAAGTTCTGTTTTTATTATTTATTTATATGTAGCCGTGATATAAGGCAAGTATTTCCTTAGGGTTTAAGGGTGGCGGCTGGTCAAAGAATCCTGATTTAGTAAGTTCCTAAAATTCCTTAGGGTTTAAGGGCTTCCACCAGTTGTATAAATAAGACTGTGCAGTCAGTGAATAAAAGAAGAAGAACAATTGTTCTCTTTTACCTTTTCCAACATGGTATCAGAGACTCGATCCATAAAAAACTAATTTCAAAAACCTTTTTTTCTCGAGATGAACTACCGAGCAGCGTTCACCAGAGAGCTGACCAGCACCGGCTCTTCTGCTAACACAGGATCCGGAGCAAATGCGGGGGAGAAGATGGGAACACAAAGCAAATTCCTCTTCTAACCTACCGGTATCACGAAAGCCGAATGGCAAGAACTACTTGGAGTGGTCCCGGACCGTCAAACTAGTGGTTGATGGCGAGAGGAAAGTTAGGGTTCTTGACCGGAGCAAGCAAGGAACCCGGCGGCCAATGACCCAAGACTTGCAACTGGAAGTCCGAAAACTCTATGGTAAAGGCATGGCTCATAAATTTCATGGAGCCACCCATTGCCAGACCACATATGTTCCTACCCACTGCTAAGGACATGTGGGATGCTGTGAAAGAGATGTACTCTGACTTGGAGAACTCTTCACAAATCTATGACCTAAAGACAAGACTTTGTAACTTAAAACAGGAATCCGGGGACGTCACCACTTACTACAATGATATTGTAACCCTTTGGCAGGAATTGGACATGTGTTATGATGACACTTGGGACTGCCCTGGTGACAGTACAAAAATTCAAAAAAGGGAGGAGAATGAAAGAGTTTATTCATTCTTGGCATGCCTAAATCCAGATCTGGAAGAAGTGAGGGGTAGAATTTTGGGCAGAAAACCCCTACCATCACTCAGAGTGACCTTTTCTGAAGTAAGAAGAGAAGAATCAAGAAGCAAAGTTATGCACAAACCAGGCCCTACAGAAGTAGAAGGATCTGCCCTAGTGGCTGGAAGTCAACAGAGGAAATCAAACAAGGAGAAACCTAAGTGTGAGCATTGCAAGAAGATTGGCCACACTAAGGACATATGATGGAAGATACATGGCAAGCCAGAATGGAGGAATAAGGGCAGCAGGGGAGGGCAGAATCAAGGAGCTGGAAGAGCAAAAAAGGTGGCTTCTGACCTAGGGTCCTCATCTACTACTGGGGCTCTTCAATTCACTCAGGAACAGCTGGAACAACTCAGTTAAATCCTAAACTCTCAACTCTCCTTGAACCATAATCCTCAATGTTCCTTGGCAGAGTCAGGTAATTACCTTCACAAAGCCTTTTTTGGGACCAGTCATGAAATAAATTGGATAGTTGACTCCGGAGCAACGGATCACATGACTGGATCCTCTGATTTATTTCTTAATTATGACCCTTGTGCTGGAAACCAAAAAATCAGACATGTTGTTGTGTCATTCTCCGCAATTGCTGGGAAAGGCTCCATCAAAATCACACCAAACCTCACACCGACAGAAGTATTACATGGACCTAAACTGTCTTGTAATCTTATTTCCATATGTAAACTGACATCTGAACTAGACTGTGTTGCTCTATTTTCTACGGATGGCTGTGTGTTTCAGGACAAGGCTTTGGGGAAGATGATTGGCAAGTCTAGACTGATTGGTGGTCTCTATGTGCTGGAACAGGATGGTGAATCAAATAAGGACACCCTACTGAGAGGATGTCATCTCACAAGAAACTTAGATAATCAGAACCAGATTTTAACGTGGCATAGGAGATTAGGCCACCCAAGTTTTAATTATATGGAAAAGTTGTTTCCTGGACTTTTTTCTAATACTCCCTCCGTCCCATTTCATTTGTCCCGTTTGACTTTTCACACAGATTACGAAAAGTGTAGTTAATGCTTTGAATTTCATTAAATGATCCAATATTTTTACATTTATGCCCTTTAAGTAGTTGTTGGAGCATTTAATAATACACACTTTTTATTGTAAATATTGTAAAGATGGAAGGGCATTTGAAGAAATTTGACAATTAATGCACAAAGTGGACAAATATTTTGGGACAAACCAAAAAGAAACGTGGACAAATAAAATGGGACGGAGGGAGTAATAAAAATGTTGAGAAAGGGATTGTTCACCAAAGCTACTCAGTTTCAAAACACCTTTAAACCTGTTTGAAACCTGTTTTCCTCAAAACAGACTCGTTGGCAAACTTCCTTTGAAGGTTTTTGGGTGCACTGCTTACACACACACTCACAATCAAGGGAAATTGGAACCTAGATCAAAGAAATATATCTTTGTGGGATATTCTCCAACAAAGAGGGGTTATAAGTGTTATGATAATGAAATTGGTAAGTTCATAATCACAATTGATGTAACCTTCTTTGAAGAAAACATGTTCTTTGATAAGGTCCAATTTCAGGGGGAGAAAAAGGGTGAAACAAATGTTTTCAATGAAATAGATGAAGGATATAATTTCCTAGACCACAAAACTAAATTTGACCCAGGCTCTAATGATTTAAGGACTTGTGATGATGATGACTGTCAGGTTGGAGGAGGAATCAACATTGATTCAACAGAATCAGTACCTGTTGTTCCTAATCCTCCAGAAAATGACCAAATTTTCAAAGGGAAGACTTATGTGAGGTAGTACCCTAAGAAGGCATCTAGAAATCAGATTGAGGCAGGACAACAATCTGTCCCTAAAGCTGTTTCTGAACCAAAGACCCAGACTGAGCATATAGACAACATAGTTTCTGAGGCTCAGTTGTACCTGCTGTTCCTAATCCTCCAGAAAATGACCAAATTTTCAAAGGGAAGACTTATGTGAGGAAGTACCCTAAGAAGGCATCTAGAAATCAGATTGAGGCAGGACAACAATCTGTCCCTGAAGCTGTTGCTGAACCAAAGACCCAGACTGAGCATATAGACAACATAGATTCTGAGGCTCAGTTGTCTGGAAACTCAGATTCTAAGTCTCTTGACTCTGAATCCTCTGAATCCCATGAATCCCCCCTCCCTGCTCTAAAAAAGGGGGAGAAACTCCCTCTTTCAACCCAAGAAAAACTTCTCCTAAATGTACCTATAGCCATCAGAAAACCTACCAGAAGTTGCACTAAACACCCTATCTCCAAATTCCTCTCATATACACAATTACCCCCTAAATAGTAAATATAAAGCCTTCACCACAGCTATTTCATCTACCACAATTCCCAAGGACATACAAGAAGCCCTTAGGGTTCCTGAGTGAAGAGAAGCAATTCTGGAAGAGATGGGGGCACTAAGAAAGAATGACACCTGGGAAGTTGTGACCCTGCCTAGAGGAAGGAAAACTGTGGTGTGTAAATGGGCATTTGTGATTAAGTACAATTCTGATGGGAGTATCCAAAGACACTAGGCTAGGTTAGCAGCCAAGAGGTACTCACAGACATATGGCATAGACTATGCAGAGACCTTTTCCCCAGTGGCCAAACTAAACACTGTTAGGATACTGCTTTCTGTGGCAGTAAACCTAGACTAGCCACTTAATCAACTGGATGTAAAAAAATGCATTCCTTCATGGGGAGCTGAAGGAGGAGGTGTAAATGGAACCACCACTAGGGTCCACTGATAGGTTTGGGAACAGGGTGTAAGCTGAAAAATCCTTGTATGGGCTTAAAAGTGTCGGATTCACAAGGGAGGTCAGATCACACACTGTTTATCAAAAAGTCTAGGGGAGGAATCGCAGTGTTTATGTTGATGATATTATCCTCATAGGAAATGATGCTAAAGAAGCTACATGGGTGAAAAGCAAACTGTCATCAGAGTTTGAAATCAAGGACCTGGGGCCCTTGAGACATTTCTTGTGAATGGAAGTTGCTAGGTCATCAGAGGGGCTGATAATGACTCAGAGAAAGTATACATTAGACCTTCTCAATGAGACAGGTTTAGAAGGGTGCAGACAAGCCTGGACTGGCTGGACACCAATGGAGTGCAACCTTAAATTGGGAAGTGTCAAGGGAAAATCAGTTAATGTGGAAGGATATCAGAAATTAAATTAATTGGCAAGTTGATATATCTTGCCCATACCAGGCCAGATGTGTCATATGCAGTTGGGACACTAAGTCGGTTCATACACTCACCAAATGAGTTTCATCATGAAGCAGCTAGGAGATTGTTGAGATACTTGAAGACTGCACCTGGGAGAGGGTTGTACTTCAAGAAGTCTAACAGAAGGGAAGTGTCCATTTTCACTGATGCAGACTGGGGTGGCTGCACTAAGGACAGGAGGCCCATAACAGGGTAATGTACCTATGTGTGGGGAAACCTTGTGACATGGAGGAGCAAAAAACAGGATGTCATTGCAAGGAGTAGTGCGGAGGCTGAGTTTAGAGCCATGGCACAGGGTATATGTGAGATCCTGTGGATAAAAAAGGTGATGGAAGATTTGGGAGCTAGTTTCTCACAACCCATGAAACTATACTGTGACAACAAGGCAGCCATAGTGATAGCAAATGGGCCAGTCCAGCATGATAGAACCAAACACGTAGAGATTGACAGGCATTTTATTAAAGAAAAGCTGGAAAATGGTCTGTTGTGTTCCTTTCCTTCCCTCCTCAAGGCAGAATGCAGATGGGCTGACAAAGGCGTTGGGAAGAGCAGGGTTTGATGAGTTTGTGGGCAAGTTGGGCATGTCCAATATCTTCACTCCAACTTGGGGGGTCGTGTTGAAAGAGTTAGAATTTGAGTATCTTTTTAAGTTCTGTTTTTATTATCTATTTATATGTAGCCGTGAAGGCAAGTATTTCCTTAGGGTTTAAGGGTTGCGGCTGGTCAAAGAATCCTGATTCAGTAAGTTCCTAAAATTCAGGAAGATTAGGGCTTCCACCAGTTGAATAAATAAGAATGTGCAGTCAGTGAATAAAAGAAGAAGAACAATTGTTCTCTTTTACCTTTTCCAACATATATAAATAAGGAAAAGAAACAGAAAAAGAAAAAAAAAAAATAGTTTCATGTCTTCATCTATGAGACTGACACACAAAAAGGAAAAGAGAAGATGAGAAGAAGACAGCAAGATACAGTCATCAGATCATACGCAGAAAATTACACGCTTGTGAGTGTAAGAGCTTGAAGTTTTTTGTCAAAAAAAAATTAGAAAAACCTCACTTTCTTCACCTAGGCGGTCGCCTTTTCTCTCCTAGACTTCGCCTGACATTTTGGTCGCCTATCTCATGTTCCAGGCAGTCAAGGGTCGCCATGGTCACCTTAACAACTATGGTGTCTTTTGCCCTATATTTTAGTATCAAAAAAAAAAGTTATCCGAAGTACATATTACTTTCTCAACTTTAATCATTTTAAGCACTCAGATTCAGACATCACCATTACATATTCAGCACTTAAATCATTCAAATGCTTAACAAATTAAGTCTTCAGATTTTAAACTTCCGTTTTAATGATGGACACTTGACTATCCTTGCCGAACAAGCAATTATTAATTGTTCTAATACAGCTACCCCGCCCCCTACCACACACCTCTCTTCTCCCCCGAAACATCCATGTTAGTATATTCCTAAGCACAAATTGCAAGATGAATTTAAGCAGATTTATGAGCCAAACAACTGGGAGCTTGACATACACATATACACTTATCCGACTAAGAAAAGCATGCAAACCTCAAAGTGCTCAAGTATGTTCCACAAGAAAAAAAACCCCACCTTGGCTTCCAAAAGTGCAATCTCTGAACGAAGCCGGTCAGTCTCCCTTTCTAATGACTTGATTCTTCTTGTTTCATTCATTAGCCTCTCATTGAGCAACTGAATTTCATTTTGTTGCTGAATAGTCAGTTCTTTTTTCTCGTGTAAATTGATCTCCAGTTCCTTTATACTTCTGTCTTTCCCGGAAATACATGCTTCAAGTTCCTGCTTGTAAACGACAGCAATGACAATCTGCAGTTTGAAGCAGTGCATTAACAATAAAATGCACAAACCTGAACAACACTTGAATTGAAAGATTCGACCCCAGACTCGACAGATTTCTGCCCTCTTAATTCATTGACCACATTACGCAGGCGGTCTCTTTCCTCTGAAACTGAAGCAAGCTGCAATAGCAATTAAAATATCTTACAAGTAAGGAAAGTCCAGAAAAGGAAATCAATTTAAAATTAATAGAATGAATATCGGACACATAGGAGATGTGGGATGACTAATATACTGGTCAAGCACTTGAGCATATGCCAGCCCTACAATCACCAAAACTATGTCCAATCAAACAGGTAGTGCTGTAGCAGATGGTAGAAGCTTTTATAACTATTGCCAACGACTCACTCGATTTCCAGGCAAATGACATCTAACTTCAGTAAAATTAATGAATTGCCCTAGGTGATTAGTAGGGTTTTGGTCTATTTTAGGGCTTAGCAGTCGGCTCCTTAATTATAGGGGTTTGACTTTGTTAAGATTTGTCATCTATTTATGAGGACTTTTGCCTCATTTGTAAAACATCTTATCCTTTAATAAAATATCTTCTCTTGTTTTACTCTACATGGTATCAAGCATGGTTGGCTGATCCAACAACCATGAACTCGCGCTGCAATGGCAGGAGATCTCAATTCAACTTCTGCAAATGCAAGCTTGGCTTGTTCAATCTCTACAAACCAACTTGAGGGAGAGTGTTGGAAATCATAAATTTGTAACATGTTCTTTATGTGTTTTTCTATTATAATTATGTCCTATATTATTGTTAAATAAGGGTTCAAGCTTGTTGCTTCCTAATCTCTCCTCTAACGGCTAGTTTAGGAGTTTTTCATTGAGTGTTCTGTCAAATCATGCCTAACGGCTAGATTTTCCAGCTTTGTGTAAGTATACAACTCCCCTTGAATTGTAGTTTAAGAAGTGAATGAAAGATACTATTTTCTCCTAAATTTCTACAAACCCTTATTGTTGATTCTCTCCCGCACAGACCTGTAATTGAAATACACCAAAGTACATTCTTGGGCTTTCCTTGTGTTACATATAGCTCAATCTTTAAAACCATCTCGACTTATTTGCCAGAGAGCGAAATATGTTTTCTTTTTTTATAAACTACCTAAGGCAAAAGCATGCTGCCGGTTACTACAACAAGGGAAAACTTAACCACCAACTGTCACAAACTAGCAAGCCAAAACAAGAACCACGTCATACTAACCACCAACTCAATTCTTTTGATGTCTGACTTCAATGTTTCTGCAGCCTCTTTTGCCAACCTGCTTTCAGTTAGAGCATTTTGCGTATCAACCTCTGCAGTGTCTAAAGCCACCTGTACTTGTTTCAAGCGTGCCTGGGCATCTCCAACCTTCAACATACTATCAACCACCTCTCTGCAACATGAATTGTTAGCAACAAAACTGAAGTCAGTGACGAGTAATACTAAAAGCACTTTGATACTCTAGCCCATCAAATGGTTGTTTCCCACTTTAGAAGTATGACATATTATTATGCTAAAGGAAATGCAAGCACCCATTCAGGTTTATGAAATATGTGATGCTTACTACCAAGTCCAATGCAGTGTATATATATGGGAAAGCAACGAAAGTGGTTAGACACATCTTAAAGGAGCAACAATATACACTTCCTCACAGGAGTTTTAAATTTGTTTCAAATACGAGAACCTCAAAAGTTAGTCAATCGATAGTTCACCTCATTTAACCTAATACACTTAAGCTACCACAAACTTCGTTCACAATACATTTGATGGCCCTTGACTAACAGCAATCAGTAAATGAAACCATTAGTTTTTCTGAAGGCTTCGCAAAAGTCTGAAGATAAGGCCATGAGCCTAAAATGCCCCATGTTCAAGCCCCACCAAGACCAAGTGCGGGATCCGAATCATTTGTCGTAGCATTAGGTTTGATTTAATTTGGTTGTCTTTTAGTGGAAAATATAAGAAGTAAAGTTCTTTTATTTTAATGGTCAGGGGAAGATATTGATATTCTGGCAAAATTAGGAACTAAAATTGTAACTATTTTACTTTTGACTGAATTATATACTGAAGCATAGTTGTCAAGGCGCTAGGCAAAGCCTAGGCGAGCCTAGGTCCCCTGACACTCAGAGCGAGAAATGCTACAAACACTCAAAACCCATATTACAGAAGAATGAAACGACAATAAACTAGCTCCATGTGTGAACAACAATCGACAAACACACTTTTATCAACCAAAAGATGAAAGAAAAGCAAAAGAATCAATATTATCATATTGATTATCACACTATCACTGAACCCAGTGTTCTAAAAAACGCCCTAGGCGACTCTAGGCAATTAGGGTTTCTATATATATATATATATATATATATATATATATATATATATATATATATATATATATATATATATATATATATATAAAATCTGAAAATCATTGTATATTTGTATTATTTAAAATATTAAAAATATTAAAAAAATCGCCTAGGAGTCGCCTAGGCGCTAGGCGCCCCACTTTCCCGTCGCTTTCGCCTAGCATCTTTTAGAACACTGGCTGAACCACAATCCATGTGAATTGGATATGAGACAAAAGGGGAAAAAGAAAACCTCAGCCTAGTGCTGGTAGCTTAAGAGTTTTAGAATTCAACTTTAAAAGATGCAGCCTTCAGCATCAAAGTAAAACAACTATACAAAAAAGGAAAAGAAACAACAACAAAAAAGAGCTACATGTCTTCATCTATGAGACTATGGCAAAAAAAGAACTGTAAAGAAGAAGACAACTTGATAAAAATATTTCCTTACCTAATTCTCGTTTTTTTTCTCGCCTAGGCGCCGTTTTGACAACTATGTACTGAAGAGCTAATTACTCTTGAAAACTCAAGTTAATAAATGTTGGAAAGTATTGTATTTCGTATATAATTATTTGTAGTTAATTAATCTTTATTTAAATACTGCTACATATATTAAAGTATGGTTTCCTAGTTAGTAAGAGGAGAATTAGGTAAATGCCTAAAAAGCTCCGAGTCGGCTTAGGTTACTTGGAGGTTGGGTTTCGATGTATTATAAAAGGCCAGCAATGCTGAGATGAAATAATACAGAAGTTTTTCCCAATAATTCTTACAATAAACTAGTAGTATATGGAAAGCAACACAAGTAAATCACATACTTCTGCAGTGCTGCAAATCTAAGAGGCACATCATGAGCTCCAGACACACCAGGAATGTCTTTCATCAATGATTTCCAAGCGGCCAACTCATCCTCTAACTTTTGAACACTTGATTGGACTGCTGAAAGTTTCAGGAGCTCCATCTCTGCCCTTTCTCTGCGGCCCTTTTCTTCTAGTAGCTTCTCATTCAATAACTCAATATTCTGATGAGAAGACTTTAACTTTCTGGCTTCACGCACTTCAGATTCCTGAATAAAGGATTAGATTTTAAGCAAGCAATGATAATTACTTACAACTGCAACGTGAAGGGAAACAATGGGCCAGTGGTTGGGTTCGATTATAAGATACATTCCGAAAACATTCTTTGTCGATTTAAAAGCAATGGTACCAAAAAATTACTTAATGGGAAAAGACATTTATTTTTTATTTTTTATTGTATGTAGTACCCAGGAAAGATGATTTATGGTCAACAAAGCCCACTCGCAAGAAGAAGCTTTGGATGTGATTAAAGACTAAAAAAAATGTGCATTTTTTCCAAGCCATGATTTTTTAAACTTGCAGTTTTTAACAAGAAACTTGCACTTTTTGCAAAGGTGTCAATGTCTACAAGAATTAGTTTTCCATTCACCTTGAAGTCTTAAAAGTATGAAATATTTTCATTCAGAAATAATGAATCATCAAGAAAAACATAATTCCTAAAATTATACAAAAGAAAGGGGTGGGAAAATGACTTACAAAACTCCTGAGTTCATCCTGCAAGTTTTTTAATAATGTGCTGTTGTCCGAAGGAGTTTCTTGAGATGTCACAAGCAGCAACTGCTTCTCAAACTCCAATTTCTGCTGGGATGCCTGGCAATAGAAGATATTGCACTCACTGCATCTCAGTTTACGCAAAAAAAAAAAAAAAAAAAAAACCACACACACACACACGCTTCAAAACGGTATTATATGGCATTCTATTGCAGACTCATCAAATCCATACGAGGATAACATATATGTATTTCTTCTCATATCATCTAGGAAAACAATTATCCTTGCAGAAAGCACTTTCAAGTTATCTGTGTTCTAAAAGTCTCTAGGCACTAGTCGGGCAGCCAAGTGGGGACTAGGGACTAGTCGAGTAGGCGGGGGACTAGTCGGAGACTAGGCGGTTTATAATTTTTTTAATTATTAATAATAATACTGGAATTGACAAAAACAAAAAACAAAATACTACTACAAACCCCCAAAAATTATGATATTAGTACTCTAATAATACTAAGTACTAACATAGGCATGTGTGGTCGGCGACAATGGGGTTGTATTGTGTGGTGGCCGATCGAAGGAGAGCTTGGAGGGAAAAGAAAGCGCACTTTTTTTGGAAGAGAAATGATTCTTTTGTTTTGTTTTTACGGCTTAGGATATTAGACTGTCTGACTTGCTGATTTTCCCGACCAGCCCGAGTTGAGCGCGACTTTCCCGACTAGAGGCTGACTAGGCCCCGACTAGGGACCGACTAGAGCCCAGACCGACAAGCCAAATAATGCAGCTAAGTGCCTACGCTACGATATTAGAGACTTGGGGGAAATATTGAAACCGTACTTTCCAGTAGTATAGCTGCTGTCTTTTTTGCAGCTTTTGATAGGACCGACTAGTGTGTAATCGTGTCGGTGGAGGGCCGACTAGCGACTAGGCAGTGCCTAGTCGGCCGACTTTTAGAACACTCCAAGTTCTTATTTCTCTTTCTTTTTTAGGCAATTAGATGCAAAAAGTTCTTTTGTCCAGTCCCTCTATTTATATGCTCAAGTTCCACCACCATTCTACAGGCAACTAATATAAGCAATTATAACCAGACTTTTGACTGAGTTCTCCTAGAAACGGTGATCCATGGATATGATGTAAGCTCTTATCTTTGAGAGCTTTGGTTCAGGATCCAATTCATGTAATCAGAGGAAATGGACATGACAAGAGTTTCGGGTTTGATTGCTGGCGTCCAGGAGTTTGATTATGGTACCTATATTCAGATGCTGTGAAACGAAAACTTGGTTAATATCATTCTCTGAAAGTTGCAGATATGAAGATTGGAAATGGCCAGCTGGAAGGAGCACAGAATCGCGATGTTTTATTGTGAAGACTCCACATGCCTTGTTGAATAGGCGTTACTCTCATTACAAAATTATTTGGACTTTGTCACATGATCATCTACATCATTTTGCTACAGCTATGCATTTTCAAGAACCTATGTGACCAGAAGTTAGTTGATGGAATTTTGTTCGACATAAAAAGAAAACTCCAAAATAAGCTTCTGTTTTTTGGTGAGAATGTAAGAAAAGGATGGCCACATAGTGAGGGATAAAGGATTGGGGAATGGTTCAGTCCACTACATGATGTTTGACAAGCTCGGAAACACATTCACACCTAATTTCCAAATGTTCCTTCACACAGAAGTTATGGCAGTGCATCTTCTACAGATTACATACGGAGGTCATAGAACTAGGATACAATCATTTATTGGCTTACAACCTCCAGACTCGAAAATCAATTTCAGCATCACTAAATATAGATGGGATTTTCCGTCTTGGTCTATCGAAATTGGCAGGAAAGGAATATGAGGCCATATTTGCAATCTAATTTATATTATATATTATGCTATGAGATGGTCAAGCTTTTGAGATTAAGTGAGCCTACTGACAGGAAAGTGTATGTGTAAATGGAGTTGGAGTATAGTCCAACACCATAACATAGATTTGCGTATTTTCTATGTGACATGGTGATTTCATTGTGTAGAGCTGTCAGCTCATGTGTGACTGTATTGTAACATTTTCCAGTAATACAATATGTACAGGACTATTCGGTATAATGGGGAAACAATGGGTAATGTAAGAACCTCCTCAAATCGCTTTTTAAGTTGTTCCAGCTGATCCTTCAGTAATCTTGACTCTTCCTCGGCATGTTTAGCTCTGCATTCCATTCTTTCAAGCTAACCATCAAATTAGTAAGTTCATATTCACAATTTACCAGAATATATATAGTACAACAAGCACACGGGGAGGAGAGTCGCTCACTTCCTTAGTAATTTTGGATACCGAAAACTTAGAATCACTTTTCAGCTGAGCAAGCTCATTCTGCAGCCGGACTTTCTCTCTTTCTATGCTTTCAGATACGTTGCTTAGTTTTCCTTCCAACATACCAGCTTTTTCTTCAGCCACTTTTGATGCAGATACAGCTTTTATACGGAGCTTCACTTCATTTTGGTACTTGGCCTATGGCATCTCAAAAATGTCAGAATTCAATTCAAGAATCAAATAACTAATCAAAAACAAAAAGAGGAAGGAAAAAAACAGTATACTAGATAAAAAGGTCCATTAGGAGAGACGGAAAAGGAGGCCAGCCTCATAAAGTTTAACAGATAAGGTAAATTAAATTCTTTAATAGACAGAACACCCTAGTTACCGAGCATCCTAGCCCATACAGATGTGAAAAGTTTACAAAACCGTTAAATGAAAAGGACAGAGCAAAGCAATGAACCCACGAGTCAGCAAGAAAAATCTAGCAAATAGCGGCACATGTCTATCACATGTTTATACTGCCGTCCTCTTCCTTCCAGCCACATCATTTTGCTTACCACCACAATTCAAGGAATTTTACACGCCTTAGATTATAAAAATAGGCAAAAAAAAACAATTAAGTTTGCTAAGCTCCTCAAACAGTTCCGAATTTCATTTTACCTGATCATCAATTTCGAAAGAACCTCCTAAATGTTGGCCAAGAAAGTGAATTTGGGTTTGTATCATGAATGCATTCACACTCTCAAACAAAATGTTGGACATGCTATTTCGTTCTTTCCTCTAACAGTCAACAGGTTTTACAAGCACTTGGAACAGAAAGCCACAACACGCATTGATTACACCTTAAATATGATGGAAGTTCCATCATTCATTAAAAGTCGTATTGATCGGTAAACCATGAATATCAGCAGCTGCTCACAGAGGAAACTGTAGAAGTACGGAAAAAATAATACATTTTATTTTTTATGTTTGTTTAGTTCTAATTAAGTACGGAATAATAAGTTAGGTTGTTATTTTATGGCTAAGTACAGCCATTGTCTTTTCATTTAAGAAGTGTTTAGTAGCAGCCTGTCAAATCACAGCCGGATGTCTTTATGAGCTTTAGCCCTTTGGTCTTCCTTTGTAATATCTATTCAAACTCTTTTTGAGTGGGTTAATAAAATCAGAAGACTTTCTCTCAATTCTTCTCTCTCCTCAGAAACATATAGCTCTACCACTAATTAATTACTAATAAGGAGATAAATACAAATAAACTTTTTAAAGTTGGGCAATCCTGTCAAACGATTACTATCATCATGATCGTCACTCTACCATAAATCAACAACAAATAACTATCAGAAAAGACTAGGCTTTATTTATTGCAATCTTGAGACTGGCAAAGTAGTTGAGTCCTCAATAATAACAATAACATCAAATAGACATACATACACTAGTATAAGCATGGATGAAAGCCCACCTCAAGCTCGTTATACAATTCTAGTTGTCTTCTTAGCCTTTCTTGAGAAGAATCAACCTCCTTCAATAGCTGTTCTTGGAGAGCATGTTCCCGTTGCTTAGCAGCAGCAAGGTCTTGGTCAGCATATAAAAATAGATCTCGAAACTTTTTCCTTTCAGCTTCTGAAACAAATGGAACACATATTAGCAAGCCTACTTGACATCAATGGAAAATCTCCTTTGCTACTTCCGACAAACAAACACCATTAAAATATAGAGCAAATAACGATGTTCCACGTTTCTCAAATTTCCAGAAATGAAACTATTATGGAAAGACAAGTTACTGTTGAACTGTTTAGAATGCTAATTACCTACCTCCCCATTAGCTTAACGCCTTAACCTTTTGGGAGAGATGGTAATTCAATACGATATCAGAGCAGGAGGTCATGGGTTCAAACCTCTCTGCCAACATTGCCTTCTCATTTATAGTCTTTATTGCCTTATAGTGCACTTTATATGCCTTTGTGTGTCATGTTGGCCCAGGCTTCTTATAGGCCTACACTTGAGAAGGCGTGTTGAAGTGTTTAGAATGTTAATTATCTACTTCCCTATTAGCTTAAGTTTTTTGGAGAGATAATAATTCAACGAGTTACAAGTCGTTGTTGCGGTAGGAGACTAAGTTTATGTAAGACAATTTAATTCATATGCAGAACAAATACAGTACAAGCTGGGGGATATAATCAGACCTCCTGTACCAAAAACAGCAAAGAAAGACTACCAAACTTCACAAAATATCATGGAATCTATAATCAACTGAGGACGATCTCGCGGTCAAGTTATTTTGGGAATCACAAATTTTAGTAATATGAATGAAACATTCCTACTCATACAAAGTACATTAGCACATTCTAGAACCGACTGACACCACTCCCATATCCAAACATGAATGCTAATTATGGAAATGAAACTATTATGGAAAAATAAGTGACTGTTGATGTGTTTAGAGTGCCAATTTCTCAAACAAACACCATTAAAATATAGAGCAAATAACGGTGTTCAACATTTCTCAAGGTTCCGGAATTGAAACTATCATGGAAAGATAAGGACACTCCCAGCAGAAGCTCTATATGGTGCCCTATCCCTAAAATGAAGATAAAAAATAGAGTTTACCCCAAAATAGCTTCCACAGCAGAGTCTCTATCCCTATTTATTTTTAGGGGTATGAACAGTGCATCCCTACTTGTGGGGATGCACTATTCACGCCCTAAACATATTTAATTATTAAAAATTATAGGGATAGGGATGCTGCTGGAGTGAAATAATAAATATTTAATGTGTATAAATAGGGTTGTGAGGTAAAATATGTATTATTTAATATTATTTGAAATGTTATAGGGATAAGGATAGGGATGTTGTTGTGGAGGTTTTTGGATTGAGATGTTGTAAAATAGGGATATGTATTATTTTATATTATTTTAGGGATAAAATTTGGTGCTTCTGCTGGGAGTGCCCTAAGTTATTGTTGAAGTGTTTAGAATGCTAATTATCTACCTCCCCATTAGCTTAAGTTGTTGGGAGATGTGGAATTTCAACACCGCATCAAAGCGGGACTGCAGAAGGTTATGGGTTCAAACCTATCTGCCAACATTGCCTTGTCATTCATATTGTGCAAGTGTTGAGCCTCTTTGTTAGCCTTATAATGCCCTTTACATGCCTTTGTGTGTCATGCTGGTCCAGGTTTGTTATAAGCCTACACTGGAGGAGGCATGTTGAAGTGTTTAAAATATTAAGTATCTACTTCCCTAGTTGCTTAAGCTTTTGGGAGAGATGGTAATTCAACACTTACAAGTCGTGGTCGTGGAAGAAAAACATGTTTTTTAGGGCTAAACAAGTTTTTTATGACAGTTTAATTCCTATGTAAAACAAATACAGTACAAGTTGGGGGATATAATCACACCTCCTACACCAAAAGCAGCTAAGAAAGACTAACAAACTTCACAAAATATCATGGAATCTATAAGCAACTGTGGACATCTCACGGTTAAGGTTTTTTGTGAATCACAAATTTTAGTAATATGAATGAAACATTACTGCTCATACAAAGTACATTAGCACATTCTAGAGCTGACCGAGACCACACCCATATCCAAACACAAATTAACTGAAATCTGCCAAGTCAATTTTGTTCCAGAAAAATTTCTCTTAGTCCTAGTTCAGATTTATTGTTCCTTGTGCCCCTCTAAGTGCTAGCAAAACCTTCGTATCAGACATAATTTCATGTTTCCTATAGAATAGAATCTTTCATTCATATACCATATAATGTTGAAACCAAACTCAGCTACCATTCCCCAAAATTGTTATCCCTGGTTTCCCTCTATCCAGAGTAGGATCAATGAGTACTACAAGATTTGTTGTAACATAATAGGGCTCAAGGATCTTGATCTAAACCTTCTTCCCATGAGAACTATTAAATATAGTAGGGTTATCCTTGAGTTGTCCGTGTTGGACTAGGAGTGTAACGGGCTAATTGCCTACCCGTGTTTAAGTGATTACAACGTTTATCAGTATAGAAGTCAGCTAGGAGTAGGACTCTATTACTTGTGCTTGTCTTATATAAACTGTTTATCCAGATATACTAACTCCATCCCAATAAATAAGGCCTTTTAGCTTTTTGGTTTTGTCCCATAATACAAGGCTTTTTAGAATACCGATGGAACATTTATTACATTTTTTCTTACCCCTAATTTATTATCACTTTCAACAACTTTTGCATTAATGAGAGTCAAAGGGTGTTTTAGACTTTTGTCATTAAAATTAATTACATTCTACCATTTTCTTAAACGGTGTGAAAACTCTAAAATACCTTATATTTTGAGACGGATGTAGTATAAAGTAATAAAAGAGAATCACGAGTTATCTATCCATGTTTTGTATTTGAAAAGAGTTGTGGGTGAAAAGAGTTTTAGAAGACCTAAAATTAAGCCCAGAGGGTCCATTGAAGTTGTTATGTGACAACAAGGCTGCAATTAATATCGCAAATGATCCTGTCCAACATGATAGGACAAAACATGTTGAGGTGGACAGGCATTTCATTAAGGAAAAGCTAGAAAATGGTGTGATATGCATTCCCTCCATGCCCTCTGCACAACAGACAGCTGATGCCTTGACAAAAGCACTGGTGAAACAAAACTTTGAAGACTTTGTGAGCAAGTTGGGCATGATCAATATCTCTGCTCAACTTGAGGGGGAGTGTTGAAGGACAAGGGTACTTTTGTCATTCAGTGACAAATTAGGGTTTGAGAGATTGGAAGTTGACTTTCCTTATTTAAAGTAATTCTGTTATTATTCTGACTTTCCTTATTTAAAATAATTCTGTTATTATTCTGTTTATTGTAAGATTGATTCTGATTCCTAAAATCAAGGAGTCCTAATCAATCAAGATTCTAGACCTTGATTCTACTCCTATTTAAGAAATGGATTCCAGTCATTGTAATTATAAAAAATATATCAATAAAATATCCTATTTTCCTCTCTTTTTGTTAACACCATAGAAGGAATTTTGAAAGAAACAGGATGAGCTTATAGTTCTAATACCATGTAGGAATTAAGATAGAAAAGTTTAGATGAAGAGAAGATTCTGTTAGAATTGCTTATCGGATAAGATAAGTAACATTACATTATATAGATAGCCTCCAACTAGCAAGAGTGCAACGGCTAATGAACAGTAAAAACATCTTAGACAAACCAAACAGAATCAGTCCCTTCTAAGATAGTAATTAGGGAGCTAAACATGAATAAAGAACAGAAAAACAGGGTATTTCTCAACACAGAGGAATAATAATATACATTATTACATTAATATAGTCTAACAGTTTACAACTCTAAGGAGTGATTGGTTAAACATCCTTACAACCCTTTCAACTTTTGGAACCATGGAGAATGCAGTACGACTCCTAGGTAGTACATAAAGTGCCCCTAGAAAAATGTTGTACAACATTGATAAAATCAGGATCTAAGTAACCCTGGTTGTCTTTGTGTTTATCCGCGTCTCTATCAGGACCTGGAGTAGTATTAGTCCTCCACTCTTCCTTCCTCATTAAAAACTTGATATCCATTTTCAACTTCACAAAAAGTATACAGAAATGTGGAGCATACTAAATCAAGTGGTTTCATACTTGGAACTTTATGGACTTAGCATGGTCCAAGAATACCTTCATAGTCAATATAATACTACCACTCAGTGTTCTAAAAGACGCTAAGCGGTAGTTGGGCGGTGATGGGGCGCCTGGTTTTTTTTTAATTTTTTAAATAATACAATGGTTGTCCAACATAAATCAATAAATCCTAAAGCATAAACATTAAGGAAATGTGTTAAAAGACTAACTAAAGTCCAAAGGAACATGAGATTATGTTAAAATAAGTCTAAGAACTCATGAGTCAAAAGGGCTGCTTGGTTTTTTTGTAATGTGTTAAATGATTTATATAATATATATATATATATATATTTGAAGCCCTAGACCACCTGGCACCGACTATGCGCCGCTTGGGACCGCCTAAATCCTGCCTAAGAGCCTACCCGCCTAGATATTTTCGCCTGGGGTATAATCGAGTCGGTCGGAGACCACCTAGCGCCTAGGTGCCGCCTGGGCCGATTTTTAGAACACTGCTATCACTTCATTATTTGAGGCAAAAAAGGAGGTCATTCAAAACTATAGACATAGATTTCATCCAAATGTTCATTAAAAATACAAAGTCTACCCTTAGAAGCCAACGGAAATCAACTTACGGAATTATGGTATCCCGAATTGAGTCATGTATTGAATCATATAATCCCGTCTATAAGAAACTCGCATTGGCATCAACATTTAAAATTAAGAAACAAGAATGGAGAGAGCAAAAACCTAGTCAAATGCAAAACAAAATGTAAAAAAACATATCAGATCTACAACAAGTAAGAAAATGGCCAAATCAAGGCATCATGACTCACCGGCATTTTGGAAATCCTCATTCAGTTTTTCGAGTTTTGATTGGCAATCGTGTGCTTGCTTTTCTGCATTATTTAAGGCATCCAAGAACTCAGACTTTACCTACAATAGCAGCAAATATTGTTCACATGTATACATGTATAAACTGCACTAATTCCTAACAGCTGAAGCTATTAGGTAAATGAAAATGTATTAAATTATTAGTCAAGTAATATATAGCTGTTAGAGGAATGAAAGCCAGGTAATGACACGATGTTCAATCTTGTAGACTAAACAAAGGCTCTTAAAGCTGGCTGAAAATTAGAGAAAATATTCTTCATTTTGACCAATTATTGAAAACAACCATCAGAGGGTGAACCACACCAAAAATAAAATTAACATTAACATGATATTAGTTGATATATTAGTTATTATAATTATCATATTAGTTTTTTAATTATCACAGCTGTAATCTTAATGCTCTGTTAACCGTGTAACACTTAAATGATGTTGTTATATAAAGCATCTAAGTGGTTATGACAAGAGTCTCCTAGGTTCTCCCAAATACCTTCATTAGCCACTTACATTTATTAGCTTGTCTGATTACTACCATTGTAATCTCCTATTTAACAATTGTATCTCTCTTTTGATGAAATAACAAGAACTAAACTTGTCTTCTTCATTTCCTTTCTCTTTTCTAAGTTTCGACGCATGAATATCTGAGTTGCATAAAATCCTGATAAGCTTTAGAAAACTAAAAGTGAAAGATACTCTTAAAGAAGGTTGACTGCACCATCAATTCTATCCTTGTAAAGCTACCGATCGGATTATGGAATGCAAAATGCCATAGACCCAAGACTTGACATAAGTACAAATACTATGAAAACTCCCTACGCTCCTATTTCATTTGTTCTTTTTTTCCTGTTATTATAACCACGGCACTTTCAACTAACAAAGACGTAACCAACAATCCTGTACCAGTTCTCCCAGATAAACCGATGTTAACTGAGAGCAAAGTCAGAGTCTAGCTTTCTTAGTCACATAAGGATTAACGCCTGCAAGGTGGATCATACTTACACCAAACAGCCATGTCCATCCTACAAAATATGACAGGCATCATTTGGTAGTACAACATACCAAGCCTCATCCAAGATATATTCTATTGAAATCCACTTGAAGCGCCAAGAAACTGGTACAGCACTTGAGCCAGGCCACCTAATACAACTGTGAATAGCATACCTTACTTACGCATTTCCAGTTCCTCAGAGGATAAATATTTTACAGGTGCCCCATCTAAGAAAGGTTTCCAAACACTTGAACTGGACTTTGTCAGGCACTTTAGAGGAATCAGAGTTCTCAGAATCGAAGGAATCACCCGTTTCTAGACTAGTTTCAGAAGCTTCGCATGTGGGAGGATCATGTCCAGTACTTGTGTGGGTGTCCTTACTCTCGAGAGAAGTTTATTTCCTTAAATAAGTTTTCCCTCGTAACTTTTGAATCCTAGTTCTAGGACTTATCACTGGTTCATCTTCCTGGTTATTTTGACCATTTTTGATCATTTACCAGGATAAGTAGATCAGTAATTCTGTCATTCCTCTCCCTATGTTGATGCAAATAATCATCAGTGAGTGGGACTTCAGACTCACCAACATCAATATCTAACAAAATCAGGGAAATACTCTCATGTTCATTAAAGTGCTCCCCCTGAACATTAGTGCGAAATAACATTTTGTCTTCAAAGGTGACATCACTAGTTATACACTTTTTTGAGTATTTGGATCAAAACATTTATACCCCTTCTGAGTTGGGGAGTAGCCAATAAACACACTTCCAAGACCTAGGATCAAGTTTCCCTTGGTTATGGACATGTGTGAAGGCAGAACACCCAAAAACTCTCAGAGGTAAGTCTTGAATTAATCTAGTACTGGGATTCAAGGACTTAAGGTGACTCAAAGGACTTCGGAATTTTAAAACCCTTTGTAAGCAGTCTGTTAATTAGGTACCAAGCTGTCAACACAGCTTCACTCCATATGTACTTGGGGCATTTTGAGGCCACCATCAAGGATCTAACAACTTCCAAGATGTGTTATTCTTCCTCTCAGCAACCCCATTTTATTGGGGTGTGTCTAGGTAGGAACTTTGATGCACAATGCCATTTTTTAGAAAAATGGATCCAAGGACAAAGTTGAAATACTCAGTACCATTGTCACTTCTAAAAATTTCAATTTAGTTTGAAATTGAGTGAAAATCATGTTATAAAATTCTTCAAAAATCTGTTTTGCATTAGCCTATTTGTTTAAAGGATACACGCATGTGACCCTTGTGTGGTCATCAATAAAGGTAATAAACCAACATTACCCTTGTAAAGTACCCACCCTTGCAGGCCCCCAAATATCACTATGAATCTTAGTGAATAGCTTGGTGGGCTTGTAATGTTGAGAAGGGAATGTGGAACAAAAATGTTTTGACAACTCACACACTTCACGTTGAAAGCTCTTAGGACTTTTAAAGAAAAACAAAATTAGCAGTGTTCTAAAGACGGCCTAGGCGCTAGGCGGCTAGGCAGCGTCCCATTTATACTCTAGGCGGCTGGGCTAGGCGGGTTGGGTCCTGGACGGGTCTAGGCGGTCTAGGGCTTAATGCTTTAGATCTAGAATTATAGATCCAAAAAAAATCCATATGCATTACCCTGAATTCTTTGACTTATTACTAGTTATTTCTATTTCTTATGTATTCTTGTCCTTTTGACTATGTGCTTAATGCTTATGCTTTATGACTTATGTCGGACAACCGTCATTGTTTAAAATTAAAAATAAAAATAAAAAAATAGATGCCTCCTCACCGACCTAATAGTGTCCAGCGTTTTTTAAAACATTGCAAATACAAAAAATTAGGGTGGCCAAGTCTAAAGTGCCACAGCAAGCCATTTTTCTATCATCATAAGAAGATTGAAAACAAAAGTTCCTAGGGATTTCTTTATTCTTGGAGTCTCATTTCTCTTCAAATGGGTAAAGTCCTCCCATCAACTTAGCATTGTCAGACTCCTTCCCTGTGTAAATATCATAAAATATACAACCATCAACAGAAAACACAACAGTGCATTTAGTTTCAGTGGTAAGTTTACTGACAGACATAAGGTTGCATGAAAGGCTAGGAACAAGTAGAGAATTCTGAAGGGTTAGTTTAGGTGAGATAACAACGGTTCCTTTCCTAGCAATGGTAGAGAAAAAACCATCAGCTATGGTAGAGAAAAAACTGACCCTTATTAATCATCATGATTGTAAGTGAGGCTGGCTCTTGTAATTAACAAGCCCCTCCCGCCAAAACCCCCCAACCTGCCTTTCCATTTTCTTTTTTGGTGCCAACCAAAAAGAGTTTATAGAACAGTAATAAGATCCAACTTGGCATGCCTCCAAGGCAACTGATGACACTTACACAAGATCCATCCATGGTCTAAATTACTACATAATTCTACTTCGTATTTCCCCTGTTCTCTTTTAACATTAGCACTCTTGCAAGTGCTAATGTAAGCTATAAAGGGAAGTTTCCATCAGTAGAGTGGGCTTGAGTAGATGCTTTTCAATACTTGATTTTAATGGACTTTCAAGCAACCACTTTGTCTCACTTCCTCCTAGTCATAGAGCAGCTGAGACTTATTATTAATCCAAGGCAAAATCTCCCCAAACCGCTCCTGTTCACCCATGCTGATAAATTAAATGAATAAAGGGGATAAGTAGGGTCTTGTTCTGCTACACATGTCACGGCATGGTCGGCTTCTTTTCTTGAGCACTATTCAGCCAATAAGGCATTTTGTTTAGCATCATCGAAGCCAAAACATCTAATGATGATAACAGACAAAACTAGAAAAATAGATAGGCTCGCACAAAACAACTATATATGAACCTATCCATATGCAGGTAGACGTGCAGCTGCAGGGTGAAGGAATCCGTTGCCATTCAGGGCTACTAAAGACCCATGCGCCCATCAATATATACAGAGATGGAGAAAGAGATGCATTGATATAGATAAACAGCTAGGCCTATGTAAGAAACTAATACCACCAACAATTCAAAACCTAATGGAAGAAGAGAATACTAAACAATACAGTACCATTTGACGGCATTGGTAAGTGCAAAGCATCTGCTCCGAAGAGATAGGGTGATTGTCAGCTGAATCCGGTGCTGGCGCCGGAGCCGGTGCCGGAGAATCCTCAAAGATGACAAGCTGACCATTGTTTGACGTAGGTTTGGGGCTATGACTAAAATGACTTTGATCTTCCGGCAGCCCAGCTTCAGCCCTGCGTTTCCTCGGCGGTGGCGTCCTCAAAATCATCCTCTCGGGCTGCTATTAGGCTTTTTCTGCAAATTACAGCTATTTGATTCTACGACTGACTGACTGAGGTTGGATATCTACTTGAGTGGCGAATATCGTTCTCCGACAACAGTTGCTTGTGGGAGGACTGGAGCTTCCAGAAATGTTAACATTTAAATTTGAAGGCGCCTTCTACGTGACGAGCATCCCTCTTTTTCAATGTTTTCCCCGTGTACACGGATACGATAATCCGAAAACCAAACCAAAACCGAAACCGAATAGAAAAAACTAAACCGTTTATAGCCATATAGTGAATCAAACGGTTATAACCGTATAATTTGGATGAAATTTGGTTATTTCGGTTTGGATTTTCTGTTAATCAACCGGTTATTTCAGTTCGGTTCAATTCGGTTATCTCTAATTATTTACTTTTGATTTTATTTCGGTTTTTCAGTTAACCAACCGAACCGAACCGATTATTTCGGTTCGGTTTGGTTTTTTTCACAAAACGGTTCGGTTTCGGTTCGGATTTTCAATTAACTGAAAATGTCGGTTCGGTATCGGTTACGGCCATAACCGACCCGAACCGAACTGTGTACACCCCTATTTTTCCCTCTGCAAGACAAAATAATGATATAGGGGGTTCTAAAGTCACCCCCATTGTTACTTACGGCACCACATTACTCCCGGCACCACAAAAAATTACTCTGACACCACGATGATTTGTAATGAACGGAACGGCAATGGCATTGACGTTGCTATTGAAAACCAACGTCACTGACACTGACCTTGGTGTTTAAAAATGAAAGTCAGTGTCACCGACATTTACGTTATAAAAGTGTCACAACTTAAAAACGTCAGTCCACCGACTTTAGTTTTTGAATAGCAACGTGTGTCACTGACGTTGGTGATCAATATCAACGACAGTGCCACTGACGTTCTGTTAATAAAGAAAATCAAAAAATAGGTGTCAATAGTAAAAGTGGTGGTGCCTTTAAAACTCACCATAATATAATACGTCTAATTTTCCATAAAAAATAATATAAATAGGGGATTCTATCGTCACCCCCAGTTTTACTATCGGCACCCTTTTTTGATAATTTTTCTCGCACCACATATATATTCTTGTTTTTAATTCCGGCACCACAATAGGAATGTCAAAGTCCGTGTTACTGGCTTTCCTTTTTGATATCAACGTTAGTGGACTGACATTTCTAAGTTGTGTGACTTTTATAACGTAAACGTCGGTGCCATGACTTTCGTTTTTGAACAGCAACGTCAATGTCCCTAACTTTGTTTTCAATAGCAAAGTCGGTCTCACTGACGTTATGTTCATTAAAAATAATCGTTGTGTCGAAGTGATTTTTTGTGGTGCCAGAAGTAATGTGGTGTCATTAGTAAAAATGGGTGTCGATAGAAACCCCTATAAATATTTATTTTTAAACGGTTGCTATCGGCACCATTTAATTTATTATTTTTCAATTACTTTACTACACCATCTAATCACTCAAAACACATTTGGAAAAAAAAATCCATTTTATAACATTTAAAAGCTTTACACTTTAGTCCATCATGTTTTAGAAATTAAACACTTCAATCCCTCATGTTTAACTTCTACCCCCTCACTTCATAAAAATCCTTTTAACTTCCCTTACATCTTCAATAATCCTTTTAACTTCACCTACATTTATTCTCTTTTTTTAATTTGAAACAAACTTACTATACAACCCTAAGAATTTCGCCGGAGTTCTCATCGGAAAAGACGCCAGAGAAGATAAAATTTCGTCGGAAAACCACAAGTTAAACTAAGAACAACATCACTTTGAACCAAATCATGTAAGTATCTTGTTTTGTTTGCATTTCGGTGGTAATTTGGTAAAAATCTAAGGTTTTAATTGTGTAATTTTTTTTTTTTAAGGGAGTAATCATCGAATGAATTCTTTTACTTTTTTTTACTTTTGACACCACATACGTGTTGGATCGTAACGCGCACTAAATTACTCTAGAGGGGGAATGGAGTAATTACCGGATTATGACCACTTTTTCGACTTACGATAATTTCGGAGTTTCAACCTAGTTTTTAGTTAATTAAATAGGCAGAAGACTATCTAATTAAAAAGAAAAACTAAGTTATCCTAGTTATCCAAGTTGCACCTAACAGGATTACAAACAAACTTGTTTTAAATCAGGTTAGGTTGTTACTTAGTATGCAATATATTACCTAAGTGTTGTGTTGTGTTATGTAGGTGAGAGAACACTTAGCAGGTTTTAGTTATTTAACTAGCATGCAAGTCCTAAGGTGTTACAAAACAAAACAAAACAATCCAAGCAAAACAATCAATCAAGAATGTATTACTTGAATCAACCAAGTGTTGAATCCAAGCCAAGCTTAGAAATATCACTTGAGGTCAAGATTAAAGCATAACACTAAAGCTATACTATAAATCTCTACGATTACAAACAAGATACAAAAGATTACCCCACCGAAGCCTACAGCTCGGATGTCAAAGAGAAGTGCAGACCGGAGCCCTCCAAGCACGGTCTTCAAAGACTTTACTCAATACACAAAGTTGTGTGTGTTGAACCACCAAGCTCCTTCCTTGACTTGATGAACTCCAAACAGTAATGCAGAAAAATAAAGCACTCTCTTCCTCACTTATACAGGTTTAACACTCAAATGTAAGAGTACAATCACTATTCTCACAACATGTTTGATACCTCACAAATGACACTAAAAAAAAAACCACTCAAACACTCACTAAACAACTCATAATCTACTCTTCAACCTTAAGGCAGTAGAGAACTCCTTAAGGCTTGACTGAACTTGAGAGAAACTGAGTTGTGTATGAGGGGATTTTTGACCAAGTGACTTTAGTGCCTTTTTGTTTTCTTTCTTGCTCTTCTTGAAGTGGCTGGACATGTACATATATACGCACACTTGATACACTTGGTTAGTAGATTTCAAAAGATAAAATAGACGTTAACATATAGGCAACGGATATATCAAGACAGGACAAAGTCTTGAGCAGAGGATTCTGATCAGAAAGCCAGAAAAAAATGATGTGTGTGAAAAAGACAGAACAAAGACGTTGGAAAAGGTCACGGGTCATAAAAGCACGAGTTCAAGAGACTGAAACAATTATAGACTCCAAGAAAACAAAGTAGATATATTTTTAATATATATTTTTAAAGAAAATCAAGACAACAGCGAAATTAATATATATTTTTAAAGAAAATCAAGACAATAACAAAAACACTTATGTGTATATAAAAAAGTTGACTTTTACTTAAAACTCTAAGCAAGCAAATATTTATATATATAGTTTGAAAAGAACAGAGAGAGAAATATATAGACTTACAATATATTTTGCATATACGACACGACAACATGTTTTACTATGATTTGATTTATCAAGCAATTAAACATGCGAGAGCACCTTTAACCAACAGAACATGCATTTTTTTTGCAGATGCAGAACTAAAAATTCACATATATATATATATTTATCACATGTGAGAAAGAAAAAAAAGGAAGCAGAGATAATAAAAAAAATTCAACTTTTACCAAGGCTTCTATTAACATGCATATAATATCAATGCTTATTTTTATATGAAGAAATCGACAATGAGAGTATACAGATAAAAAAAATCGACCTAACAGTATCAAAACAGAGAAAGACTTGACAGAGCATGCAAAAGACAGAAAGAGGACAAAAGATTTAACCTTTAATCAGATTCTCAAATGGAAGAGATGATAAGGTTATTCTTGGGCATGATAAGACCATTAAAGGTGCACTCCATCAGAAAGTCATTGGAGCCAAAAAGCTCCTCATTTTACAGCAAGAACAGAGACGAAAGAGGCATGGAAAAAAGGTGAGAGCTTTTCTGGAAATGAGAAAGGAGAGAGAGCCGATTTCCATAATAAGAGAAGGAATGCTGCAACCGAGAATAGGGTTAGTAAAGAAGTTTAATGCAAATAGATAGAATACTTTTCTGAAAATAAGAAAGAAGATGAGAAGATTTCTAAAAGAGAAGGGAGAAGAGACGTTAGGAGACAAGAAAATAATGGAGAATCAGATTTGAAAGAGACATTAGAGTGGTAGGGGTCTTGGAGAGTGTATTATAATTGGGAACATAAAAGATGAGGTAAAAATGTGGTGGCAATTAAATGCTAGAAATTTTCTAGGGAGGCAAGTGGGGAGGCGGCATAATTTAGCAGAGAAAATAGGGTATCATATATTTTAAGAAAATTAGGTTAATGAAAAAATGGGCTAACAGGGCCGAAAATTTAAATGGAAGAAGGGCCGGGTGATATAGAAAAAGAAGCCCAGCTGAGTTAAAAAAAAAAAGACAATCATTTACTTTAAATAATTATCAGGCCTAGTAGTTTATATAGTCCAAAAATTAATTCAATACAAATTGTGCCTTCCTCAAGAAAAAAAATTTGTGCCATAACATAATAGTGTGTTTGCACAATTAATCAAATTAATTTTATATTTCCTTAAAAGTAATAAAATAAAATTCATTCAAACGTGTACAACATAAAGTTGCCATCACATGTTATGGATTAAATTTATCATTAATTTGCAATATCGCACATCGTATCATAGAGCTATAATTTAATCATCTACGATGTGATTAGTGCACCTGCAAGAAATGCTCGAGAAAAATGTTAGTACGCGAGATAGAGAATTATTAACACATAATAAGGGTAATTATGAAAATTAATCAAACTTACCAAATCGAAGGCACAACAATACGTTCCTATTAATGCCGGTGACCGATTCTAATTTGTTAAAGGAACACGAGGGATGGTGACGTTATTCACTATGCCACACATTATGTAAAATAACATCAATGTCATTGGCGTTAGTTTCGAGAAGTAACATCATAGTCAATTTCAATAAAAATAATAATGATGCCTAAATAATTTTGAAAGTGGCGGAAATAAATAAGAACTGACAATAAACAATTTAGGCCATGTTTGGACACAAATCATTTTTTTTATTGCTTTTTATAAATCATCCCATTACTTTATTCAATAAGCTACTTTTTTTAATTCATTATTTTATTCAATATATTCATATTTTATAATTTTTACACCAATTATTTCTCCATCTACGAATACAAAAATATTAAAATATTAAAGCATTTATCCGACTTTACTTTATCATTTTGGTACATTATTTACCAATATTTTATTCCTTATACCATTTTCTCTCATAAATAATTTCATCTTTAATATAAATTATAAAAAAAATCTCAAGTTTGTAATCATTTTTTAAATTATTTTATTATATTTGATTTCCCCTTATTGATTTTAGGAGCCTTTAAGGGCACTACATAAATTTTACTTGGGCACCGTAATTAAGAGACACTTCACGTTCATTTGATATTTTATTTAAGGCACCACATAGAATTTTACATATACTTAATGCACCATAGTATAATTACTATATCGCCATCTCTACTTATACCAGCACATGTCTCAAAATCTCTCACTTTAAAAAAAAATTTACAAATACAATCCTTGAAATTTCAAAATCATACAAATTAAACCCACCTCATCTACCTCCATCCCTCCCCCTTCCGGTTTCTTTTCAAAACACTTTCTCATCAGAATAGATTGGGAATCTTGGTGACAATGAGCTTGAGCAATGTGTAATGTCAAAAATTAAAGCACATGTTCTATTGCTCTCCATTCACGACCAAAACAAAATCAAAGCACATATTGCTTGTAATCATCAGCCCACAAAGATGCAACCCATTAACGCCGATCGTATCCATACATCATAGCTTGTTGTGGGAGGTTTAATGCGATTGGGGAATTGCGGCCTAAACCAAAGGTTTTATGGAGGCCACAAGGCATAATGGAAACAAACCAGGTCGATCTTTGACCTGAGAATGCCGTTCGGAGGTCCGGACTCAACCCGGTTTGTCTGAGGAAACATTTGAGCCTGATGAATGCAACTGACTATGAAAAAGGGGGTTATGGGTGGAGGCCGGATAAGGCTTCCGATTGGCCATGGTCAACAGACACTAACATGGTCTTCATCGGAACTGAGGGTGGAGTTACCGTAATTGTTTTAATGCCGACGAGTTTCGGTTTACGGGGAAGGAAAGGGAATGGGTGAGTTTAATTAGTTTTTAATTATTGAGGGATTATTTTATAAAAAAACAAGTGCCAATTATCAAACATATCGTGATATAGTAAATTTGAGTTTTATTACGTGGGGGCAATAGTAGAACAATCATTTAAAATTTTAACTCGTGGTGCCTTGAGTAATTACATATTTTTATTTTATGGAAAATTAGGGATAAGGACACAATCTGAAATATTTTTAAGTAACAGGACAACTACATATTTTTTATAGGGAGAAGGACAACTGCATAATTTTTATAGCGATAAGGACAAACAAAGTGAATCCCGAAAATCGGTGAATCTTCCCAAAGTGAATCCCGAAATCGGTGAATTTCGACAAATGAATTTTGACAAATGAATCCCGAAAATTAGTGAATCTCGACAATGAATTTTGAAAATTAGTGAATTTCGACAAAATAATTTAATGAATTTAAAAAATGAATTTCGAACACAAGTGAATTTCGACAGTGAATAAATAATTTATTCTTTATGCAAAAGTTTCAAAAACTTGTCTGCCCTTCTACTCAATTGATGAAATATTTATGTCCTTCTCCCTCATTCCCCCTTTATTTTATTGTAGTGTAATTGGTCGAAAAACTATGATGCCTTTTTCAGTTTGATTTTTTAAGTCGAAACAATTCATATACTTAGCCCTATTTGTATTTTAGCTTGTATACCGCTTAAACTTACGTACGTCCTTTACCTGTACCTCTCACCTCCTGCTGCCGAGCAACCAAATAGTCGCCGCCGCCGCCGCCGCCGCCGCCGACTCCTTCTCTGCTACCATAATCTCCGACGTTGGCCATACTTTTTTTTTTTTTTAATTTTTATTTATTTTACGTCAGTGAAACCCTTGTGCCAGTGTATATATATTCATAATTTCAAGCTCTTTGTGTTTTTCCACAGCTGTTCCTGAGTCGAAGCCTCTCATAATTTTTGCTTCTGCATATCCTGTTACAGGTAATGCAAGTTTGTTTCTGCATCTTCCTGCTTTTACCCACTGATGAATGAGATTTTTTTGTAATAATTTTTATTTACAAGTGTATCAGATATGAGTTCAGTTAAGAGGAAGACTACAGATGACCCAAACAACTACCCTGGAACTTCAGAAAAACACCACAAAGGAGATAATGGCTTTAATAGCTTAATGGAAGAGCCTGTTGCTTGTGTGCACGATGTATCCTATCCAGATGGATACATCCCTCGTGACTCCACTTCCAATTTAGGTGAAAAAGACGCCAAACCTGCTAAGGAATTCCCATTTACGCTCGACCCTTTTCAGTCCGAAGCAATTAAATGCCTTCAACGCGGTGAATCAGTGATGGTGAATTTTAATTTTTAGTTTAAGATTATCATATTGAAAAAAAGTCCCGCTTGTTTTTTTTTGTTTGTTTGTTTGTTAGACTTTGTGAATGATTCTTGATTTGATGTTGTGAGACGTCTTGATTTTTTTATTTTTTATTATCGTAATTGGTGGCATAGGTTTCAGCTCATACGTCAGCTGGGAAAACTGTGGTGGCTTTATATGCCATTGCTATGTCATTGCAGAACAAGCAACGGGTGATATATACTTCACCGATAAAGGCGCTTAGCAATCAGAAGTATAGGGAGTTCAAGGAAGAGTTTTCTGATGTTGGCCTGATGACAGGGGATGTTACTATTGATCCTAATTCATCTTGCTTGGTATGTCTGATTGCTTATGTTATGGTTGCTTTGGGATTTGTTTGTTTTGAGATCTTAATAATCGTATTTGAATTCTCGGTAGACGGTAGTTAAGCCTGTATTGTGATGACAGGTGATGACGACTGAAATCTGGCGTAGTATGCAGTACAAGGGGTCAGAGGTTACCAGGGAGGTGGCTTGGGTTATCTTTGATGAGGTTCATTACATGCGTGACAGAGAAAGAGGTGTAGTGTGGGAAGAAAGTATCGTTATGGCTCCAAAGAACTCTCGATTTGTTTTCCTCTCTGCTACTGTACCTAATGCTAAGGAGTTTGCGGACTGGGTAGCAAAGGTGAGTTTTTGCCTATCTCAGGGTTTCTTTGTTGTGTTATTTGAATGTGATAGTTCAGAGTTTTTGCCTTTTCTGTTAGACTTTGTCATGTAGTTCTGGTCTAGTGCCATACGTGCCTTTTTTGCATTACTTTTGTAGGATGTGCAATATATGAACTCTAGACACCTGTGTTAGTATTGCACTGAACAGATTTCCCTCCCTTCCTGGAGAACTAAGTAATTACTTGAAGTACTTTGTAATAATATATGGTATTCCTTGATCATAATGTCAAATCTTCCTGTCCGCTTTTTGACTTCTATAGGTTGTTGGGTGGTGGTGCACCTATAAAATTTCTAAAATCACAGCAGCTGGAGTTTCCATTGTAATTAATATATGGTAATGCATTGAGAATAGTGGTGCTGTATTTGTTTAATGCCGGTTAAATCCATGGGCCTGCTCCCACAGGTTCTCAGAATTGTATTTACTATTTGGGTAATATGGTCAGCGATATACTCTATAAATTCTCCTATTAGGTTTGCATTTCATCTCTATACTCTTAGAGAAGCACTTTGCTTGTAGCTGTGATTGACTACATGTTTTTGGTATCCAAAGCTGTTTATTTTCTGAAGTTGCCTTTCTTGACTGTATTGACCTTAATATTTCCAGCATTCAGGTTCACCAACAACCATGTCACATTGTGTATACTGACTACAGACCAACACCACTTCAACATTACATCTTCCCTGCTGGTGGAAATGGTCTTTACTTGGTGGTTGATGAAAAAGGGAAGTTTCGGGAAGATAGTTTTCAAAAAGCTCTGAATGCTCTTGTTCCCACTAATGAGGGTGACAAGAAGAGGGAGAACGGAAAATGGCAGAAAGGTGTGGTAATTGGCAAAGCTGGTGAGGATAGTGATATTTTTAAAATGGTGAAAATGATCATTCTGCGACAATATGACCCTGTAATATGCTTTAGCTTCAGCAAGAGGGAATGCGAATCTCTGGCCATGAAGGTACCGTAATAACTTTTTTTATTTTTTTTATTTTGAAGAGATCCTTCCTCCAACATAAAAGAACTTCAATTCAATGCCATATAGAGTTTGTTCATATGAGATTGTGGCGGAGAACTGGCTGCGAAGAATGACAATCTAAAACTTATGAGTACCTTGTCTATAAGCGCTGTCAATTTTTTTTTCTTGGGAAAAAACTACTTCCGTCCCTCAGTCCCTCAATATATGTCCCTTATTATTTGATAATTTAAAATATCAAGAGAGCATTCATTATATATATATATATATATATATATATATATATATATATATATATATATATATATATATATATATATATATATATTTCCCCCTCATATTACCCCTAATTTATCAGCAATTCACAAAATTTTAAACTTTACGACCATTGCTTTGATGATAGATTGATATTCAAATGGTATTATAGACATTATAAAACATTTACACACTTAATGTGTGAAATTCTGAAAAGGGGCACGTATTAAGGGACAGAGGCAGTAATATATGCTTCTGAAAAGGGACACGTATTAAGGGACAGAGGCAGTAATATATGCTTCTGAAAAGGGACTCTTCAAACCAAAGTTTGAGAGGCGAATTGGTGGGGCTTTTGATTGCCTTTTTCTCGCCTTGCATTAACATAAAGTTTTGAAGATATTTCTTTATCCCCAAAGATGGGAAATTCGAGGTGTTTGCTCAACTCATTTACCATAGGCATAAGTCTTTCACTGTTATGTACACGTGAACAGAAACAATGTTTGATTAGCCAGAAACGCATTACTATTGTGATACATTGCTACATGGTTCACTTCACTCCCTTCTTTCACATGGTTTTATCAATGGTTGTTTCATATTCAATGGACTTAACATTAAGTTTAGCATTTTCCAACTTTCATTGACCCATGGTTCGAAGGCGAGGATACATTTTTTGTCTGTTTCATGGCATTTCTATACATTATTATATTTAGACTTGTGGGATAGGCATTGCCTAGCATGGCCAGATGTTGCCTAGGCAACCAAGCGATCCCTCTTCACTTTGGCTTTGCCTTGCGTTTTGACAACAATATGCTTCAAACATTTAATGGAAGATTTTTTAAATTTGGATTTTTTTATTGTTGACATTGTTCTTTATTTGTTCTTAGATGGCAAAAATGGATCTAAATAGTGACGATGAGAAGTCGAATGTTGAAACTATATTCTGGAGTGCTATGGACATGTTGTCCGATGATGACAAGAAATTGCCCCAGGTTGGTTGCGCTATATCCTTTTTAGCACATGTAATCATTAATGGGATAACAAATTTGTTGTTTACCTCTTGATTCCATTTTTAGGACAGACATGACCGACGTTCGATCAGAGTTCTCTATTTTGAATTTCTTTATATCCTCAGGTCTCAAATATGCTGCCCCTTCTAAAACGTGGGATTGGCGTGCACCATTCTGGATTGCTCCCTATTCTGAAGGAAGTGATTGAAATTCTTTTCCAAGAAGGTTTGATCAAGGTTGGTGGAGAAAATCTGTAATCATTTGTTGATGATTCATGTGTGCTACTTTCACGCTGACACTTTTTTCTTGCATGTGCATTTTTTGTTTGTCTTTTGATATCAGTTTTATTGCTAGATGTGAATTACTTTGGCATTTTATTACTTGTGCTAGCTTATTAAATTATCATTTGAGAATAATAGTTCAAATATTTCTGCTCATTGATGCTGTAGCATCGGAGTTTCTTATGTTGGTAGTCGCTCTGCTTTTTCGTTCTCTTGCTGAGATAATGAGATTATGAGAAGAGGAAATGTAAAAGTTATGCTTTTGACTCCATTTCGTTAACTCCTTTTTTTTTGGTTCTGTCTTTAGAGACCAGTCATTAAATGATCAGCATAAGCATGAAAATATTATTGACAGGGAGAACATGGTTTCTCTTCGGACATAACTTCTTCAGTTATATTAATTATGAAGAGTTTCGAAAGTGGAAGTGAAATCCTGAAAAACACTCTTTGGTGCAAAGGAGAAAAGCAATAGCAACTTTATAATTAAAATTACAGAAGTCTCTTTACTTATATGAAGTGGATTAGATTATAGACTTGTATTTGGTGTGAACCCCTTTAAGTTTTGCAAAGTTTGGTTATTTCTTGGCTGTATTGTTTGTTTATCTCCTATTATTCTTGTGTGTGCTGATTCCACCTTCTTTTCTTCTCGTCTTTTGCATACTTATCCACTAAATGTGCATTTTTAGTGTTTATTTGCCACAGAAACTTTCAGCATTGGGCTGAACATGCCTGCAAAGACTGTTGTCTTCACTAATGTTCGTAAATTCGACGGGGATAAGTTTAGATGGATTACTAGTGGAGAATACATACAGATGAGTGGTCGTGCTGGTCGTCGAGGCATTGATGATCGGGGTATTTGCATCCTTATGGTTGATGAAAAGCTGGAGCCTTCTACTGCAAAGTCAATGCTAAAAGGAAGCGCTGATAGTTTAAACAGGTACCTTCAGTATTCTTTGAGAAGTGTCTACGTAGGATATATGGAATGATACTCACTGAGAAGTGGACGTTGGATATATAAAATGCTAGAAGTTTCTGCGTATGTATAAAGCCAGTCCACCTTTGCCCTTTATTTTTCCCGCTTTTAACTGCTTTCGCATTCAATATTTGTTTGAGTCCTTAGTGTTCTGTGTTCCTTTTGTAGGGGATGTTATTTGTAGACCTTACGTATACGAGTGATGCAAGTAGAGGGTAAAACCCTCCAGAAAAGTCTTCCCTACATTATTACATATAGCAGATGTCTGTAGGTTAAGTTATTACTTTTTTGGCTGGGTTTGGTTCCTGGATCATCTCTGATCTTTGGTTGATTGAAATGTAGAAAATGGATGAGTGAATCATGTGAATCCTAAGTATGATAGTAGTGTTGACAGTTTAATTTATCTGGAGGATGTTATAGACTTATAGTTGTGTAATGTAAGCATGGTAGCATTCATTAACATCTGGATTGTCTGAAGGTAGTCTTGCTTTAAGGTTTTTTGTCAGGAAGCTGAAGGATATTGATTAGGTTGACTGTTTCCTAGGTTTGAGAGCTCATAGGTCTTCTGTTGGCTGATGCTTGTTTCGATATAGTTTAATTATAGATGTATTAGTTGTTGGTTTTATTCCAATGTAGCTGCAAACATGTTTAGTTGTATTTGAAGTCGTTGGAATTGAATGCATCATAGGGTGTTTATGTTACTTGGAGTCATAGACTCTCCCCTATGTTTGTGTGAACTTCATATATGATAAGGTTTTTTGACCCCCTTTTTCGTGGTCAAAGCCTTGATATTGTTAATAATGCTGCATGCACTTTTGTTGGACATGTATCTATTGCATAGGATAACTGGCTTGGGTTCATTTCTGTTCTCATGTGAAATGCAGTGCCTTCCACTTAAGCTACAATATGCTTCTGAATCAACTGCGCTCTGAAGATGGCAATCCTGAGAATCTTCTCCGTAATTCATTCTACCAGTTTCAAGCAGATCGATCTATACCTGATATTGAGGTTGGTTATTGCTTATTTGATGCTTCTAATTGATCATTTTGCCTGTTACTAATGACCCTTCTTTTGCAGAAACAAGTTAAAACCCTTAAAGAGGAGAGAGACTCAATTATAATTGAGGAAGAAGATAGCTTGGATAATTACTACTCTCTGCTACAACAATACAAGAGCTTAAAGAAGGATGTCAGAGATATAGTTCTCTCTCCAAAGTACTGTTTACCTTTCCTACAGCCTGGCAGGCTTGTAAGTGTCCAGTGTACAGATAGTGATGGGAGTTTGCCTTCTTTTTCTGTTAAGGAGGATATCACATGGGGTGTTATAGTCAATTTTGAAAGGGTGAAAGGTGTATCAGAAGGTAACATGACTTCTTATGTTATCTCAGTTGCTATTTTTCTCTAGAGGTTAACTTTTTTGTGGAATAGTGCAGATGATTCAAATAAAAGGCCTGAGGACGCAAGCTACACCTTGGTTATCCTAACAAGATGTTTGGTGCATAAGGATGACGTAGGCAAGAAAACTACCAGGATTGTACCAATGAATCATCCAGGAGAAGCTGCCGTTATTTCTATTGGTCTATCTCAGGTGATGTACCACAATTTTTTCTTATGGATTGCTTTCTATTGCAAATATTTGAATGAAAGCAGCATGTATGGATTTTTTGTTTAAAATTAGCCGTTGGCGACTGTGTTCTCGGTCACGTGATTGCTTTGTAACCAAACTTAAAAGCATATTTTGGAACAGATCTTTTTTGGTCTCCTCACCTTTGACCTTGACAGTACTGGTCACCATAAGCAACAGTTACTATTCATCTAGCACTTGTCTTTTTACCCCTCTGATACCTTCCTTCGACATATATAGTTTATGGTTTGAAGTATCTAAATCTGCTGATTCTACTCCATTAACATGCTGAATTTTGTAGGTTCATAGTTTAAGCAGCATCCGCCTCATCATACCAAAGGATCTTTTGCCTGTGGATGCTCGGGAGAATACTCTTAAAAAGGTGTCTGAAGTTCTCTCTAGATTTTCAAAAGATGGCTTGCCTCTGTTGGATCCTGAAGAAGACATGAAGGTTTGGAAACTTGACCGTCAATCCCCCCATCCCCACCTCCACCCCCACCCCCCTTTATCTAAGGCTAACTATTCTATTGCATGGCCTTAGGTTCAAAGCGGTTCATACAGAAAAGCTGCCCGGAGATTAGAGGCCCTGGAGAACCTGTTTGAAAAGCATGAAATTGCCAGGTCTCCACTCATTGAGCAAAAGCTCAAAGTTTTGCACACAAAAAAGGAACTTTCATCAAAGATCAAATCTCTTAAGAGATCAATGCGTGCTTCGACAGTATTGGCTTTCAAGGATGAACTAAAAGCAAGGAAAAGAGTGCTAAGAAGATTGGGGTGAGTGGTAATTTACGTGCTTATGGCATTTAATTGTTTGTTGGTGCTTTCTCTCTGTTTAAATTTTGAGAATGATGCAGATATATTACAAGTGACGATGTTGTGGAGTTAAAGGGAAAAGTTGCTTGTGAAATAAGCAGTGCAGATGAATTGACGCTGACAGAACTCATGTTCAACGGGGTTCTCAAAGATTTAAAGATTGAGGAGATGGTAGCTCTTCTGTGTTGTTTTGTTTGGCAAGAGAAACTTCCAGATGCACAAAAGCCTCGGGATGAGCTTGAGATGATTTTTTCACAATTGCAAGACACAGCTAGGAGGGTAGCCAAGGTTCAGCTCGAATCCAAGGTGGTTATGAATATACTGTGCTTGATTCACATTTCACCCCATGTATTTTGCACTTTTGACATATTTGATGCGTAAACAATATATTTTTCTCCTTATAAACATAACAGTATCTCTAAGCTCACGTAAACTACATGTAAGGATGCATGGTTGTTAACTTCGTGCAGTATTTCTTATACAAAAAGAATAGTGTGTAGCAACTGCAGTCTTAAAGTAGACGGGCTTGTTTTTTAAGCATTAGTTATTTTGCACGTATATCAATAAGTTTATCGCAGGTCAACAAATGCGGATTACGCCACCATTTAATGTGCTTGTTTATCTATCACACTTGCTGCCCTCATGTTAGACTATGAATAGTATAGTGTGGAAAGAGCACTAAATGCACTCGTGTGGTCAGTTGGCCTGCTTTCATCTTGTTGATACATATACTAATACTTAAATTAATCTTTCGTCCTTCGGTCTAGCATCAGATGCATGTTCTCTTAAGTTCAATTTGTTTGTAAAGTTATATATGGACAGTGAGTGGTGAAAGTACAATGTTTCCCCGTATTTACACATCACAAGCTTAAAGACTACTATTGGTGCATGTTTGCCAGATTGCAATATCTGTATCAAGAAACTCCGATATGCATTTTATGCTAATATGCTTCGGAGGTACATTGTACAATTATACTTTTTTCTTTGCTGTCTAGTATATCTGCCTGGGTTGCATTTTTCTAACCTACAAATTTAATGGTGAATTGGTAGTGCTATGGTTTTAGTGGCTGATGCTTTAGTTTTCAAGGGTTTCTGTCTTTTTGGATAGAGTCAAATGTTTAAAGACTGTGGGGCACTCTCTACAAAATGCTTATCAAAGAAAATTTATATGTACAAAGATGGTACCGATGAGTTGAAAAACAGCTCTAGGGGGCTGGTGTCATGGAGTACAGACCCTCACTTTCCAAGCTGATGAGAAAATGTATCAAGGCACATGATTTAGGACACGGGTTATATATTTCTTGTGTGATTGGCTGACAATAACAATACTTAATCATTACTTGTATGTTTGTGCAGGTTCAAATTGATGTTGAGAGTTTTGTTAGCTCTTTTCGTCCTGATATCATGGAAGCTGTGTATGCTTGGGCCAAAGGATCTAAATTTTACGAGATAATGGAAATGTCCCAGGTGTTTGAGGGGAGTTTGATCAGGGCTATTAGAAGGTTGGAGGAGGTCCTTCAGCAGCTTATCCAAGCATCGAAATCCATCGGGGAAACTGAACTTGAATCAAAATTCGAGGATGCAGTTACAAAGATCAAGAGGGATATTGTTTTTGCAGCATCCCTTTACTTATAGTCCAAAAAATTCAGAAAGCTTTCCACCTTTTACTGTCTCAATTCTTTTGCCGCGACATAAAGACAGGGCTTCTTAAATATGAAGTATGGCATATCAAAAGTCATGACTTCAGCTGTACTACCATACAGGTTGCTCGTTTTTTGGAGATGAAAGGTATGTTTCCCGGTGAAGTACTTTGCACTGGAACATTGGCTGTAGGGCAGAGACTTGTTCTATCAATTGATATATCTTGGTCCCAGATGCGCGTGAGTTGCAGGAACTTTCATCAAGCCCCGATGTGAAGGTAGTGTACATGTTGCTTTTAACTTAAAACTGGATCAAGTAAAATCAGGTTACTTGCACACATTATCATGCACCATTTTGAGTTTGTTCTGTAGGATTAAGAATAGATGTTCTCAAGTATGTAACTTGGCCTAGGATGTTTCTTAGCCAACGAACCGCTTTGAAGATTGCATTTGTTTCGATATGTTAGCGTGGAATCCAGGATTATTATTATTATTATTATTTGCCACATTCCTCTGTTTGGGGTTTTTTTGTTTGATTTATTTTGTTTGTGGCTGAAGAACCTGATGAATAAATTTTAGAAATATTAACTGCTTTACACTTTAAACTGAAAATACTATTGATGATGGAGCTGAATGTTAGGGGTGTAATCGAGTCGAGTCGATACTCTTTCGGGCTCGAGCTCGACTTGATTAAAAATGTTTATATGCTTCGTATAGCCATTTAGGCAACTCTAGGACTATATATTATACGCATTACCAAAGATGTCAGAAGCTGCTAGGCCTCTAAGCAAAAATGGTTGTTTGCTCGGTCACATGGTAGTGATGTATCTAAATGAGACCAACACTTTCTCCTATAAAAAGCATGATTCTAAATGTGACATGTGTCCCTTAATTGTGTGTTAAATACAACAAGAACCTCTCACTATGATTTATGTAAACGAATTCGGCATAAAATTTGAGCGTGAAGAATCTGTTATGGATGTTGAAGAGGCTTTTCAGCAGTCTATAACAGCTCCACTAGTTGAGGAGAATAAGGATGAACGATATAAATTGCGTATGCAATCTACAGATTATTTCAATTTTGTTCCAGAGGCTCATTCAGAAAACATCAATAGATCATTGCCACGCACACTTGTCGCTTGGGGGCAGAAGCACCGACATTACTTTTTAGTTTTTAGGCTAAGGACATACAAGAAACTGAATACGATGAAGATGGGGTCGGTGATGGTTTGTCCATATATGGGGGGATTTTCCATATGGAATGAGAGCTGAATCAAAGTTTTTGGATGCACCAGTGAAGATTGTAAAGAAAAGAAAATAGTTGTGCAGCTTACGCCACCACAGATAAAAACATTATATGTTGAGGGAAGCCCGACACTTCAAGCAATGCTTAAGGAGATCAAGGAGAAGAAACGGATTTCTGTGGAAAAAAGCTAAAAATATTCACTTCGTAAGAGAATTTACAAGTTTAGTTTAGGGATCCTATATAGGAAGATTTTTTTTTCTTCAATTTGACTCAACAGTGAACCTCCGTACTCTTGCCTGTTAGTAGATTTTTTTTCATTTAAGTAATTGTTGTTAAGAGGTTTTAATGAGGCAGGGTTATGTGCATCTGATAAAATTTAATAAACCTTTTTTTGGTTACCATTCCCAAAACAATCTCTTGCATCATACAACGAACATTAAGATCAAAATTTTGATTACCAAGCTATACGACGACACCTATTAACACAATCTTCACACCTCAGCACCACAATTTAGCATACGGACGGACACTAATAAGTGCTCAAGTGCAAGAAGATCCTCGTGCATTTGCAACACGTAAACCAGTAAAACGAGACTCCACGGACCTGCAAAAGTTGGAGATGATAATATGCCTCCTCCGTAGAAACTCTCTTCCTGCTTTTTTTCCCCAGAGAATCAAATATGGGTTGAACTGGTTTTCCGTTTTCTTTCACTTGAAAAACGACTAGCTCTTAATCTACCTTCTCTTGACTTTGCTGCTACTTCTTGATCTGCTTTCTTTAAAGCATGTATCGTAAGATTCAGAACTCGAATCGTGTGATCCATCCTTGTTTTTCTCTTGTTTTTTATCACTACGATGAGATTTTCGTTTGTTGTGACTTCTGCCATGCTCACTACGTTCTTTAAGCTTTCTTTCAGTGTCTTCACCTTCAGTTGGATGACTCTCTTTTGATCTACCTTCTTTTGACTTGCTTCTACCCCTTGATCTACTACTTTCTTTGAAACGTGCATCGGAAGATTCACCACTCCAGTCATGTGATACACGGTCCCTATTCTCTCGTTTTCGATAACTATGATCAGATCTTCTTCTGTGCTTATCACCTTTTCTTGTATGAATATCGTCAGGTACCCAACGGTCACTACTTGTTTCAATTCCCTCCCGAGACTCCCTAGAGTCACAACTGTAGTCGGAAGAATCATAGGATTTGGATCTTTCATAGTACTCCTCCCTAGTGGTTGATTTCTTGTGCTCGGACCGCCTACCAGATGATTTCAAATGTTCATCAGGAAATTCAACTTCAGAGGTGTTTTTCGTGTTATGAAGCTTCTTCACGAACTTCGATTTCACAAGGTCAGAATCATTCCTGGGGTATTTATCATTGTGATTATAATATTTCCTAGAGTCGTCTTCAATTACAAGTCTTGAAGATCTTTTGTACAAATGGTTCATCTTGGCTGTCATTTCATCAGACAAATTGCTTTCAGAATCACTGCCATTGGATCTTCTCCGACGACCCCTGTTGGAATCATTAGAGACGGATTTTCTTCTCTTCTGAGATCCAAAATCATCCATGCTTCCGGACGAAGTCTCCTGCTGCCTTGAATTATGTTCTGAAAATTCATAACCATTGTGCCTCGGCGACGAGTCATATTCATTATGATGATGATCTCTTTTTTTGCTATATTTGACCTCGTCCGGTTTGTGAACGAGATCCCATGTCCTCCTTTTGTCCTCACTAATATGCGTTTGCTGATCTTTTTTAATCCTTCGAGAGTCGTCGTCTTCATCATGGTCTCTTGACCTTCTCTTTGAATTGTCAAACTCCTTGGAATGAGATCTTAAGCGATGATGCCTGGAGGAAGACTCAAAATTAATAACTCAGAACAAGAAAGCTTTACAAAATAAGGTGTGTGTGTGTGTGCACGCGCGGTGTGTGGGATTTTTGAAGCGGAAAAAATAAAGAGACGTTTTTTCTGCAACAGCTCGGAATTTGGCAAGGTGACACAGTTAAATCTGTACACCAATCACAAAAATAAATAGCAAACAAATGAAAAACCAAACCAAAAACCAAATAAATGACGCACCTTTTTTGGTCACCTTCCAAACTTTTGCTAGAGTTCCTATGTGTTCCAACAGTTTCTTCTTCATTGTGTCTGTACAGATATTCATCTGAATAGCCAAATAAAGCAGCCATCTTTTCCTCCCAGAACCTTGGGGGCGGTTTATCCCAATCAGCCCACTCATAATCTCCACAAGGATTACGAAAGCTGTGAATGAAATTACACGCAGTTCCACGTGAACATGTCTGAAAAAAGAACTGAATCAGACCTTATGGAGCCCTCCATTTACTAAAAATAGGTAGAAAGCTAATAAACAGTTGATGCTTGAATGAGTTTTATATACCCCAGCAGATGCATGGGGAAATATGAATTGGAGTAAAAGGGGGGTTTACCTTTAATCTTGATTTCATATAATCCCCACAAATGGCAACTCTCCACCGCGTTACACTAACAAATTCACAAGTCACCTGAGAAGATGTCACAACATAAGACACCGCCAAAAGGGGGGCACCCGGCTTTCAGTTTCAAATGCATAAATCTTCCTTCCAAACTCTATGAAAATAAATAAATTCCGATTGCTTGCATTGGATTTTTATCTTGCTTAAGCTGTTTGGGAGATACATACTTTCAGTCGATTTTTATTAAAGAACATGGAACTAACATGCTGCAGTTATAACCTCACTGTATATTATCAAAGAGGATAGGAACAAACTTTACAAAATTGATACACATTAAACAAGCTGGTAAAAATGGTCATCCAAAATTGCATGGACATGGTATATTGTATCATGTGTATGTGGATGCATGCTTACAAATTCACCCCCATATTGTATCATGGTATATTGTATCATGTAACAAAAAGAACGTTAGCATGCATGCTTACAAATTCACCCCCATATAGTGTTTAAACGAAGGCAAGATATGATTCTTATACACTCAATTTTTCACCAAAACTCAACTGATTTCATGGCACCATTAGAATATCAGAACTACCTAATAAAGTGAATGAGCCTAATACTACTTAATCAACAATCTAAGGCAGACAACTTGTGCAAACCATTGATTCACACTCTCTATTATATACAGATACGCACGTCTTTAAATGGAAGAGAAAGTCTCACCTGCTTGCCAGCAAAATAGCGACCATTGATTGATTGATAGGCAAGCAATGCAGAATCCAAGGACTTGTAATGTACATAAACATTTCCTCGCAAATGGTATGAACCGTTTCTGCAGACCTAAACTCAAAAAATGGTGGTGAAATAATTCATAAGTGTCGCATAAAAATCAAAGGGGGTCAGAAACTTCTCAATGAAACACGAAGTTCCAGTTATTCAATGCTGACTTGTTAATCACATACTTAGAATGGATGTTAAAAAGCACCAACAAGTAAGTAGCAGGGTAGGAATACTCACAAAGAGTTGCTGCATTTTCGTGTCTTACGATTTTTAAAGCAAAACACCACCACCATCGTTATTTGAAGTGAAGTTTTGGACACAAAGCTACATTTCCTTGGGTTTTGGAACTCAATCGCTTTGTGCATATAAAATCAAGTAGACTAATCCAATATCTACCGCTTCGAATACAGTAATGAAAGGAGTGCAATTTAATATACAGATACGCAGGGGAAATTTACAAGGCTGTCTCATGAAATCAAACAAACATAGGCCATAGATAATATCAAAGCCATACTTCATTGGATTTTGGAACTAAAGTGCTTCAGGCATTTGGAAATGACGTTGACATAATTGACCATCTACTACTTCCAATAAACTAATGACAAGAAGTGCATTTCAATACGCACATACATGGAGGACAACTTTGAATTGTTGGTTCATGAATTTAAATAAATTATATCATTAGTCGGTGAATCAGTCTATTGAATTAATAAAGAAGCACTTTCATCAATCAGACAGACCATTTTATTAGTAATCTTTATTCATTTTTAACTGTAAGTTCAAAGTTGCACAGTCTACAAATATTCCCAGAAAGAAGATGAGCATCTGCAGTATACCTTGAAATTTATAATTTCTCCGAACTTCAAAAATTCAGTATGCACATCCTCATAAAATTCTTCATAGGAATGCTCAACCTCCTCATCTGTGTACTGGTGACCAAGGAAGAACAGAGATTGATGGTATAAACAAAGATAAAGCACAACAGAAGACAGAGCAAGGGAACATCAATGAAGGATATAGCAAATTAGAACACACATAGGAGTATACATGCATACGCAGAGGATATTATTTCTACTGTATAGTATGAAACACAAATACACAATTTGGCATTATATGTTGGAACGCTTAAGCTTATTCTACTATCAGCACAGTGAAAGGAAAATCCAAGTAATTTTAGGAGCACAGGTGTCTTATCTGCAAATAATGGGATATCTCAATAAAAAAAAAAGGAAGAGTAATATGTGAGAAAATCCTAAGCAGTTTGATAGGAAATATCATTGATGGGTAAGTCACATGACTAGCTGCAGAAATATTTTCTTACGTGCTGCAAGAGATTTGATGTTGAATAAGGCAGTTTTTTTTTACATAATTATATCTCTTATATTGTTTATATTATCCTAAACAATTAATCTAAGGCAACAATGTAACCAAAGCACGTAACTTCTGATGCTGCCTGGAATCTTCCTTCGCACATGATGAACCTAAAACAACATGAGCACTACTCGGACTGTAAGTTTCAAATGCTATGACGATTCAACAAGTGAATGTATGCATATGTGTGTGTAAAAGATTCAACAAGTTTATATGATCAGATTATCTTTTCTTTCTTCAAACACTCTAGTTCACATGATCGATTCTCAATTTGTCAGAATGAAATCCAGAAAGTAGAAGTCAGCAGTCATGGAACATTTGAAGGAAACTAACGCCATACAACTACCAAAAAAAGTTACACATACCCAATGAATCCTAAGGGGCACCAAACAAATGATATAAACAAAACAGCCACGATTAATCCATTTAAGCCAGGTAGGATACAGTTTGCAAACATTTGACCTCCAGGCCAAGCAAGACCAGAATCAATCACCTCCATCAATTTTAGTGCAGAACTTCAGCTATATTCTGAGTTAAAGAATATTCATAAACATTCAAAGTAAAAACATGAAACTACAATAAAAAATAAACAAACACTTAAGTGTTCATCCGAGAATGAAGATATTCAACAAACTCTTCCCTGTTTATGAAAAAGAAATTGGGGGGGGGGGGGGGGGGGGGGGTGAAAAGGAACATTCATTGAAGACACTAATAGTCTAATACTAAGTCAATCGGAAGGTCTGAAGTACAAAAATTATATTGCAGATATGGTATGTTGATACCATGTATCTCAGATGAATGGAGAAGGTATATATTAGATAAGAGTAACTATACAAGGAGCAATTCATGCTAGTCCAAAATCCATTAAGACAACATGCCAAACGCAAAGTTCAACGGAGCTGTGCATTACATACAGCCACTGATGGATGCAGGCATTGAGAGAACGCAGATGGAAGGAGATGTTGCGCATAGCAAATTGGTAAACGACTACATTGTGTAAAAGCTTAAACTGATAAGTGCAATTTATAAATGTAGACTTTCTAACATACCCCTAACTTGTGGGCTTGCAGAGGTAAGCAGCAGACACTAGCAGCAGTTGTAGTTTGTAACAAATGGAGAAGCAGTTAGATTGGACCTCGGAATCTCGTGTTCTGATACTAGGATAAACTACCATCTAACCTAAAAGCTTAATGAAAAAGTGCAAGCTCAACTAACAGATCAGGCTTTTAGGGATATGTATAATTTTTACATGTATAATTCCTAACACAAATCAAGTACAACAAGCATAGTGATGGAGTATATTAACAATATAAGAAAGTTCATAAAATCTCCATAGAAGAAAGCTTATGCTAAGTATTACAGAAACATGTCAGCCACACAAAAAAGGATGGGAGAAATAAATGGACACACAAATGGCTTTAGGTAAAATATCCTGCAATTGTTAGCTTCCATATTTACCAAACACACGAATCTAAAGAGATCACATGTTGAAACTCCAAAACAGATCACAGGATACTAGGCACTTCTTAACAGACCTCGAGGCCTTCATCCTGCTCCCAGGCAAGGCCAGGTCCATTGTACATGTTCTTCATGAGCAGTGTACAAGATTTATCAGGGTAAAAGTGAACTCTGCAGCAGCGTGATCCAAATCGACAAGCCCCTGTCTTTAAGTGGAATGGACAGTGCGCTTTATCCTGACAGATGCATAACAAAAAAATAAAAAATCAGACATGGATGAAAGTAAAAGGCAGCAAGCTACAAATTTATAGTTAATAGCAAGGAGGTAGACAAACAGGAAATGGTAATGAGATACGGAAATACACGGGAGCAAAAACAAGGAAGTCCACCTGCTCCGTCCCAAAGTTGGGAGTTTGTTGCGCAACATTCTCCAAAATTTGTTGAGCTGTAAGCGCTGAAGTGTTTTTGTAATCAGTAAAAGCTTCAGATTGGGGAGGAAGAGGATTTGAGGTAGGCCTATTGGGATTCTGCTATTCCAAATGAAAGCTCACAAGTCAATAGTGGAAGAAATGACATGTGCACGAAATAATATGTATTTGGTGGGAAATCCGACCTCTATTGCGATCTCCAGATGTGCACTTTTCTTCACCTTAACTTTATTCTTCTTGACAATGATTTCATTTCCTTGCCAAATGATCTCAGGAGGGCCCTCATCTACATATTCCCATTCATCACTTTCATTTGACTCCGCATTATGGTCAGCCTGTTAAATACGAACGATACACCAAAAGTCAGTAACATCAATCGATGTATGTACTACCACGACAATTGAGAAGAACGACGCTAATTCATGTTAAACCCAAACAAATGATATGGTTACAAAAATAAACGGAAGAATCAAATGTGATTGTAAAACACTCAAATAAACGAGCAAAATCAGTACAGTAACCACTTTCATGTTAATGTTATTCCGTGTTAACCTTCACTCATAGCTTTAGTTGAATTTACCTTGTGTTTACCAAGCTCTAAAGCTAGAATATTCATCCGAAATGAGTTCTCAAGATTTTAAGCAAAAATAATAATAAAAAAACCAGACACAGAGATATCCAAGCTATGCAAAGTAAATTGCTCAAACTAATTTCCATAACGTGTTGATAAATTGATCTCTGTTTTCATCTCCGTATCTGAATTCGTCAAGCACTATGCTAGGGGTTTGATTTAGTAAATTTAACATGGAATCAGTATGTATACGGTAAACCACACTTTTGTAAACCAAGAAAATAAACAACTAGGGCGAAGAACGTGAACCTGATGTACTTTCAGTCTTTCTTCGTCTTCTAAAGCTCTTATTCGCTCTTCTTCTTCTTCTTCAGCCTTTTTCCGCTCCAGTTCTTCCAGAAAGATACGTTCTCTCTCTTCGAATTCTCTCCTTTCTTTCTCAGACCTCTCATTCTCCATCTCCATTTCGAGTTGAATACGCCGTTGCTCCTCGGGGTCGTTTAGCTGAGCCTCCTCTTCCTGTCGTTCGATCTCGGCCACTTCCTTTCTCTTCTGCTTCCTCTTCTCCTTCTTTGCCACCTTCCTCTTATCCTTCCTGCTCATGCTCGCCGACGCCGATGATGCTGCGTTTAGGACGGCCTCTTCCTCTGTTGCCATCTCAATTTCTCAGGGGATCATCCGCCTTCAGGGTTTCCCGCAGACCTGCTTTCCGGGAGAATGAACTATATGAGCTGTTGTCAATGTTTTACCCGCATAAGAGTATCTCCAGTCATGAATCTATTAAAAGGTTTATGAGCGTGGCATATCATTCAGTTTATAAATCTTTTTTCCATAAATCTTTTCTCTACAGTCGTAAAATTTTTTACACCGCCACGTCATTATTTTATAAACTTGTTATCATTGTTTTTAGCAACAATTTTTATTCTTTATACATAAACATTTTACAACTTCATTATAACATACCTGAGTCGTAGTGCGGACTCAAAAAAGTTTGCAAATGACAAACTTAATAAGTCTACAAGACAGCTGAACATAACTGAGCCGCGGTGCGGATTCGGAAAAGTTTGCAAAGGACAAACTTAATAAGTCTGCAGCACAGACGAACATAACTGAGCCGCAGTGCGGACTCAGAAAAGTTTGCAAAGGATGAACTCAATACATCTGCAAGACAGACGATCAGAACTGATATACGCTCAGAAATGAGATACGTTATAAACTCAGAAAGTTTGTAACAATCAAATTTTCTAAGTCTGCAGGATAGACGATCAGAGGCAACTCTAAAGTACATCATTCAAAAAGCAAAGGTTGTATATGATGTACTTCAGTTCAGGGGGCAAAGGACCCTAAGTATGAAAAACAAAAAAGTTATACTATACTTAAATGAAAAACAAAGACAGAAACAAAAGGCAATATAAAAGTTTGAAATTATTACAAGTTTTTCAAAAGAAAAAACAAAAGCCTAAGCTTAAGAATCAGCAGAAGGATCTTGATGAGAAGGCTGATCTGAAGGCGCACCAGAAGGCTGAGCCGAGGATGCACTGGCATGACGAGCAGTAGGTCTGCGGGCGTACTTAGCTGCCAAATCTTCACCAACCTGGAGTTATTTAAGTCTAGTTTCATATACTTTATTGCCGCCAGGCTTGCGAAGTCTCCCATGGGGAAGATTTTCAATGACCAGCTCTGGACATTGCTCATTGGCTTGATCTACACCCAGAGTGTACCCGTGATTCAAGATTGGGCCAAGTAAGACTTTTAGGGCCCCAGTGAAATGAGCAGAGCTCTTGTAATCATGAATGGCTTGGGCGATCTGCGCAGGCATCGCAGCTTTGAGCCCCTCATTCTTAGTTCGGAGTTGTGCCATGGCCTCCTCCAACTCTGAAATCTGCCTGGCATGATCAGCACTGGCAGTCCTTAGTTCTTGCAGCTCGGCCTGCTGGGCCAGTATGATCTTGTTCTGATCAGCGATCTGCTGATCCTTGGATGCTGAAGCATCCTGATGTTTTTGACGGCTTGCCGACAGATCAACAATCCGTATCTCCAGGGAATTCTTATGGGAAGATGAAGACAGTTTGAGAAAGTGATAAACACTAGAGTAAACTCCAACTTAGTTTTATTCAATAAAAGAAAGGAGTATAAATAGTTACAATTGAGGGGAGAAACTAGCTAGCTTGGGCGGCCACTTGAGTATATAGCTATGGGCGGCAAGCAAACATGTAAAAAGTAACGGCTATGTCTATGACATAAAGTGAACTAGAGTTTGACATATTAATTGTTTATATGTACCACAATTAATATGTCCTTTTACAAATAAAGTGTACAAATAATGTGTACAATAATAAAATAAATATTACATAATATTTGATATGTAATATTTCCACACCCCCCCTCAAACTGGGTTGTAGATGTTTATACAGCCAAGTTTGCTACTCAGTCTGCTGAACATAAGTGGAGGAATGGCTTTGGTGAGAATATCAGCATTCTGGTCTGCTGAGGAAACATACTGGAGTTGAATAATCTTGGCATCTATCTTCTCCTTTAGGAAGTGTCTGTCAATGTCCACATGTTTGGTTTTATCATGATGGACTGGATCCTCTGCCATGCATAAGACTGAATTATTGTCACAGCAGAAAGTGATAGGTTGCTGATTAGGCTGCTGAAGTTCAGTAAGGACCCTTTTTATCCATAGAGCTTCACAAATACCCAAAACTAGTGCCCTGAGTTCACCTTCAGCACTGCTTCTAGAGACAGTAGGTTGTTTCTTGCTCCTCCAGATGACAAGATTTCCCCATACATAAGAACAAGCTCGTAGTAGACCTTCTCCGTACGTGTGATGCCCGGCCCAATCAAGCATCGGTGTAAACCTTGATAGATCTCTCTCACAGACTTGGTGAAATGTAGGCCCTGGCCAGGAGTGGACTTTAAGTACCTCAGTATCCTGTTCACAGCACCCCAATGTTGCTCAGTAGGGCAATGCATGAACTGGCTAACCAGACTAACCCCATATGCAATATCAGGTCTTGTATGGGACAGATAAATGAGTTTCCCTACAAGTCTTTGATATTGATCCTTCCCGACAAAGCAATGTCACCATGCACAGGGTATTGCGGGGTTTACTCTGGGGATACAAGAAGGTTTGCATCCCAAAGATACCGGTTTCCTTCGGTATATGTCTAAGCACATATTTCCTTTGAGAGATAGAGATGCCCTGGTTGTTTCTTGCAATTTCCATACCAAGGAAGTATTTAAGATACCCCAAATCCTTGACTTGAAAAACCTTTGCCAGTAGAGTCTTCAAATTCTGGATCTCAGTAGAGTCATCACCAGTGAGGATGATATCATCCACATATACAATAAGAATAGATCTTTTTTGGCTAGTTGTCTTGATAAACATGGTGTGATCTGAGTTGCATTGATGATATCCAGCATCTTTAACCACAGTAGTGAGTTTCCCAAACCAGGTTCTTGGGGATTGCTTTAGGCCATATAGAGATTTCCTCAATTTGCAGACCTTTCCTTGGGTGTGAGGATTGGTAAAACCAGGAGGTACATTCATGTATACTTCCTCAGTAAGGTCACCATTGAGAAAAGCATTTTTTATATCCAATTGGTGAAGAGGCCAATCAAGTTGGACAGCCAGAGATATCAGTATTCTGACAGTGTTCAGTTTTGCCACTGGTGCAAAAGTTTCTTTGTAGTCAATGCCATAAGTTTGAGTGAAACCCCTTGCAACTAGTCTGGCCTTATACTTGTCAATTGTACCATCAGCATTGTATTTGATGGTAAATAACCACTTGCAGCTGACTGTCTTCTTGCCTTTGGGGAGAGCTGTTAGGTCCCAGGTATGATTATCCATGAGGGCAGTCATTTCAGTCTTGACAGCTGCCTTCCACTTATCATGTTGGAGAGCTTCCTGTATATTCTTGGGAATAGAGTAAGAGTCCAAGTCCTGTGTAAACATGGCAAAAGCAGGTGATAACTGATCATAAGATAGATAATTATGAATAGAATGATCAGTAGTGCAAGATCTCTTTCCCTTCCTGATAGCAATAGGCCTATCATCAATGTCAGCAGGCTGCTGAGAGTCTGTAGGTTGCTGAGTGTCAGTAGGCTCTGGGTCAGCAGGCTCGGGTCGGCGGGCTTTGGGTCGCAGGCTCGGTTCGGGAGGCCGCCGATGATCGCAGGCCGCCGAGAGTCGCATAGGGTGCCGAGGTTCGTCCGCCGAGAATCGCAGTTGCTGAGAGTTAAGAGTTTGCTGAGGGAAAGGATTTAGGTCAATTTCAATCAGGTTTCCATCAGTGACTGCCTCAGTGGACTTGCTGTAGTAGGGAGTCCTTTCAAAAAAAATTACATCCATAGAATTGTAAAATCTTTTTTCCGAAGGGGAGTAACACTTGTAACCTTTCCTGTCCTTTGCATATCCTAGGAAAATGCACTTGTGAGCTTTGGGATCAAGTTTGCTTCTGTGTTGGGCATGGATATAAACAAACACAGTACAACCAAAGATTTTTGGAGGTAATTGGGAAATAAGATGAGGGCAGGAGTGTGTGGTCAGTAGGGTTTGGATAGGAGTTTTGAAGCCTAACACTCTACTGGGAAGTCTGTTGATTAAGTATGTGGCAGTTAATATAGCTTCACACACATATACTTTGGAACATGTGTGGTGAACATGATTGATCTAGCCATCTCTAGTAGGTGCCTGTTCTTTCTCTCAGCAATCCCATTTTGTTGAGGTGTTTCCACACAACTACTGATATGGACAATCCTCTTATCCATCAAGAAATTACTGAGGTTAGACTCATAGTATTCAAGTGCATTATCAGTCTTTAAGATCTTGATCTTAGTGTCAAATTGAGTAGTAGAGATCATGTTGTAAAATTCTGAAAAACTGTTCCAACTTCGATTTATCCTTCATTAAGAACGGCCATGTGTTTCTGGTATGATCATCAATGAAAGTGACAAACCACATTTTCCCTGTTATACTTTTTACTCTTGAAGGTCCCTATACATCACTATGAATTAAAGTGAAAGGTGTGGAAGGTAAATAAGGTAGTTTGGTATACACAGATTTGGTAAGTTTGGCAAATTGACAAATATCACATTGAAGATCATTGACATTACATCCTTTAAATAATTCAGGAATTACAGACTTTAAATAACCAAAACTTGGATGTCCTAGTCTATAATGCCATAACATGATATTGCCTAAGGTTTGAGTGCAGGCTGCTGACGGACTGTTATCCTTACCGGCAGTGTACCGGGTCAAATTGTAGTGCTAGTCTGGTGAGTCAGGTCGTATCCTCAGGGAAATGAAGGCATAATTTAAAGTGTGGTTAAACACCAAGAAGCTATTATTAACTCGATCTAAGTCGCAGTTTTACCAGTTTTATCGGGTTAGATCGTTAGATTAGTTAGATTGTTAGTAAAGCAGTAAATAAATATATAAATATAAAAATAGATAATATATATATTTTTGGATCTAGCCAAGATTACTTTACTGAATCAATATCTCTTTTTAGTAGAATTGAATGAGACAGGTCTTTTCCTTGATGCAAGGAGGTCAATTATATATGAAACGGTGTACTCCTAAACTAGACAACTCCTCCTCACACGAGCGTATGAAATTGTCATACATCTAGTCATCTGTCCAATGTCATCTTAAGCATGGGTCACACCCGTTTTGTCATTCGGCCAATTTTAAGATTGATTCATTAAACAGGTGATTTTAACGTAATAATATCGTGAGCACAATTTTAATAAGATTTATCTCTCCCAAGACAAATCTGCCCCCGGGTAGGAAATCGGATTCCGTTGTCACGTTTTCACTCGGCCAATTTTACCCTCCGGTCTTTCTATTACGATCTCGTATTCTAATCGCGAGTTGTCAATTCATTAGATTACGTTTCTAGTAAAAATCGAGTGGCTAATTCAATTTTTACTTTCATTAAATGCAAATAGAAAGAGATTCATTATAATTGGTTTTAATCATTATTACCAGAGTCGATCATCCATTTTACCAAAAAGATTAAATAATTCAGATTCATATCTTGGCTAGATATATTTTTAGCTTAACATAGTTAACATATATAATATATAAATAGAAATAGAAATAGTAAACATAATAATATTAGAATATATTACCGATTACAACTGCTGAATCGGGGTTATTTCCACCGGATGTAGTATAACAAAGCTTCGATTTTAACAATCTTCGATAATTATTCCGCCATTACAACGGTACTATAACTACTTTATTTATATATATAAAAACATATATATACATACATAGACATATGTATACATACGGGCCCGAAAATAAAATAAAAGAAGGGAAGAAGATGAAATGAGATATATAGATATATCATATATATTTTCATACATAGACATATATATATATGTGAGGTGTGTGTATATATATAAAGATATATATATATATATATATATATATATATATGTGATCTAAAAAAAATAAAAAGAAGAAGAAGAGAAAGGGGACGAGAAAAAGAAAGAAATGGGAAAGAAGGGGCAAAGATTTTTGATGGATTTAGGGGGGTATTTATAGGAAATCTTTATCCGTATTGTCAAAATTCGTCTATACGGTATCGCAGTTCAGTAAAATGGCCATATCTTGAGTTGTAGACCTCCGATTGACATGATTCAAGAGGCATTGGAAAGCTTATTTGAAGATCTACAACTTTCATGAAGGACTCTTCTTCAGAAAATGTCTTTTTGATGGGCCATTCGCTCGTCGAAAATATTTCTCGATTTCCACTAAATCGAATCGATTAGCCACTTGACCACTTGACTTAATGATACTTGAGTTGTAGAAGTCCGATTGACGTGATTCAAAATGCGTTGGAAAGCTCTTTCAAAGATCTACAACTTTCATTAAGGACACTTCTTCAGAAAATGCCGTTTTAATAAGCCATTTGTTCGTCGAAGATATAATTCGTTAGTGGTACCACTAACCACCGAGCCACTCTTGACCACTTAAGTTAGTGGCACACTCTTATATCCCTAAAAATACCTCTTTTAGGCCTCAAAATGTGTCATTACTCGGGATTTTGGTCAACCTATAATTCTGCAATAAACCACCAAAATACCAAACGTAAATCCGACACGACACTCCGGTTACTAAACCGGTACAAAACTTATAAAAATACGATAATTTATATAATAACCACTATTTATATATTTGGATAAAATTAAGTAATTATTGACTTAAATTGGTACAATAATGCTCAAAGTGGTATCAATATTGGGGTAAAATGTCGTAATAATGATCATTAATTTGTCTCTCATCACAACTCCCCACTTAGCTTTTGGTCGTCCTCGAGCAAAACAAGCGATAAAACAAAATGAATGAGAGATAAATTCATGAAGATATAAGATATAAGGGACAACCGAGATGCCGCAACCATTAGAATTACAAGCAGGCGTTAACCTCAATATAAATGTATAACAGAGTGTGTGTGTGACAAGCCTTTTCAATTTCCACTATCCTCTCTTGAATAATTCAAGCAAACGCACAAATATCCATTCAGACAGTCCTAATGACTTTCCTAGGTATAGGCAGTAACGTTTCCACACAAAGTCCTTCTGTGTACTTATTAGGATAATCCCTAAAGCATATCATTCAGTTTATACTGGGGATAGTCAGAAGATAACTAAGTTTTCAACCATATTTCCATTTTTTTTTTCTTTCATTTGTAGCATATGCCTTCATTCCCAGCAATAGGACGTTTCGTGATAACACCCTAGCTGGACTACTATCATCAGGCAGTCAGGAGCTTTTAAACCTCATAGTGATATAGGACGTTTCGTGATAACGCCCTACTGCACTCAAATCATTGGTAGCTACAACCGACATATAGATAATTCATCTTTCTTTTCTTTTCATTTTCCCAATAAACTTAACTTATATCCTTTCTATCACATTCAAACATTCAGATATTCACAGTACATGTTCAAAAGTTAGGTACTAAGTTACTGCAATTATCTATAGAATAACCACTAGGATACTGAATGGATACAGTTTAAAATTTTCCGCTTCAATATCAAAGGCTTTACGTGAAGGAATTCATGTTACACAAATATATTTGGAATTACAATGCACTTACGGTTCACGTTGGTTATACACATCCAAATTGATCATTATATCTTCAAATCCATGAAATATATACCTTATACAATTTATTTTAATCAACTAAATAATGCTCGAAAAGAAAAATCGAAAACTAAGGGATTTATTGATACAAAATAAACATTAATTCCATTGCTAGACCAACGACTCCACTCCCCACTTACGAACTTACATTGTCCTCAATGTAAAGTGAGTGTAAATAAGTTGTTGGGAAAGCAATGGTGCACTAAAACAAGTCAAAACAAATACTCGGATGATATTAAAGGGTGGGTGGGTGGGTTAAAGTTATGACCTCCTCAATTCCATAGTATTTGAACTAATACATGTCACACGTTATTTGAAATTTAAAACAGACTAGATCATGAAATGTAACGTATGGCAAAGTATTAACTCTGAGTCTTTTATACCCAGATCCTCAAGGGTTATTTCAAATCGTTCAACAACCTAAGTCCAAGAAATGACGCATTTGAATTTTTCTCTTTTTTCTCCATCGGGATTTTCGGATAACCACCTAATCATTCCCTTTTTTTATGACATTCAAACATTCATCCTAAGACTTGGTGAAACAAAATGAAAATCAATCCGAAGTATTCGCAAAGTATTCGCAAAATCGTCCAAACATTCCCTTTTTTAATGACATCCAAAATATTATATCTAACTTTTTTGCGGGCTGCCTCCCGGTAGCGCTTTTGGTTAACGTCGTTTGCTTGACAAACTTAAGCAACTAATATAATATACTAAACTAAATGGGATACTTCTAACAATTACTCACCAAAGCATGTAACAATTAAGCACACGAATCAACTAGAAATAAATGCTCAATGAGTAAATAGGAAGGATAGTACCCGTTTTATAGTCTATAGCTAGACTTTCTCTTGCTTCGGTTTTCTAATGCACAGGTGGTGGGTCATCCTCACGCACCACATCCTTCTTCAATACCGGTTTCCAACAGAGGTTAGACAATTTCCACCAATCCAAACGATTCTTGACCTTTTCCTTTGATTTTCGAGCCTTCGGTTTGTGAGCTTTTACATTATTGCTGAAGTCATCTTCTTTAATCACCTGCGTGTTAGTACGATCCAAAACAAGGGAACACAAAGTGTTCACACAAGAACAAGATTCTAGTGTAGTGCATGGATATTTCAATGGAATGTAAATGTTGAAGAGAACGCGCTCATCATTCACTCCCAAACTAAGCTCTCCCTTACGAACATCGATCAAAGGGGTATTAATAGTTAAGTGCCGAAAAGTGTCAAGAAAACATGCATACCTCTTATCCAACTTCATCTTTTTGATTTCCTTTTTCGGGGAATGGGGGAGTAATTCAAGATCAATTAAAGTAGGGTTAAAATGTATACCTCCCTTACCCTTGTCGTTAAACGAAGATGGTAAAGATTCCTGAAATGATTGTGCCTTTTGAGGACACTTTGTGTCATCATTCTGTACCTTTTTCTTCAAAATATGCACTGGATATGGTGCTGCCCTATCAGATTGAACCGAGGTGAATTTGGGTTGAGCCGGATAAGGTTCGGTTTGAATTGGCCTTTCCAAACTCGATTCATTCTCAACATGATCATTGGTCAAGGTCCTACTCAATCTTGGATTTTTCAATATTCTAGGAACCTTGACCCATTCCTCATTCTCACTTTCAGGTTCAATATATTTGTTTTGTCTTAGGAAATCTTCAATAATGTCCTCTTCCTCTTTAGATTCCATGTTTTTCTCATATTTACCATCTAAATCATTCTCTACTTCATTAATTCTGATGTTTTCTAATCCATTACTTCCATAGATCCTTCCACTTCTAGTAATAACAGCAGTTACCTCTTTCGGGTTTCTTTCAGTATTACTTGGTAGTCCTCCTGGGGGTCTACTGTTTTTACGTTCCTCTTCTCTACTCAAATGATATTCCAACTTCCGTAATGAAGCTTCTACAATTCTCATTCTGGTATCATGTCCACTTATAGATGTTTTTAACGTACTCATATCCTTAGTGATTGTACCTATAGAAGTCATCATGGTTTCCATATTTTGAGCTTGAGTTGACATCATACCCATCAGATTTTCGATTAATTTCTCCCATTTATCAACTCCTTCAAGTTGAGTTGAACTTTGGGTGACTGGTAAGCTTTGAGTGGTATGTTGTGGATACGGTATAGGTAATGATTGTAGGTTCGATTCGAGGTATCTCCTTGATAAACTTGATTATTATATGGATTATCGGGTATAAATAATTCCACCACCTCAACAAAGCTAGGAATCGGCCCCACCGTGGCCACCCTCCGGAATGACAAGAGAGATCGCAAAAGCGGGCGGCCGCCGTGTCTCACCTCGCCGCGACCAAAACATTTGCGGTCCTGTGCAAGTAGCAGCATCCCGTGAATCTCATCCAGGCAAGTCAAGCAGGGGTCGCCGTGGGGGCGAGGCCAAAGAGGGCTTGCTCCTTGCGACCTCGAGAGATGGCCGCCGATTGATCCGCATCTTCTCCCCACTTGTAACTTAGATATTTCGTCTTGCTTAGTATCTAAGTAAAACCTAGCTATTAGTAAAATATCTAAGAGATTGCTTATTCCCTAAGTTATCCACCTCTATAAAAGCGGGTGGTCATTGTAAACTAAAAAGGATGAGATATAAGAAATACTCACTATATTTGCAAGCCAAAGCTCTCTCCATTCTAGCTCTCTCCATACCACCACCCGCCGGAGTAACGCTACACCTTAAATACAAACGATATCCACCATCCAAACACCGCAAGGACACCCGTGACGATTTAGACATCTTCGCTGGCTCCGTTACCGGGAAACGATTGTGTAAAAAATCACCTAGAGCTCTTATTCACGAGGAGATAATCTTACAAAGAAAGTCCTCAAACCGCCTTTCTTTCTTCCCTTTACCAAAGAAATCGCTCAAAAGCCACCCCGCAGATGGCCGGAAGTAAAGGGCATCTAACACCCCAAACCCCCGCAAAAGGTACTATGCTACATCAAGCTCGTGGGAAGGCGCAGGAGAAACGCTAGACAATCTCCCCGTGAAGGGAGAAGGATCCCGCAGAGGGGTCTTAGCACCCGCCGATGCTCGAAATGTCATTAATCAAAAAACCAAGTCGAAAGAGGCTATTGTTGCCCGGATGGAACTCGCGAGAGAGGTCACAAAGAAAGCCAAAGATCGATCCCGTAAATACAACCGGGCTTTCGTGAGGACCCGCAGGTCGCCGAAATGAGGGAATACGCCTGTGTACGCCGAAACTATGTATCTCACCAACCCCCGCCCGGTGGCTAAGGCCGTGCCCCTATGACGATTCGACCCCGTAATCCTCCCGTAAACGAAATCCCTCTTGGGCCGCACTGTGGCCGCCGAGCCAAATCCAAAGCAAATCAACGTAGAGGAGAGCGTGCACTCTTCAGTCGCAATGGACCGAGGAAAGAAATTCCACGAACCTCGGCCCCCCAAGATCGCGACCATCAAAAAGGAAAGAGGATCGACAAAGGGTCCGCGTTTAATAGGTTGGGTGAGAAGGACAAGGCTTTAGCCCCAAGTCGTCTCAGCCTTCCTAGAGAAGAGATGCCCATCCAACAGATAGACACGCACAAGATGCCCGCACAATTATCGTGGAAAAGAGGGCCCGCCAAGAGGGATCACAAAATCATAGGGAATCGTAGCGTAGAACGGAGCGAGCCGATACGCAAGCACGCCGCGACCCGTAATCGACCCTATTTTGGCAGAAAGAGCAGATGGAGGTAACGAGAAAAGAGCTTGCGTAATTAAAAAAGTCGAGGCCCGTCGAGAAAGTCGCCCCTATTTCGGGGATCGACGTACTCGCTAAAGCGGATTACGTAAACATTGCCTCCCAAACAGAGAAAAGGTTAGTTATCCCGCTTACAACTATTACAATGGAAATTCATGTCCAAACGACCGGCTCACCGCGTTCCAGGGTCGCATCACCCTTGCTACACAAAATAAATCCGCCCGGTGCATCGCATTGGTTGGCGCATGCGTGATGTGGCCGCGTCCCGGATACGCGGGCTCCCTCGCGGCTCGCCTGAAAGTTGGGAGGACTTGTCGGAAAAGTTTGTCGAGAGTTTGAGTCGGCAAGCAAAGTGCCAAAGAAAACCATCGAGGACCTATACGAGGTTCGTATGGGAGGGCATGAGTCCGGAAAAGAGTATTACGAACGGTTCGTCGAATATATGATCAAACAAGGAACATTCCGTACGATGCGGTCATAACATGTTTCCTCACCGGAATCGCCAAAGGCCCGATGAAAACCGAATTCAATCTCGCGGCCCCCCAAAGCGGGTCTCGGGGAGATGTTGGAAAGTGGCCGAATGACGGGGGTAAGCGAGGCGCCGTCTCGCGGGGAAAGCAAAGCCTAAGACAGAGCCACGTTCGCCAAAGCGAGGATCGCGTGGATGACCGTAAAAAGGAAAAGGGACGAGATACTAATCGCGATCGTGAGGTAAAGAAGCCATACAAATTTAGCGAGGATAACTTTACCCCGCTCAACACCAAAGCATCCCAAATACCGTTTGAAATTCGTGAACATTTCGACAAACCAAAGCCTACGAGGGCGATCCCGATAGCCGCGATAAATCCAAATACCGCGACTATCACAAGGACCATGGCCACATCACCGATGAATGCTTCACCCCGAGGCGCGAGATAGAAAGGCCGATCCGTGAGGGACCGCCCAATAAATATAAACGCGAGGGGAACAACGCTCCCCTCAAGGACGCCAACCTCGCGTCTATCGAGAGGTTCGTGTCATCCACGGGAATATTCCCAAAGAACCATCAATCGAAATCTCGTATAAATCAAATCAATACCCGCGGCTTCGAAAAGCGATTGTGTTGGGAGAGAATGAGAAGGGAATCATATTCACAAAAAGCGAGCCGACAACAACGGGTCCCTACGGAGATACCCCTCATTCTAAAGCGGGGGTGAACGACAAGCACGGCGTCAACCGAGTAATGGTCGACACAGGGGCCGGCCGCGACGTCATCTATTTCGACTGTTTAAAACAGATCGGATTCGGGGAGGCCAAGTTAAAACCCTACCTTGGGGTCCTCGAAGGTTTTACCAACGACACAGTACGGGTCAAAGGCACGATCGACCTCAATATCATTTTGGGCGACTACGAGCCCCGTAGAACGGAGATAATAACTTTCTTGGTAATCGACCCGCCCTCTTACTACAACATGATTTTGGGAATCCCGCCTATGAAGAAGTTCCAAATGGTGGCGTCCGTTCCCCACCAACGGGTCAAATTTCACGTAGGGAAGAAGTTGGGGTCGCCATCGCCCGACCCGGAGCTTTTCTCGACTATATGACCAAAAAAACAGGTCGACTCTAAGCGACCCCGACCGGATGGTCTTAACACGGCTACGGATCGATTGCTATGATGAAAGAAATCTCGGAGAAGGCCGTAGAGGTAGAAACATTGCAAGTTCGGGACGAGCCCGACTTCACCGCCGAAGACGAGTTGATCGAGGTTATAACAAACGACAAATATCCCGATCAAAAGATAAAAATAGGTCGAGGACTACCGAGGAAGAAAGGGAGGAACCGATCGAGCTTCGAAAGCAAACTTGGACGCATTCGCCCGGGAGGTAACCGATACGAGAGGTGTGGAATCGGAGGTCGCCTTGCATAACTTCGAGTGTCGATCCCAACTTCGTGCCAATACAACAAAGGGCGCGTCAATTCTCTACGTAAAAGGAGGTCGCGATAAAAATTGAGGTCGAGAAACTTTTAGCAACAGCATAATCAAAGAGCTTCAATATCCCACCCGGGCCGGCAAATGTAGTAATGGTGAAAAAACACAACGGCAAGTGGCGGATGTGCGTCGACTTCACCGATCTAAACAAAGCTTGCCCAAAGGACCCCTATGCGCTCCCTCGAATCGATAAAATGGTGGACGGGATCGCGGGTTTTGAAACCTTAAGCTTTCGGACGCCTACTCCGGCTACCACCAGGTCAAAATGGCCGATGAAGATAAGGAGCCGACGGCCTTCGTGGCCGCCGGCGGGCTATATTACTATGAGATGATGCCGTTTGGCCTAAAGAACGCAGCTCAACCTATCGAGAATGGTAAACAGTAGTTTTTAGCACGCAGATAGGCAAGAACACGAGGCCTACATTGATGACATGGTCGTGAAATCAAGTCGCCAAGATCACCCGAGGACCTTCGCGAAACCTTTGCAAACGTGAAGAATCACTCAATGAAACTAAACCCTACGAAATGCACTTTTGGGGTCCAGCAGGGAAATTTCGGGCTTTATGGTAAGTCAAAGGGGGATCGAGGCAAATCCCGAAAAAATCGAGGCCCCGGTCAACACGAGCGAGCCTACCAATTAAAGAAGTAAGTACGGCTCAACGGCAGGATCACGCTTTGGGTAGGTTTGTCTCGAAATCGCAGTAAAGAAGTCCGCCTTTCTTCAAAATTCGAAAGCGGGCCGGTACCTTCTCTTGGACGCCGGAATGCTCCCGTGCATTTAAAGACCTCAAAGAATACTTATCAAGACCACCATTGCTAACCAGCCCCGAGGCTCGGGGACACTCGTTTTTATATTTGGCGCCTCGTATAGGGCCGTAGCCGCAAAGACTTGTAAAAGAGGAGGAGCTCGCAGAAGCCGCTTTTTATGTTTCCAAAGCTCTAAGCCCCGTTGAAAGTCGTTATTTTAATATAGAAAAGTTGGCTTATTGTGTTGTTATAGCCGCCCGCAAATTAAGGGCTTACTTTTCATCGCACACCATCGTAGTATTATCAAATGCATCGCTAAGACAGTTCTTCACAAGCCGTACCGTCCGGTCGATTGCTCCGACGGGCCATCGAGCTCACCGAGTTCGATATCCGATACGAGCCCCGGAAGGCCGTAAAGGCCCTGTGCTCTCCCGCATTTCATAGCAGTAAACAAGCTTCAACGAAGAGGTGAAAGAGCAGCTCTGCTCCGAACGCGACCAAGATAGGATCACCACAGAGGACGAGCCTATCGTGCCAAGTCACCGTTGCGCGCTCTACGTTGATGGCTCCGCTAATCACAAAGGATGTGGCGCGGGAATAATCCCGTTAGAGCCGGGCACATCGAAGAAATTGAGCAGTGCTCGAGATTTGATTTCACCGCCTCTAACAACCAGTAATACGAGGCCGTCATTGCCGGGTTGAAACTCGCCAAAGCCATGAAAGTCGAAAGTATACAAGTATTTTGCGATTCACGCTGGTGGTGAATCAAATCAATGGATCATTTGGCATTCATTGCGAAATTTTACAAAGGTATATTAACCTCGTCAAAAGACTCGAAAGCAAAGCCTTCGCATATTGTCAATTCAAAAATATCCCTCGAGAGGACAATCATAGGCGTACTACTTATCCAAATTAACCAGCGAAGACGCGTCGTGCGATCCCAAAGATCATGGTCGAACATCTATCGGAACCCGCCATCTCCCAGACGAGATCATGGATTTCCAACCCAAGAACACTTGTCGGGTCGACATCATGAAGTCTTATATTGAGTTAGAGAGCTTCCGAGCGACCCTTGCGAAGCTAGTGGCCTTAGTAAGAAGTGGCCGCAAGATATACGATTACGGACGACGTGCTTTACCGTCATTCATTCTCGAAACCCCTTCGCGATGCGTACGACCCGAGGAGGTAACGGGAATCCTAACCGAGCTACATGAGGGAACGTGCGGCGGCCATTTCTCCAATCGAACACTAGCGCAAGGTACTTCTAGCCGGATATTATTGGCCAAAATTAGATGAAGACGCCAAAGCTCATACCCGCGCATGTGATACTTGCCGAGGTTCGCAAATATCCCCTGTGCTACCCTCGCCGAACAAAGCATAAGTGGTAGCCGCCCGGCCTTTCGACATGTGGGCAATCGACCTCATCGGACCTTTGAAGAATGGTCGCTCGTGTTGCGAGTACGTGGTCGTCGCGGTGGATTATTTTACTAAACGGGTCGAGGCTAAGGCCTTGGTAAAAACCAATACCCGGGACATAACATACTTTTTGCTCGATCAAATATGGACGAGATTTGGCGTTCCGAGAGTGATGGTTTCCGATCACGGACCTCAATTCGAGACGAATTCGACAGATTCTCGTGGAAGAGAACAATGTTAAACATTGGCAATCATCCGTGTGCTACCCGCAAGGAAATGGGCAAGCCGAAAATGCCAACAAACAGTCCTAAGTGTGTTAAAGAAGAGCCCGGGTGAGAAGGCAGCCACCGGCCGGATCACCTTCGGGGCCGGCTCTACGGGCACTCAGACGTCGCGAAAAATCACAATGAGGGAAACTCCTTTTGCTTTAACATATGGGTCCGAGGCTATGGCACCCGTGGAAATGGCCTTACCAAGCCCTGTGGTCGTTTTTTACAAGCCGAGGTCAATAACACGCCGGCGCGTAAACTCGAGCTCGATCTAGAGGAGCGGCGCATCCAGGCATACAATGTCCGGTCAACTATAAACAAAGCGGCAAAGCGTCATCACGACAAACGTATTCGCAATCATCACTTCGCCGTCGGAGATTACGTTCTACAAAAAAGACAAGCCACGGGCCACGAAGCGAAAAAAGGAAAGCTATCGGAAAATCGGGAGGGCCCCTACGGATTTCGCGAGTTATCAAAAAGGGACGTACATGCTAAGTGACAAGGAGGGCCGCGAGTATAATAGGCCATGGCATGCGTACAATCCGAAAAAATACTATATGTAACGAGCCAATTCAAATAAAGTCGTTCTTCCAAATTGTATTTACATTCTTGTCTTTTCGTCATCGCACTAAAAAAAAAAAAAAAAAAAAAAAAAAAAAAAAAAAATGACGATGAAAAGTTTTTTCAAACATATCGATCAAGCCCGGACAAACTTCCATCAACCGCAGGATGGTTATCTTCCTCCGATCACATGTGTGGAGGTCCAAAAACGGCATCATGCTTGCAAAGTGGCTCCACCGGATAAGTTTTTTCAAACATATCGGTCGAGTGTATGGAAGGGGACCCCGGCGCCACCGCATAATTTGGATATCGCCGATGCGAAAGGCATGCGGCGACCGCACCACGGCGACCTTGAACCGCCGAGCACGCATATCTTAGTACCTCGCGATGGATCAACACTCCCGCCTATATCCACTCGATGGTCGCGAATGGCGCGTGTAAGGAGCGCTTCGCTCTCACTAACAACATCGCATCGGCAAGTGATAAGAGCGCGGGAATTTATAAACTTCTTCCACTCACGGTCGTCGCGAGAGAGGTCGGACGCAAGCTCACTCCCAAAGACCAAACCCGCCGATTCTCGGGGAACAAAGCTCGCACATTGCAATACCCGCACGAATCCGCCTATTTTCCTCATCCGCAAGGTCCCGTGCGATCTCATAACGGGAGGAGGGATTTATGGCGGGTATGTTAAAAACTTGGTTAATTCTCTCCGGAGTAAAGATAACGGGGACACCCCGGAGAGAAATGTCGCTCACGGTCCCGCCGCAGGCTACCTCGTACAACACGGAATAAAATTCCCGTATCATGGTAACATTAACCGCTCCCGCAGGCTCAAAGAATAAATTCCCACCAAACCCGAGAGCCGAACGCGCAAAGCATGGAGCCGTCTTCTATTCGTTGTTCATTTAAGCCCCTCTCCCTCATAATATCACGCCACTCAAAGTAATCCCGTAAATAATCCTTGGATACGGGGGAGGCAAAGTGGTGAAAAAAGGGAAACATCCCGGACGGGACGAGCTTTGAATATCCGAACCCGGTCGCTTTCCCCGGACGAGACATGAGTTTGGAGGATAAACAAGGAAGAGGATAATGAACGATCGAGGAAGAAAGCAAACTCGCATGAGGCAAGAGGTAAAGTGAGTTCCGAAATAACCCCCTTTTTATACCGCAGAAGCGGGTATAATCAACGGTTGGGATTAATCGGATCCTAGGGCCGATATGCAACCGACCCGAAGACCAAGGCAACAGGAGCGCCGTGCACCATAAAGAGACCGAAATTTATGGCTACAAGCATAACCGACACCTAGTCATTGTGGGTCATAACTCGCACTAATGACACAAATCAAAGGTCGCTCTAAGCAGCTCTATCTTCCGGCAAAAGCACCGCTCAATAAGGCCGCCGAAACTTTGAAAAATTAGCGCCGCGTAGCGACTATGGTTAGAACGAGACGACGACGTTTCATGACGCATCGACGCCGCCAAATTATTGGGCATCCTCGCACAAATCAAGAAAGCACGTAAAATAAAATAACCCGTCACGGCCTCGCGAAAGGCCGCCGCATCGAATCGACAAGAAAAGCCAAGTTGTATAAATTGAAAAAATGCGTAAAATAAATTGTCAAGCTATTACAAATCAAGATTCACCAAATCACAAAGTAAATAGTCAAAGTTACAAATCAAATTTTCAAAGAGCTCGCGTAAAAGTCCAAGAAATCTAGAGAGCACGCGGAGTAGGCGGGGTGTCGATAAACTCGTCGCCTTGCTCGCAGGGCGGCGGCTTCTTCAACGTCTCAAAATTCACAGATTGACAGAGCAGGATCCCAAACAGCTCGCCACGTTTAAGCCGTTCGCTCCGAATCGAGGTAACGAGCTCGCTTGCATAGGGGATTTCCGGGTGAAAGGCCACTAAATCGGGATGACCTCGACGCGTGTTCACCCACCGCAAAGATATCCTCCAGAGTGATGTGCCCCCCGCCTCGATCGCCCCGTATACGCCGAGCTAGGTGACTAAAGCCCCGGTCAAAGCTATTCTCTATAAGGTCGAAGAAATCATCCGAATTCTTGTAGCGCCGACGGCCCCGTACTTGGCCTCCTCGATGCCCTCGCCCGTTTTCTTCGCAGCCTTCCTCCATAGCTTTCTCGCCAGCCTCTTTGCGCCCGTCTCCGCCTCGCCAAGCTTAACCCTCAACGCGGCGATCTCCTCCCCGCGCCCCCGCATAATCCTTTGTCAAAGATGCAACTTTTTCATTGATCTCGCATCCAATCTAGAGTGCTCCTCCATGATTGCCTTCATCTTCTCCACCTCGGCACCGCATGTTTAGCTTTCTTTTCGGCGGTAACCCTCGCCTTATCGCCGCTCCCACCGCGTCGTCACTTTCCTCACCTCTCGCATCGCGCCCTCGCCGGCCTCAAGTACCCCGTTTAAACGAGCACCGAGCCGTGGAAAACAGGGATGATTAGCAAAAAAAAAAAAAAAAAAAAAAAAAAAAAAAAAAAACCGGTCTTACCGCAGAAGCCGCAATCCCAAACCGGCCGCTCAAATCTCTCGATTTCAAAGAATCTCATCTTCGAGGCGGAGAATCGTCTCTGAGCCGCAAAGCGGGCTAATATGCCCCGGCCAATCTCCACTTGAACATGATCGTGATAACCGAGAGGGATCGGCCCAAGAGGAATCACGCGCAATTGCTTCACCAACCCGGCGAGCTTTGGATAGGTCAAGATCCCGGGTAAAGCTCGGATCCAACCACGTGGCCTCTTTCCCGCAGTAACCTCGGGGCAAAGTCCTTTGCGGCGCCGTCTCGCCGGGTGCGCTCTTCTCCACGGGAGTTTCAACCTCTTCAAGATGCGCCGGGCCGGGAGCGGACCGTTTGGGTTGGCGATCATCCTTCGCCTTCTCTCGGTTGAGGTCGCTTCGTGCCGTGCGACTCTTTAGTAGGGGGATGAGTCTTTTTTGAGGCACCGCCCGACTCCGGGCCCGCAACAACGGCGAGGAAGTCGCAACAAGCGGCGGCGTAAGAGGTCGCAGCCTTCCGGGTTACGTGTCTCTTCGACAATCGAGGCGTCTGCGCTCGGGGCACCATCCCTAGAGCTTTCTTCAAAGCCTCCCGTCGAGCACCGGCCGCCTTATCCGCTCCGCATTAAGCTTGTTTCGGTGAGCCCCGCGAGCATTTGGATCCATACCTACAAAAAGAGAGCGGTTTAGAACCCAGGAAAACAAAATGAGCATTTACAAATAAATACAAGTGGACAAAGAAAGTTACAAAGCGGCCTAAGTATAGATCGCCCCCACATTCCAAACATTCGAGGGGAAACATTTGTTGATATGACAACCCCCAATCCAGTCCGGATCGCAGCTCTCTCAGACCCATTCGTACCATGGGCACGGCATTCCTCTCCGCCCACCAGGCCCGCCATGCATACATACAGGGCTCGGCCGCATCGCAAGATCAACCCAGAAACATTTCTCCGAGATGGCGCCGCCCGTCCGACCGAATCAACGTCATCGCCCCTTTACGTAGCGCCGCTCACTCACGTGGGGGTCAAAGAGTATAAGCGTGGATTTGCCTCCACGAACTCCCCGCCCTAGAAAAGGCCACCTACCTTCGACTCAACTTTCAATACCCGCCGCCCCCATTTGTGAAACTTATCGGGAAGTGGGAACAAGAGCCGGGGAGTCCGCGACCTCAAAGAGACCCGCCCAGAATGACGTCGCACGTAAGGAATAAAATTGCCCCAAGAAAGTTAACGTCGGTTCGATCTTCGTAATCCGGCACATAACGACGAAGGCCATCAACCGGATAATAGCCCCGACGGCAAAATCGTAGGAAGCGCTTCCATCTCCTTGCGCATCTTCACAAAGAAAGGATCGAAAGGCGGCCTCGACCCGCACACAAATGATGGAAACGAGGATAAGGGTGTCCTCGGAGCGACGCGCGCCTACATAATCCTTATGGTCCCCGGGTTTAAATTTATCGGACTCCTTCCCATAATCGAAAAAAGAAAACCGATACACGCTGGTGTCGATTCCGAATATGCGATTAATGGTCCTGTTGAGATCGCCGCTCTTGCACGCCGGGACCATTTCTTGTCAACGTCCTTCTCATACGCCGCCACGATCGCAAACTCTCGCATAGCTTCGGGATTATTAGGACGAGAACTCTTCGGCCGGGAATCGGCCGCGGCGGCCTCACCAACCGTCATGGTTTGGCTCGCAGCTTTTCCTTTTCTTCTCGCTTTTTCGCAGCATCCGCATATCCTTCCGGGGCAATTCCGCATTTTCGTCCTCACCGGACCCCATTAACTCATGAACCGCGGCGTCCCGAACATAAGCTTCGTCATGGTCGGGAGCGCCGCTAGTACTCGGGACCGCAGCTTGTCCTTCGATCGGGAAAGCGATTTCTTCACCCCCCACGAGCCGTCGGGAGACTTTTGAGCCCGCGCCTTCTCCTTAAGGCTCACTCTACGCGGCGGATTTCGGCGCAGATGAAGGCCTCCAACTCAAAAGGGTCGACATCCATACGAGCGACCTCATCGCCGGTAATCTCGCCAATATCCGCGCGACTACTTTCCACTTCAACCTCGTCCAACGTATCGCCAACCGAGGCAAAGCAGATAGTACGGGGTCATCCTCGCATAATCGTAAATCTCCCTTTCCGTAGTCGTCGCCGAATAGTCATTCCCCGACATCCCGCAAAAACAAGGAGGAAAAAGGTGGAGCTTTCAGACCTGGTATAATAATAAATTAGCCCAGGAAGGTGATCGCACCCACTTCAATACCGCCTCCTCCGTTTTTACAAGAGATCGCAAATAAAATTACAGAGGATAGCAGGGGAGCGGGTGAAACCCCAATTTTCCCAGGAAAGCTATAATCTCTCCCCAGGAAAAATCCCCGTTTTTAGTCGAAAACAAGGCGATGTTGCATCTCCGTTGCAAAAAGAATGACAAAATTGATATATATGGAAAAACAAGGCAGGATGGATGAATAAACGAGTTAACAAGAAGGATTTCTTACCCGATTTGCCGAGAAAGATTGGAAAACCGCGTGAAAACCGGGAAATACTCAAAGAGGTGGCCGGAATCCTCAAAAGAACCGCCGTGAAATCCTAGAACCACCGCAGAACGCAAGATGAACCTTCAAAGCTCGCCGTAAACTTGAGAATTCTAAAAACAACAAACAAACGAGAAAATGAGAAACACTAAAAGTGTGAAGGGTGAGAAGCGAAAGCTTTATATAGTGCAAGGGGGCCACGATCGAACGGTTGGGAACGCTTCATCCAACGGTTCGATTAGGACGGCGCTGTCGCTTTGGAATACGAAAAGGCGTCCCATCGCACCCACGTACAACCACCTAGTGCAGCTTGCCGAAACGGCCGTATCACTCCGCGTAAAAAGACCCGGAGGGCCGACGTCGCCCGCGATTGACGGCCTCGCTCGCAAAAACAGCCCAAAGTTACCTTGAGGTCGCTTGCTTTGAAAGCACGGCCCTTAGAGAACAAGTCGCATCGACGACAAGGTCGCAAAAAATAGACCCGCAGTTGCTTTGAGGTCGCATGTTTTGAAAGCACGGCTCTTAGCGAACAAGTCGCATCGACGACAAGGTCGCAAAAAAAATAGACCCAAAGTTGCTTTGAGGTCGCATGTTTTGAAAGCACGGCTCTTAGCGAACAAGTCGCATCGACGACAAGGTCGCAAAAAATAGACCCGCAGTTGCTTTGAGGTCGCATGTTTTGAAAGCACGGCTCTTAGCGAACAAGTCGCATCGACGACAAGGTCGCAAAAAAAACAGACCCAAAGTTGCTTGAGGTCGCTTGCTTTGAAAGCACGGCCCTTAGAGAACAAGTCGCATCGACGACAAGGTCGCAAAAATAGACCCGCAGTTGCTTTGAGGTCGCATGTTTTGAAAGCACGGCTCTTAGCGAACAAGTCGCTCGACGACAAGGTCGCAAAAAATAGACCCAAGCACTTTGAGGTCGCTTGCTTTGAAAGCACGGCCCTAAGTGTACAAGTCGCATCCGACGACGAGGTCATAAAAGTGTTGATAATTACTCCATCCTTCATATCCCCAGGGAATGTCATTAAAGCACGGAGTAGGGGGCCATTGATGGGTATAAATAATTCCACCACCTCAACAAGAGGAATCGCCCACCGTGGCCACCCTCCGGAATGACAAGAGAGATCGCAAAAGCGGGCGGCCGCCGTGTCTCACCTCGCCGCGACCAAAACATTTGCGGTCCCTGTGCAAGTAGCAGCATCCCGTGAATCTCATCCGTGCAAGTCAAGAGGGGTCGCTGTGGGGGCGAGGCCAAAGAGGGCTTGCTCCTTGCGACCTCGCAGAGATGGCCGCCGATTGATCCGCATCTTCTCCCCACTTGTAACTTAGATATTTCGTCTTGCTTAGTATCTAAGTAAAACCTAGCTATTAGTAAAATATCTAAGAGATTGCTTATTCCCTAAGTTATCCACCTCTATAAAAGCGGGTGGTCATTGTAAACTAAAAAGGATGAGATATAAGAAATACTCACTATATTTGCAAGCCAAAGCTCTCTCCATTCTAGCTCTCTCCATACCACCACCCGCCGGAGTAACGCTACACCTTAAAATACAGAACCGATATCCACCATCCAAACACCGCAAGGACACCCGTGACGATTTAGACATCTTCATAGGTACCAACAAAAATAAACGAACCGCGTTTACTTTCTACTATCGAAAATAGAAAATAACTCGAAATTGGTAGAAAAAGAAAATTGGTAACTAAAAGAAGGTAGATACCAACGGAAAATAAAAATAGAAATGTGATAAGAAGAGTGTTGACTTATCCTCGAGAATTTTGAGCTAATACAAGTAGTAACCATGACACAATGAATTAGCGTCGTTTCCCCGGCAACGGCGCCAAAAAGCCGACGGATCGTTTCTAGGCTATCAATCCTTACCGGCGTGTACCGGGTCAAATTGTAGTGCTAGTCCGGTGAGTCGGGTCGTATCCTCGGGAAATGAAGGCATAATTCAAAGTGTGGTTAAACACCAAGAAGCTATTATTAACTCGATCTAAGTCGCAGTTTTTACCGTTTTATCGGGTTAGATCGTTAGATTAGTTAGATTGTTAGTAAAGCAAGTAAATAAATATATAAATATAAAAATAGATAATATATATATTTTTGGATCTAGCCAAGAATACTTTATCGAATTAATATCTCTTTTTAGTAGAATTGAATAAGACGAGTCTTTTCCTTGATGCAAGGAGGTCAATTATATATGAACCGGTGTACTCCTAAGCTAGACAACTCCTCCTCACACGAGCGTATGAAATTGTCATACGTCTAGTCCTCTATCCAATGTCATCTTAAGCATGGGTCACTCCCGTTTTGTCATTCGGCCAATTTTAAGATTGATTCATTAAACAAGTGATTTTAACGTAATAATATCGTGAGCACAATTTTAATAAGATTTATCTCTCCCAAGATAAATATGCCCCCGGGTAGGAAATCGGATTCCGTTGTCACGTTTTCACTCGGCCAATTTTACCCTCCGGTCTTTCTATTACGATCTCGTATTCTAATCGCGAGTTGTCAATTCATTAGCTTACGTTTCTAGTAAAAATCGAGTGGCTAATTCAATTTTTACTTTCATTAAGTGCAAATAGAAAGAGATTCATTATAATTGGTTTTAATCATTATTACCAGAGTCGATCATTCATTTTACCAAAAAGATTAACTAATTGATTCATATCTTGGCTAGATATATTTTTAGCTTAACATAGTTAACATATATAATACATAAATAGAAATAGAAATAGTAAACATAATAATATTAGAATATATTACCGATTACAACTGCTGAATCGGGGTTATTTCCACCGGATGTAGTATAACAAAGCTTCGATTTTAACAATCTTCGATAATTATTCCGCCATTACAACGTACTATAACTACTTTATTTATATATATATATAATATATATATATATATATATATATATATATATATATATATGGGCCCAAAATAAAAAAAAAAGAAGAAGAAAGGAGATGAAAGAAGAGAGGAGAAGAAGATGGAAGGAGATATCATATATATTTTATACATATATATATATATATATATATATATATATATATATATATATATAATATATATATATATATATATATATATATATATATATATATATATATATATATATATATATAGGATATATATATATGTGATCTAAAAAAAATAAAAATAAGAAGAAGAAGAAAGGGGATGAAGAAAAAGAAAAGAAATGGAGAAAGAAGGGGCAAAGATTTTTGATGGATTTAGGGGGGTATTTATAGGAAATCTTGATCCGTATTGTCAAAATTCGTCTATACGGTATCGCAGTTCAGTAAAATGGCCATATCTTGAGTTGTAGATCTCCAAATGACATGATTCAAGAGGCATTGGAAAGCTTATTTGAAGATCTACAACTTTCATGAAGGACTCTTCTTCAGAAAATGTCTTTTTGATGGGCCATTCGTTCGTCGAAGATATTTCTCGATTTCCACTAAATCGAATCGATTGACCACTTGACCACTTGACTTAATGATACTTGAGTTGTAGAAGTCCGATTGACGTGATTCAAAATGCGTTGGAAAGCTCTTTCAAAGATCTACAACTTTCATTAAGGACACTTCTTCAGAAAATGCCGTTTTAATGAGCCATTTGTTCGTCGAAGATATAATTCGTTAGTGGTACCACTAACCACTGAGCCACTTGACCACTTAAGTTAGTGGCACACTCTTATATCCCTAAAAATACCTCTTTTAGGCCTCAAAACGTGTCATTACTCGGGATTTTGGTCAACCTATAATTCTGCAATAAACCACCAAAATACCAAACGTAAATCCGACACGACACTCCGGTTACTAAACCGGTACAAAACTTATAAAAACTTATAAAAATACGATAATTTATATAATAACCACTATTTATATATTTGGATAAAATTAAGTAATTATTGACTTAAATTGGTACAATAATGCTCAAAGTGGTATCAACATTGGGGTAAAATGTCGTAATAATGATCATTAATTTGTCTCTCATCAGCTGCTGAGGCAGATTCAGTCTTCAGTCTTCAGTCTTCAGCAGGGTTGACTACATACAATCCTGAGCAGGGTTTAGCCCTCCCAATCACTTCCTGTGAAGAAGGGTCCTGGAACGTGCACTGATTCTTATTAAACACAACAGTCCAATTCAAATCTTTTGCAAGTTTACTGACAGATATGAGATTGCGTCTAATTTTGGAACAAATAGGACATCCTTTGCATATCTTATTAGTGAGTTTAACATTTCCAAAACCTTTTGCATGAGAGATAGATCCATCGCAGCCTTAATTTTATGAATTTGATGACATGGCATAAGGTGAGTTATGAGGTTTTTATTGCCGGTCATATGAGAGGAGGCCCCATAATCAACAATCCATGTTTCATTACTAATAGAAGAGTAGAATTTACCCGCACTAGCCTCGAGTGGCCGTGTCGTAGAGGGACTACCTTCTTTTTGTTGAGTGAGGAAAGCTTTGAATGCGCAAACCGAGCATTCAACTTGTTATCATTCTCCTCTTCATTGACATGCCCGTCGGACTTTCCCCGGTAGGCTTGGAGGATTTAGGCATGCCGTGTAGCTTCCAAAGCAAGTGTCCTTGGTGTGATTTGTGCGTTTGCGTGCTCACAGAACAACTTTCCGGTTCGATCGCCAGGCTTTTCGATGCCCTCGTAACCTCGCAGGCTTCCCGACGGTCGGCAGGTTGTCGCAGATAACTTTTCTTCTCGCTTTCCTCATGTTTGACTTCGCAAACATGGATTTGAGATTGGGGAGAGGTTTTGTGGCAATGATTCTTCCCCTAACATCATCAAGAGTAGGATTCATCCAAGTAAGAAACTTGAATACTCTCTTTTTCTCAATAATGTCCTTATAAAGAGCAAAAGATCCTTGACATCATTCCGGGGGTGAGTTTCCAACATATCTAGGTGTTGCCATGCCCTAGCATGTTGGTTGAAGTATTGAGTTACGTACATATCTCCTTGTCTCAGTTTTGAATCGGGCTTCAAGTTCATACACTTCGATGTATTGTCTTTCTTGGAGTAAAGATCCCCGGCATTATCCCGCATCTCCTTTGCGTATCATACATCATAAAGTTCTCACTAATCTCTTTTGTCATTAATCTTGTGAGAATGGTCATGACTTGATTATTAGTAGTATCCCATGCTTCATATCCCGGGTCATCTTCGGCGGGGGTAGGTTTAGAGCCGGACGGTATCCCATCTTACCTTGTCCAGAGATGTACATTTTCATAGACATTGACCACAACAAGTAGTTGTTGCCATCAAGTCTATGATTTGTGTAAGATGAAGAGTCGTGACCCCCCTCCGTCGAGGCAAACCGGGACTCAACCGAGGGTGAGGAAGCTTCGATAATGAAGACATACTTGATTCAAATAGGTACTGAGAATTTGCAGCGGATTCAGGAGTTTTAAGTCTCTGATACCATGAAGACAGTTTGAGAAAGTGATAAACACTAGATTAAACTCCAACTTAGTTTTATTAATTAAAAGAAAGGAGTATAAATAGTTACAATTGAGGGGAGAAACTAGCTAGCTTGGGGGGCCACTTGAGTATATAGCTATGGGCGGCAAGCAAGCATGTAAAAAGTAACGGCTATGTCTATGACATAAAGTGAACTAGAGTTTGACATATTAATTGTTTATATGTACCACAATTAATATGTCCTTTTACAAATAAAGTGTACAAATAATGTGTACAAGAATAAAATAAATATTACATAATATTTGATATGTAATATTTCCACAGAAGAGAAGTCGTTAAGCCTTTTCAGAACTTCTTTCCCAGCCTTGAAAACCTAGAAAAGTTTTTACAAAGGTCAGTGCGGTTAGAGGATAATAACAAAAAGAATAAGTAGAAACAAAAGTGAAAAAAACATACCATAGTGGCCAGATCCTTGTCTGACAGCTCTGACATGAAATCAGCATGGGGGATAGAACCCCCTCCGGATCGAAATATTCGATCGCCCCGATCGGGGATCGCTCCTCTTTCTCCCAGAGCGGGAGCACACTTGAAGTTGCCCCCCGCCACAAGTAGGCTCGGGATCATCAGGATGATCGTGCTCTCCTCCCTCTCGGTCCGTGCGCCGCGTGTGAGCGCCTGTTCATCGTGCTAAAGACCTTCATCGCACGAGGATCCTCGTGGTTGGCCTCGGGGTTCACCAAGGGAACCTCCACGCCGCCACCACCCCGAAGCATCCGGGTTTACCACTTGCTCGTTTTGCTCAACGACCACCACCTCCTCTTCAAAAGCTTCATCAAAGATAGCTGCAAAGTCGGCCATTAGCAGAGTAAGGGCAAGAAAGGTTAGTACGAACAGACAGAAATATGCAACTTACGCATAAAAAACAACGACTAAAGAAAACAAAGGCAAAGGTAAGTTCCTACAGTTGTCATACTCCACTCGAGTAAGCCTCATGTAAGGCTCGGGGCTGGAGTCAGCCAGACGAGCAGCCTCAATCAGTTCGGGGGCCACTCTTCATGGTCCAGAGAGACACCCGATCCGGCGATGTCCTCCAACAGACGCTCACCAACCCCCATGGGGCATATATCAGCAGGAAGCTGATGATAATTCCAACCACCCAGTTCAGGGTGCCCGCCATGAAAGATAAAAAAAAAGTGGTTCTTCCACTCATGAATAGAAGTTTTTCCTTTGGAAATGATGGAAATGCTCCTCCGGTGGTCTATTCGGCGTGGAAAATAATACCACCCGCTATGGTTCCTAACCTTCTTATGTTGGTAGAAGGTCCTAAACAAATATACGGAGAACTCGGTATCTAGACATCTACAGAAGATCGTGAAGCCGATGATCGTCCTGACCCTATTGAGGGCGATCTGGGCAGATCCCAGATGATTGCCGACCCGAACTATGCCATATGTCATCCTTTTAGGACATGTAATAAATGACTAGCCCTCAAATGTAAGGCAGTAGGGGCTAGGAGCCCTAAAGACATATCTAAGGGCAGGTCCCTTACCCCAGGTGAGAGATCGGCAGACGCTCCTCCTCCAGCCACCGTAGGTCGGCTAAGGCTTGGCAAAGAGGAGCTGCCCAGTTCGGCCATAGTGGCCTTGGGGGCTCGTTGTTATTCCACGTGCTGGTTTTCTAAAAGATAAATAAGGAAAGAATCCTAAGTCATAAATACTGTGATATTGGCATTTAAATATGTCTATAATTATCCCTAAATTATAGGGACCTAGGCGTGTATATCCTTAGGGAAATATTATAAATAATAATAACGCAATTCCTTGTAGAACAAGGAAATGGATGAGACATCCCCTATATAAACAACTCTAAGGAACTACGAAAGATACGATTTCAATTCACCTATTGGATACATAGGCAACTCACGAGAAATGACTCGAGAGCTCGCCTAAAATACACCGACAACACCTCCCATCGAGACGATTTAGGGTTCTTTGGATTTAGGATCGTTGTCACAAAGGTAAATTGGCCCGGATTAAAGCGAAATCCAAAGATCGTCACAACACATATAAAAACATTGACTTCAAATTTAAATAGAAAATATTCTAAATTATAGTACTTTAACAACAATCAAGCAAATCTAGATCATAGCAAAGTTGCAAATGAAAAATAGTATTTCAAATTCCAGAACATTCAACAAAAAGCATGGTAGATACCAGAAAATTGCAACAAATTTCTCCAAATTACAAAGTATTTCATACAGAGCAAAATCAGGAGTTTTAACCATCAAAACAGGAAATTGAGAAGCAAAATCCAAGACAAAACCCTAACAGAAAGCTCCAACAGAGAAAGAAATCCGGCAACCGGAGATTCAAGCATAGCTCTAGTGCAAAAACCGGGGAATCATCAATCAGAAACAAACTCCAATTCCATCAATGAAATCAAACCCACGAAATGAGAGAAGAAAGAGCTCGGAGAGGGAGCAACGATGCCAACAAAGAGAATCAAGAACGACCCAAACTTATCTTGATTTGCTTGAATTGTTTCATCATGTTGTGAGGGTAATGGGTCCGAGAAGGAGGTGTAATTAGATATTTTAGGGTGATTTTAATCCGACTGAAACTCAACAGGAGGAAATGTATTTTAGTCCAACTGAAATGATTTTATCATTTTTGTAACTAAAAAATTGAACTTGAATTAAGGCTTTATTAAAGAGAAAAATGTTGATTATTCCTTAATTTTTTCTAGATTTTTTAAATTTTTTTTTTTTGCGCACAATAAGTCGTAAACGGTTCTAAAATTTGCGCTCCCCGTGGAAAGAAGTGTGAGCGAAGTGAATGATGACATTGCCATCAATAAAGCCGTCACCGGTTCCGATCACTACGGCGACCGTGAGCAGAATGCCTCCCCGGACGGTGTTGATAACCGGCGTCAGCAGGGGGCTGGGAAAAGCCCTAGCGTTAGAACTCGCGAAGCGTGGCAACTCTATAATAGGATGCTCTCGCTCTCAGGATAAACTTGATTCCATCCAAGCTGAGCTCGCCTCCATCTCCCCGACTTCCCCTTCGCAGTCTTCACCGCAATCCAAACACCTCATCATGAATGTCGACGTGGTAGTTTATTTATTGCGTTTCTCTTGTTTTTCCCCTGATAAATCGTATTTGTTGCTTTGATTGTCTATTGCCATTTTCTAATTTTCGTTTCTAAATGTTGTATTTGTCGAGGGTTTTATTTATTTATTTCATTTTAATTTGATTATGTTTTTGGGTTTGCTTTTCCCGCACAATGTAAAATCAAGGTTATGTGTAGGATTTTTTTTTTTCTTCTTTCTGTTTTTATTCATTTACGGGTGAGGAATATGTGGCAATTTGATATGAATGCTTGTTGGATGTGTGCACTGGAAAGACGGTATTTGTTAATTAGTATGAATGATATCTATGTCGCTACTCAGAATATTAATGTGTTCCACTGAGTTAAATTACTCTGCATTTGATGATACTCGGATATGGGAACGATGCATTGTTGGTATAGCCAGTAAAGAATGAGACAACTTGCACTAGGAATGATAAGGAAAGAGGTCTGCATTGAGTTTAGGCTGTCTAGCCTGTCTGCCTTTTGTTGAGATCCAGTTAATCGTTTGGAAATTTGTATTTGTTTTGAATATTGTTTGCATCTTGACGGCACTCGAATGGGGTGTAACTAGAGCTTTGGTGTTTGGTTAATTGTGGACGAGTGATTAGCATCTTATGCAATTAAGAAGGGAATCTCTGGGGGCCTCTGTTCTCTTCACAAAGAACCAAAAAATTGTGTATAAAAAGTGAGCAGTTCCCGATTATTTTTGGGTTCAAATTTAAATCTTCCATGTAGTACCAGGCGTTCTAGGAAACTGCATGAATTGTGCATTAACAATAGGAAAATGTTGGAAATCACAGGATTTATTCTATGTACTTTTTATGGTTTTTTTTTTATTGTTCTTGTTATCGTAATATACTACCTAAGTGTTTGGATTAAAAGCTGCTTAATTGTTTCCGTTAATTCTTCATGTAACGGCTAGAATAGAAAATGGATGTCTGTCTTATCAATAGAAATCATGTACTGCTCTAATGCACAAGAGATTTGGGAGGTTTTGCCATTAAGACAGAGCTAAGACAGAGCTGAGAAACTTTGCACAGGGCTTTGAGGATGTGACTAAATACTTCAATCACTTAAAAAGCTTGTGGCAAGAACTTGACCAATTAAACTCCATAAATTGGGAGTGTACCAATGATGGTACTAAATACAAGATTGTTATTGATCAAAATAGGATCTATGAATTCCTAGGAGGATTAAACTCTGAATATTATGTTGCTAGTGAAAGAATTCTCTCCTAGAATCCTCTGCGTAATATAATGGAGGCTTTTGCCTACATTTGAAGAGAGGATTGCAGAAAGATGGCTATGCCTAATACTGCACCTACTCCAACAGCAGACCTTTCTGCTATAATTGCTTCTTCTAGATACACTCCAAGGTTTGATCAAGGGAGAAATGAGAACAAGGGGAACATGTTCTGTAACTTCTGCAAAATGAAAGGGCATATCAGGGATACATACTGGAATCTGCATGGAAAACCACAAGGCTTCTCTGGACAAGGTCCTAGGAAGAATGTGCACGAACATAATAGCAGAAAAGAGACTGATCAGGCTCATGTTTCAAAACAAGAAGCTGGAAGTCCTTTCATTAAGGAACAAGTTGAGTTCTCGAGACAGCATCTAGAGAAACAAAAACCTGTTGAAGAGTCACCAAAAGAAATCCTTGATCAAGGTAATGCCTCATGGATCATAGACTCAGGGGCATCTAGTCATATGATAGGTAACATGTCCCTCTTCTCTACTTATGAATCATCATCGATGGACCACAGAGTCCATATTGCTGATGGTTCCCTTGCTAAAGTAGCAGGAAAAGGGAACATTAAGCTTTCTAATCATATGTCATTGCTTTCTGTTCTTTATGTTCCTGATTTGTAATGTAATCTGATTTCTGATAGTAAATTTACTTAGGAAACAGATGTGTTGCTATATTCTCCATTTGACTGTAGTGTATTCCAGGACTCGAGTACTAGGAAAATGATTGACAATGCTAAATCTAATAATGGCCTATATATTCTCAGATTTCAAGATACGAGGGGTGATCTATGTGCAGTTGTTCAAGCTTCCCAGACAGACATAGAGAAGCTTAGACTATGTTTAATTAGGGCATCCTAGTATCCCTTATCTTGTAAAATTGTTTCCGACCAACTAAAGTTACAAATCTAGCTAACACTAGATGGTTTATGACTCTGATTGATGATCACACTAGAGTTGCTGGGTTTATCTATTAAAGGACTAAACTGAAGTTTGTAATGTCTTCAAAACTTTTTACAGTATGGTGGAAACTCAATTTCATACTAAAGTCAAGGTTCTTAGGATAGACAATGGGACTGAATATTTCAAATCTCAACTAAGTAATATCCTTGAGGAAAAATATGTCATTCACCAATGTTCTTGTGTCAACACTCCACAACAGAATGGAGTTACCGAATGTAAAAACAAACATCTCTTAGGAATTGCTAGGGCTTTGATGTTCACCTCTAACCTTCCTAATCGCTATTGGGGAGATGCCATCTTAACTGCTATTTCCTTGTCAAAGTTCTGAGCTTTAAAAAACCCCTATTGAGAAGTTCTCTGAACCCTTCCCTGGATCTCATCTTGTGGTGTCTCTTCCCCTCACGGTCTTGGGTGCACATCCTATGTTCATATGCATGACCACATGAGGAGTAAGTTGGACCATAAGGCTGTTAAGACTGTGTTTCTTGGTTAAGACTTCTACTTAGATGGGTTACAAATGTTATGATTATAGAAAAACATACTTCTTATTTGATGCACTTTTGTGAAAATATTTTCTATTATCCTGGTACTAACCTTGACAGGTCTGAAGTTGATGACTAGAATACATCCTCTACATTGCCTGTAGTCGTGGAGGAGATACCACATCAGTCGTATGGTGAATCTGTTGAAGTCAGAGAGAAAACTCCTATTATCTATACAAAGAAGAACCAAGGAAGGAAGAAGATTGGGCACACCAGAATTCCTGCTGTCATCTCCCAAAGCACGAAGAAATTATGGTAGAAGAGGAATTTATCCAAGACCCTCTACCTGTGCCAACCACAACACTTGACCTACCTGTTGCTCGAAGGAAAGGAGTATGGGACGGGAAGGTCTAGACTTGTGGCCAAAGGGTACACACAAGTTCCAGGGATAGACTATTTGGAGACCTTTGCCCCTGTGGCAAAGATGAATACAGTGAGAGTTCTTCTCTCCCTGGCTGGAAGAAATGATTGGCCCCTGTTCCAAACAGACATCAAGAATGCTTTCTTGAATGGAGAACTCAAGGTTGATGTGTAAATGGAACTATCCCCTGGTTTCTATCATGGTCAAGGAAGGAACAAGGTTTGCAAGTTAAAGAAATCTATCTATGGTCTCAAGCAGTCTCCTAGGACCTGGTTTGAAAGGTTCACTCATGTTATAAAGGGCAATGGATCCACTCAGAGGCAATGTGACCTCACTTCCATAAACATTATGACTCAGGTCAGGCTGGATCTTTGCCTGACAAAAGATCTACATCAAAGTGTGTGTTTTTGTGTGGAAATCTGGTATCCTGGAAAAGCAAAAAGCAAACTGTGGTGGCTAGAAGCAGTGCAGAAGTTGAGTATAGAGCTGTTGCTCATGTAGTGTGTGAAGTTCTATGTCTGAAAAGGGTCCTACATGAACTAAGAATACAAAATCAAAAATCTACAAGGATCTACCTGGGACAGTAAGACAACTATTGACATCTCTAAGAATCCTACTCAACATGACAAAACAAAACATATTGAGATTGATAAGAATTTCATAGGAGAGAAGCTTGAGGGAGGAGACTTCTGTCTCACTCACATATCTACTCACAAGCAAGTGGCTGACATGTTCACCAAAGATCTCAGCAAGCCTCAATTCAACTTCTGCGAAAGCAAGTTTGGTTTGATAAATCTATACAAATTAGCTTGACGGGGAGTGTTGGAATTCATCAAATTTATTCTATGTACTTTTTATTAGTTTTTATTGTTCTTATTATACTAAAATACTACCCGAGTACTTGGATTAAGAGCTGCTTAATTGTTTCCCTTAATTCTTCATGTAATGGCTAGAACAGAAAGTGGAGGCCTGTCTTGTCAAGGAAACGGCTAGTTTTACCTTTTATCTATTTAAGCAACTCTTTAAGGAGTTGTAATCTTAATGAAAGAAGCAAGTTTCTATCTATATCTTTAGTATTTTTACAGAAAAATAATCTTTGCCCTACTATTTTCTTGCAGAACAAAACCATTGAACCAGATGAAGAAGTTTATTTCACATTCTTTACTATGTCAATTTCAAGTCTTCTCAGTTCTTATCATTGGTTAAATGTTTGTCGTCATTGTAGACATCTGATAGCAGTGTTGGAGAGTTTGCATGTGCTGTGTTGGAAAAGAAGAGTTTTCCTGATATTATAGGTACTTATTCTCTCTTGTTTTTTTCATTTTATTGCTTATATCTTTGATCCTTATGGTCTCGGAACTTCGCATCTTATTACAACATATGTATTTTGGAGTAAGCGTTTCAAAATCTTACAATGTATTCATCTTTACTTAGAAATTTGCTTGTTGATTTCATGAGGATGACTATCGTGTACCTGTATTTCAGGGAACACTCTTTTCTCTTTTGATAAAACTGAAAGCCCTTGTGCAAAAAAAAAAACGAGGTTAATTATTATAAAGTCTTGTTATCAGTGAACAATGCAGGTACAATTAACAAGAATAACAAGCTTTGGGAGGTTCCCTGTAGAAGACTTTGACAATGTCATTGACACCAATATTAAAGGAACTACAAATATATTACGTCATTTTATTCCGATCATGATCGAGAGGAAGCATGGTGTAATTGTTAATATGTCATCTGGATGGGGACGATCTTCTGCTGCACAGGTGAATAAGTTCATATTCTTGTAATAACTTATATTTGTGTACATGAATAGATGTGACTAAGTAGTGACAGTATTCCGCTTCACAATCTTTTTCTGGTCTGCTGCATGAGAAATATGAATTAATGGCTTAAAAGAATGAGATCTGGCGTAATGTATTGTGAGTTCCCTCAACTATGCATACTCATGTGAAGAATTTGTAAAGCTATGTTACTTATATCTCAGCTATGATTGTGTTTGTTGTGCTCTGTTAATTATCAAGGCATTGTACCTTTGAATGTTAACATTCTTGAATCTGGTAAAACAATGACAGGTTGCACCGTATTGTGCTTCTAAATGGGCGATTGAGGGTTTAACACGGTCAGTTGCAAAAGAGTTGCCTCCTGGTGTGGCAATAGTTGCACTCAGTCCCGGTGTGATTAACACTGAAATGCTACAATCATGTTTTGGGAGTTCAGCTGCTCTCTATCAGACACCTGAGTCTTGGTACATGTCTACTTTTTGTCTGTTTGGACATAAATTAACTTGTCTATATTCTTCATTTCAGTGAATAAATTTGAATGATCCAGTTCTTAGACAAATTTTGCTGGCATAATATGTTGTCATTGTTGAAGTTGACAACTTGTTTTGCCACATTATTTGTGATTGATTGACAACATTGGTGACAGGGCTCCAAGGGCAGCTACAATGATACTTAACCTCTCAACGGTTGATAATGGTTCCTCCCTCACCGTTTGATGTGTATACCCCCCCTTGTATTAAGCTAGTCCAGGTGGGCCACCTACCCTTCCTAAAGCTCTTATTTACTAAGCGCTATGCCGTGATCTTTCTTTCTTTTTAAGCTGTAAGATTTAGAATTTTTATGTCTTCCACCTTTAATACTCCTGCCATCGTTGTAGCTTGATATATATCCATTTTGCAAACTCATTTTGAAAATTATAAGAGATATGATTCTTCTTATCACTTGATGATTTTCTTTTCATTCGTATGTGTTTCTTGTTGATTGGGTGAAAAGGAGCCTTTCATCAATAATGATATGTTTACATCAAATGTGTGTATAAAACATCATTTTCTGGTTGCGAGTGTTTCTATTGTTTTGAATTTTGTTTTTTTCAGATGAAAAATTTGTGAGGAGATGATGCCTTATATAAAACATTATTTAGACATTTAGTGTAGACCTATTATTATTGGCCATTCATATCTTACTGTATGAAGTCACATTTTTCACTGATCAAAATCAATGTGATGAAAAGAAAGAATGCATTGTATTTTGACTTTGAATTCCAAGCTCCGTTCGGACTCGAGCTCGAGAGATGTAGAATAGCTCTCATGAAGAGAACATACTCAAGGATAGAAAGAGTAATAGAGACACTGTAAGAGCATTTGCATCAGGTTCTTATAACAGATTATCCATTTCACAGACCCTAACATCAGTTTTTCCAATTTTACAGTCTCTATACATGATCAACTGCTTCAGAATTTCTATCAGTATTATATACAAAATTAAAATAACTATATATCATAATAAAAAAAGATATATTATCTTTCTTTCGCACATACATATATCCAAGAAATTTCTAAACACATCAGAAATTTACACTCAAAATCGAGAAAGAAAAGACATCAAAACATGAAGCAAAGCTTATAAGGAAAATAAAAATAAAAATAAAAATATGAAGCATGTTACCATCTTCAAATGAAATAGAAAGGAAAAAAAATTAACTATGAAAAGTCAAGAAAAAAACAATGCCGGAAGATAAAGCTATTGGTAGGAAGGAGGAAAAAAATTGCGGGTGCACACAAAGACGGTTCTCCTTTTATCTTGGAAGCAAAGAAAACCTAAAAATAAATGGAAAAGGAATTTTTTTGAAAAGACTAAATTTTCCTTACAAAGAGATGAAGCAAAGAAAACCTAAAAATTAAGGAGAAAAGGAAAATATTTGAAAAGACTAAACTATCCTTAAAAAGAGGTAAGAGATTTTACATATATAACTATATTAAACAATTAAAAGAAAACATTCCTTTTTTTTAATGAACAGAGCAATTTTCTTTAAATAGAAAGAGAAGAAAAAAAAAACATCAAAAGTTGTTTGGTGTCGAAATACGGACTCAATCGTATGGATATGTAAAATACAGGATTTCCAATCCTAGTAGGAAAGGGATACTCAATTTCTCAATTTAAAGTGAGTAAACATAATTCCATACTCGATTTCATAGATACATATACAATTCTGCGGAAAGTTGTATGTACGGCTTGGAGGCAGATCATCTTTCGAGATCCACCCTACAATATGGGGTCAAAAAGCCAAAATAAGTGATTTTAGCCCTTATAAAAAGAAAACTGATTCTTGAACCCCTTTCGCGTTGGTTGCTCACACCAAATTGGTGCAAAAGCGAGCAGTCCCTAGGGATAAAAAATTTCAATAAAATTCTCGGAGTAACGGTTACAAGGCGGTTTGCTCTTAGAAGAGGAAAAACTCATCCACAGTTTTCTTGCATAAACATATCCATCGTGTAGATAAACACTGTTTGAGAATTTAGGCGAATCACTACATTCTTAAGGAATTCGAATCGATGTAACCTATACCCATTCGGTTTGGGTGGTGTTGATTCGATTCGTATGAACTAATGCAACCAAAACATGAAGAGTCGCATCTAATTAAAAAAAAATTCCTATAAATTCTCTGCACTTGAATGAAAATTAGATGGACATTCATTCTTTCCATTTACAGAAACTAAAAAAATTAAGGCACCAAACATTCCGATTCATAACATTCATGATATGTTTCTAAACTCAACATATTTTTCAAGTCTAAATGTTAAAAAGATTATAGACCAAACTCGGTTCACTGCTTCTGATTCCGTCAACCAAGATCGGTTACCTGTTTTTTATTCCGTTAAATGTCAACCGAACATAAAGAAATGATTGTTGTATTTTGAAAGACAACTGCAATAATGTCAAATTTCAATACTCGAAATAAAATTTTATATTATTGGCATATCAGCTAGGCCTAGGCAATGCTTGCACCCTGAATGAAATGACCAGACAAATGTTTACAAGCGAAAAACGGAGAAAAAACTACGCGCACCGTGATCCTAAAAGAAAATAAAATAGACACAAATATACCAGCTAAAAGAGAGGGTGTTGGTGGGCATACGATGATGGATTCCAACCACAGATTTCCTCCTTCAGATTTCGGGAGGGGTGAAAGCGCCCCAGATTTCGTAATGATTCTACTTGATACACACTTGTAACAACAAATTACAAGTCCAAGCAAAACTCTAAGACCTTGTTTGCTTGCCGCCTGTGCAAATGTCGCGCCAAAACTACTTGTGCTGAACAATGTGTGGATATAGCCCTAAGACATGCTGAGGCATGAAATCATGCCTCGTCAATATTCCAACTACCGGCGGCCTCTGCACATATTTTTAAAGACATATATAAGCAAGTGTTAGCTCTTCTGTTTGGACACACATTTCATTTCTTAATTGTCATAAACTGAGAAGATAATTTTCAAAGAGAAAATCTTACACCGGGTGTTTTTGGGACGACGCACAAGTGTCTAAGACCCAACTCTCGGAACAACACAGCAGCTTTGGCCAGAGACATTGTCTCAACAACTGTATAAGGCGATGCGTTTGTGATCGGATGAAGATCCACGTACATCTCCATCTCCTCTTCATTGATATCAAGATCCTCTACTTTAAGCCCCTTTCCTAATCCTGGCTTAGCAAAATCAGATGCATGAAACCTCCTCAATATTTCTGATCCAGTCAATACCGGTTGCTTTGAAAAGTTCTTTCCTTTCAGAAGAACAAGCAAGTGAGACCTCAAAACTAATCCACACAATTCTGCTGCATCCTTAAAAGGTGGCTCATCTAACACTGGGAATCCATTATGCCTAGTTAATTTAAGGGCGTGGATTATATTACCGACTTTTTCCACTCCGGAGAAAGTTATTAAGGGGCCGGTACATACATCTCCGGCAACCAAGCTCTTCATATAAGGCTCTGCATGTGCTTCCAAGTAGGGCAAACCCTTCATCTTAACAATTTGATCATATACACCCAAGTTGAAACTGTCGGCAACGGTTTTAGATATCAAGAGAACAAGCATCATCAATGGGAGCATTAACAGATCATTAGTTAGCTCAAGGAGTATGACACAGAGCGAGACTGTCATTCTCATTGTGCCACCAAGGAAAGATGCTGCACCAAGGAGAGCAAACAGACCAGCGTCAAGATTTGAGAAAGACCCCAATAAAGTTGCAACAAGACGTCCATATGAGGCTCCGGCCATAATCACTGGGATAAATAGCCCAGAAGGAACAGCAATTCCATAAGTAATAATTCCAAGTAAGTAAATAGAAGAAAAGAATATAACAAGTGAAGAGAAATGATATTCGACTTCAGTATTCGGGCTAAATAAATTGCGGATGGCATCATCATTGGTGTTAAGGAAAAGAGAAGCAAGGTCATTGAAATGTCCTTCGGGACATTGGAAATTTTTGTAGTTTCCAGATCGGCCAAAGGTGGGGCAATCTTCTTTAATTCCTATGGGACAAGGCGTGCACATAGCGAACCAAGGAAGTCCAAAAGTGCAACAAGAGGTCAGTATAGAAATGAACAGAACCAGTAAGATTTTGAACCAAGGACCTTTCCTGCGAATGAAAAAGCACAAATCAGTTCCATAATCAGTAGTATCACGATGTTCCATAACCTCTAAATCAGAACCGTATCTTTTATCTAACAGGGTCCTTCAAACCAAAATTGGAAGTGAGATATAGTAGAATTCAGCTTATCAACAAACTATTCCATATACCTATAGAAAAGTTTAAGGACAATTTGAACAGTCTCGAACCAAGATTATTAGTAACAGATGCAAAAGACATGCTTTGATGTGAAAACATAGAATAGAAACAGGATATGGTGCTTATCTCAAACTCATATTCTCGTTGATATTAACACGCAAATGGTTATAAAAAAAAAATTGCAAATGATTATTATCATTATGAATTGACATGGTAAAGAGACATACTCATTGATGATGCTGTAAACTCTGAGCACCTTGTCGACAAGATAGTTGTAGAGGCTTCCCAAAAGACCTCCAAGAACTCCAAGTAACATTACAGCAAGTAGGTCTGGAGCAATATAACCCGGTACTGCAGCATTCACATCAAACATTATTAAACCACCTTGTCCAAAGAGACCACAATTTCCTCCACGACAAATGTTCATGAATGCTCTTAAGACCACAGCTACAACAGCAGTAGTGAAAAACGTCCTCCAGAGAAGTGCACTCCTCCACCTAAAATAACACATAGGTCAGACGCCTCAAAATAAGAATAAAATAAAGCATTTGGCAGCTACCCCCCTAACCCCCAAAACAAAAGCAAATAAAAAAACACTGGCATTTATATTTGCATGATATGTTTCACTAATTATGATGAAAACTAAATCTCTTGTTGCCATCATAAGAGCTTAATAAGTTCAACCAGAATTCAGAAAGGGTAGTCAAGCTCAGAATTTTCATAAATGTCTCGTTTCCTGAAGCATTTATTCTCCATGAAGACATGGATACCATTATCAAATGCTACCTAATGTATCACAAGTCTAATTCGATTACCTATCAGCTTGTTTTTTTTTCTCCTCCTTTAGTCAATATGTGAGCCATTAAAAATGATAATTAGCTCTAGGAATCTAACTGTTTAAGATTGTTAAGATCAAGCGCTTAACCGTTGTACTAAAACCAATTGGTATTAGTAAATGTGCTACTATATTTCCTTATACATTTCAACACTCCCCCTCAAGTGTGGGCTCATATCAAGGCTATGCCAACTAGACACACAACAAGCCTGAGACAACTAGGCTCACAAAGGCCAACTAGGTCAGCCCAACACTTGCATAAATGGGGGAAATTAATGTTTGCAGCGGGGTTTGAACCCAAGACCTTCCGCTCTGATACCATGTTAAGATAAAGCGCTTACCGTTGTACTAAAACCAATTGGTATTAGTAAATGTGCTACTATATTTCCTTATACATTTCAACAAAGATGAACACAAACAAAAAATGGAGAGAGAGAGGGAGAGAGACCATGAGGCAGCTTCCTCAAGGGCGAAAAGGACTCCACCAACTGGGGCACGGAAAGCAGCGGCTACACCAGCTGCAGCCCCGCAAGTGATCAAGTCCCTTCGATCTCGATCGTTTTTAAAGAGTCTAAGACATTTCCATGTCAAATGATACTTTCGTGAGCCTCCCTGCCCAAGTAAGTTGGCAATGCAGGCACCAGTGTGTACCATGGGTCCTTCCTTGCCTACGACAAAGCCAGCAGCAACTCCAAAGATGGAACCAAATATCTGCCAAAAATTAAGTCTCCAAATTCATGCTCCCATGATAAACTCTTACATGTAACATTAACTAATGTGTGAAAGACACAAAATAGAGATACTTTTGCAGAGATCCAATCCAATAACTTTCTCCAGTGGATAACAAATCTTTTCCTTTGAATGATTATATCATACTGCCAGCTAATTTGCAACATACATTCAAGCATGATGCAAGAAACGTTAGGTCAGAAATAAGTAATAGGATAGAATATATTCAATTGTTTGCAGATATTATCTGCCAGGTAAGATAATTGTTAAAGTGATTTTGTTGAAGAAATGAATAATTTACATTTAGCAAAATCATCTGGCAGAAATTTTGAGTCTAATATTGGAGTATTCCGATTCATAACGCTTATCAATCTAATCCAGCACAGGTAATATTACATGCAAATTGCAGTGTTTATGTTTCAATACGTATAATTCTAACCGATTACAATATCTAAACAGGATGCACAAAGAAAAATTGCATAATATGCTTGACAGGGAGTTAAGACATCCAATTACTGGAACATTTTGCTTGATGTTAGGTAGGGAAGTTAAGTGAGGTAAAAGAGTCGTTGAAAGGTTAACGTCTACCTTGACAAATAACGTGCTTGGAGCTAATATGGAATATGCGTCCACACCATTAAGATAGGCTTTCACCTCAGGTATACCAGACCCAGCAGCAGCAGGAGCAACAAATGCACATAGAACTGCAGCACAAAGTGCCAGAAGAATATTGCAACCTGCAAACGCCCCAAAGGCCTGAAAATACCTGCACTGGAATCAAATTTGCTTCATACTTACTACTTCAGAGCCGCAATCTAAGAAAAGATCAAAACAAGCCTAAAAGACTAAATTCCAATGACGAGTAACTAAATTGAATTCAGCACCATAGCAGGCACAGCCACCTATAGAATACAGACCTTCAGACTTATCAGTTAGAAGTTCCAGATTTTAGAAAAGGTGACCACTTAAACGTAATTTAATAAGATAGAGACAGTAAGAAAGGAAAAGTGTAACATTGTCAAAACAGGTTACATATTGCCTTTAACTAGCCTAAAGTAGCTCTACAAGAAAGATCTTTAAATGAATGGAACTGGTCAATTAAGTTTTTCATTAAAGGTCATCATTTTGCAAAGACAGGGTTCTATAATGGAGAAAATGCAGGGAATTACGCCTACTTATCGTCAAGCATGAACTTGCTAGTAAGCATCAACTTGAAACCAGCAATGTTCTCCACCGCAAGGTTATTGAAGAAGCCCACCAAGCCTGTACTTAATCCAATGAGAAGAGCAAGAGTCCACTTGAGAAAAATATATTGATATATCTGAGGCCGTTTCCGTGACCTCCAATCCTGCTTAAAAAGTTCATTTTCAACAATCCTGCAAAATAAATTTCAACACGATTAATGTATAGCAACAGAATCCAATCTCCCGAGGTTATTGTATTTAGTGTTATATGCTTAAAACCTTAGGGCAATCCAAAATACATATTCCTTGCTGTAAGTTTGACATAAATTCATGAAATTAGAGGTTAACATATTGCAGGAGACAGAAGTAATTTATTAAAAAGCCATCCATCATCAGCACTTATTTATGTCCCATGAAATCCAAATATAAACAAGCACCCTAAGGCAAGTCAGGATACATAACTCAAATTCGGCATGGAGGCAGGCCATTGTACTAAAAGAATTAAAATACAATTGTACTAGAAAATTTGCGTTTTTCTAGGTATGAAACAATGGCCATTAACCTTTACTTTGCCAAATCGCTATTAACGTTCTTGACTATTACTTCCCTTTAATCAAATGACTCAACAGGCATATCTGAAGGAATACATAACCTAACATACAAGATCCCTGTTCAGAAACACAAGCTAAAGTCAAATCAAACCTTTTACAAATAAAGAAAAGAGCTCTTAACATATACGATTTTGCTTAAAAATATGATGGGATTGCATCGAATGTATTGAATATTATTAGACGAGATAGATAATATTATCCTTATTAATTCCCCTCTGTAATATTCCCTATTTTACCCCTGTTTTAATCCTCTAATTAGCTAACAGCTAGTTGGGTAGCTGAAAGGTTCCTAGCCTTTGTTTCACATCTGTACTTACTTATGCAGTAGTTAAGTGTATGCCAATCCCTATGCATCCCTCTATATGTATTCTTGTACCTTCACCTCTTCAATAATAAGAAATCCCTATGCACCCCTCTATACATATTCCAGTACTTCACCTATTCAGCACTCAATATTCTAACAATTGTAGTAGGTGTTGTGTATTGTGGGGGAGAAAAGTGCGGGACGCAATATTACTTTTTTCAGATGACAAAAGTGGAGTAGAGGGGTAAAGGAATAATGTTGTCCAAACATATAGGAAATAACTAATATGGACTTTTGGAAGAACATATATTAGATGCAAGAGGATATTAAAGAACCACACAAAACAAAAATTAAAATACTTGAGTTCCAACTTCCAAGCAAGTTCATTTCAATGCTTTTGAAGTTTAAATATTTCCTTTTTAATCCCTCCTGACCTTCATTTTGAATTCTCAAACGCCAGAAACAACATCTGAATGTCCTAACTAACTACAAGACAAACAAACAGCATTTGTTCTGGACGCTTAAAAATTCATGGTGAAATAACCTAACGTAGCAGAGAAGAATTTCAACCCAGACATTCATTTTTGCAACGGAGAAATGAAACATTGCATATATAGAGGAAACACACGTCATTTCCATTGTCTGCTGCAATGAATCATGTGTAAGATTATTCCACATGAGAAATTACATATCATAGCTCAATCATTCCAAAGTAGGAAAAAAAAAAAAAACAGTCAAAAAGAAAACTACGAACTGTAGACAATCTACGGAACGAACAAATCGCATAAAAGAAAGGAAAGAAAAAAAAAAAAAAACATACTCGTAATCAAGGCTTTCGATAGGGCAAACGTTGGCGCCAATAATGGCAATCTGAGAAGAGGTATTAACTCTGTTGTTAAGAAGTGGACGTCGGAGATCATTCCCAACAACGTCATCCCCTTCCTTTGCATACACCGGCGTGATTCTCCCCGTTTCCTCAGGGTCATACATCGGCCTAAATCCTTCGACTTCATTCTCAATATCTCCTTCGCCATCATGGTGATCCATCCTCTACCACACGCGTATGCACATCAATTAACACGTGAAATGAAAATGCAGAAATGGCAGAAATGCTTTAGCTAGGTGATACAAATATAGAAGCTTCTGGTGATGGCATACTGAATGAAAATGATTAATCTACGTTTTTGGGACTCTGTAAAATAAATAAAAGGAAAAAAAACGCAGCCACAAAAATAAAAACCTTTCATTTTCATTGAAAGAAAAGCTGCACCAATTATGTTACTTAAGCAGCTTCCGGAGACATTGTACGCACACCAAAAAGAAAAAACTGTAACGGCTTCTATTGGCACACATTGAGTATGTTTATTATTTCAAATGTCGCTCACACTGGATTTACAATTATAAATATATTACATATGCAAACGTCAGATCCACTGATGTTTTGAGTGAACAAAAACGTTAGTGACTCTGACGCCCGTAACGTGTTGCCAAAAAGTGATTTGGTGGTGTCAAAAAGTAAATAAAAAATAATAATAAAAAATGTGTCGAGAGTAATTTGGTGGTGCTAATAGAACTCGCCAAAACAATATGTGTAAATGTGTATATTGTGGGGACGGTGGATGAGACCTTTCATGAGTGTTCAAAATGAACGACTTTCCTTATCGATGAGACCGGTTGAACGGGAAGTTATTGGGCATTTGGACCGACTTGACATGTAAATAAATATGATTCAATTCAGTTTAGAGATAAAAAGTCTACAATTTGTCATATGGGTGCACTCCGCATATGGCGGGTGCACCCGATAACTTCCCGGTTAAAGCACCTATTGTGAGGTGACAAAGAGGATTCAATGTTCTTATTGTGGTTTTAATGGTCATACTATTGACAAATGTTATAAGAAACATAGTTAACCACCTGGATTCAAGTCTAGATCTAGGGCAAATATGGTGCATCGAATGATGATCAAGATCTCGTTGCGTAACTCATAATTTTAAATTCGTAACCAAATTGCTTTTGACTTTTGATCCGACTCATGATAATGTCGTAATTATCACAAACAAGTTTTAGCGGGTTTTTAGGTGGATATCCGGATTGATGTGTGTGTTTTGTTATGAAATGCTCAAGAAATATATGAAGAAATGATGAACATGCCAGAACAACAAGGCTGTCGACAAATGGACAGAGTTTCTCTACGTTTTGTATTAACCGTCCCTTTGAAGGGTAATTAAAGCCTCTATTTATAAGGGCTTAGAGTCGGTGGTTACAAGGCGGGAAACGAAATACAAGTAATTCATAAGTATAAAGCTACGAGGCGAGCTCTGAATGTGTAAGTCGGCTTGTACCCCGGCCACTGTGGGCTCTTCACCTGTAACTCTCGTAACTCCATTGCCTAGTTAAGCGGGCTGCGAGCTAAGGGGCGGGCAGGCCGGCCCCCAATGCTTCGCATCGTCCTCGAGGTGGCGAGTTGAAGGCTTTGTTGGTCGACGCCCATGTCTGACCAATGATAAATATCGTAATGGTGTGAGGCGGTGTTTGGATGGTTTTGCATCATTAAACAAAAACAATTTATAAACCCTAACATATATGTAAAACTAACTCCTAACCGGCCGAATACCGGGTAATTGCTAGTAAAGCGGGATAAGTAAGGGGTCGATCCACAGGGAATTGGGTTGTTGAATCTAGTTTTATTAATTCCTTTCAATTGTTACTTATGAAAACGAATAAACGAAAGAACAAACATATAAACACATAGAACAGATGAAATAAATCTAAACTATAACAAATAATAGAGAAACAAAACATAAAACAAAGATACATGGAATCAAACAATATACAAACCAAGTGATTTCAATCCAAGTTCATCTCATGATTTTAATTCGATATTGTGGTTTCACCTTTACAATAGATACAAACTCCTAATCTCTTAGTGAATCCGTTTCTCAAGCTATGAACTCCTAATCTCTTAGTGAATTCAATTATCGATCTCTCCTCTCTCGAATGTCGAGACCAATTTCCATACAAAACGAAGGTGTAGATTCAAGTTAACTCTCGTATTTTAGAATCTAGCAACCTAGATAATTAACCAATTAATTTGTCACGAATTAACGATTAAGGATCCTATCTTTCTATGGTGATCTAGCCTAACAACGATTCTCATCTACGTTAGACAACAATTAGCAACCAATCTCTCGATCTAGTCACACAATAGCATCATAAATCATAGAAAGATACAAAACAAATGAAAGATCATAAGAATAAACAAAGGATTGAATAAATTAAAAGATAAACTCACTTAGTTTGGTACAATGGATTATCTCCATGAATCAACAAACGAAAATAAAACATCCTAATCTAACCCGGATCACCCGAGCACAAGGCTCGGGTGACCGGCCTTGGAACCCCTCGCGAAGTGCGGCCGCCGAGTAGTATTTGGTGTATGAAGAATTTTTGATATATTTTAGGGTTGGGGCGCGGTACCGCTTTTATAGAGTTTTAAGTCGCCCGGGGCTAAGTCGGCGGACGGACGCCCGTCCGAAACACACGGACGGCCGTCCAACCGCTTTGGACGCTAGGGCAGACGCTCGTCCATACAACGTCCAAACTCTCTGTTCTGATTTCTTCTCCTGGACGCCAATTCGATTTAATGGACGCCCGTCCATAGTGGACGGGACATGAACGAACGTCCATCATGCCCGGAAGCTGATTTCTTCATCTTTATCCTTTCCTTCTCATCCCTATCTCTTTTCTTCATCAGAAAATCCGAATGCAGCCTCTTCTAATCCTCTTTTAGCTCGAGAACATGTATCTAAAAGATAATAAAACATACCAAAGCGTAACATAACTCCAAAATAATATAAAGTCACAATTTAAGCACATAATTCGTTACGTTTTGCAATTTAACTATTGAAAACACCACTTGCTCAATATTTCAATTATAAAGCTCGATTTATATGAAAAACATCCACATATGGGGGAAATTGATATAAAACATATCGTTAAAAACACTATAAATTCACCCTAAACAGGCGGGCTAAATAATGCATGGCCCAGTCCGGCTTATAAAGGTGTGAAATGATTTGGCCAAGGACCCTATTCGTTGTCGGGCCTACATGAAGGCCCAACGTGAATCCGAGGGTTCCTTTACGGGTTTGGCGTATCAATGACCCCTTACTCATTGAGCTGTTCATTATACAAATGAAAGTCATGGAGTAAAGTCACTGGCGCGTTGATTTACCGTATAGCGGGATGATTGCTATAGAGCGACCTGCTAAGTTAGCGTAAAGCTCGTGAGCATAGTCTAGTGCCGAGCTAGTGAGCGATCGGGCTTGGTCAGCATTTGTGGCTTGAAAGTGTCTTGTTGAGAGGTGTTGTGCTAGTGACTGAACGGCTTAGATGCGTCATGCTCGAAAGCGTAAGATCGCAAAGTGATGCGCTGAAGCTCGCGGGCCCATGTGCGTCATGCTCGGAAGCATAAGATCGCAATGTGCCGGGCTGACGCGAGCTGGTTTACTTTGTCGACCTGTAAGACAGGAGGACTGTTTGGCATAGTGCGGTTATGCGAGCTAGCCGAATTCGCGCTGTCAAGGTCTTGAAATATGAAGCTGATGCGAGGTGGATCGCAGTGAGTAGTGTGTCTGACTTGATGATCGTGCTATGACCTGGATGTCAGGTATATCGTGACGTAACCGTCCACATCATCGTAGCAATTAATGATTGACCCACATTCTTTGAGTAACGGCACGCCTTGATAACTGCTACCATAATTGCCTCGGGCTGTCCACGTCTATCCAATGTTTGAATTTGAAATTTGAATCTAACCGTTATTGGATTTTTCGGAATATTCACCGAAATTCCCTCTACCGTACATCCTTATAGTGTCGGTGTCCTTCGACAAACAAATACCGTCAACCAATGATTTTTCTCCATTTGATTTGGCTCGATTGCATTACTTTCCCCACTCGTTTTTATGATTATTTTGCCGAATGTGATACGTGTGTTGCACAAATGAGTAGTGGCTATGATATTTTTTAGGGCAATGTTAATGGCACACACCCAATATACTCGGGCACCACACCTGTGCAAAATTCGATTTTTTAAAGGTTGAAATAACACATTTCGACTTTTCGGGAGTTGAAATAACACATTTCGACCTCCAAAAAGACGAATTTTGCACATGTGTGGTGCCCGAGTATATTGGGTGTGGTGCCATTAACAATGCCCTATTTTTTAGCCCCTGCATTAGTTATCTACATGAACTCAAGAAGAGTCTGATATACAAAAGTACGATCTAGTGACATTCTAGCAGATTTGTTCACTAAGATCAAACCTACATCAATTTAGGAAGAAATGTGTTTATAGTACTAGAATGCATACATTTGAAAGATTGTTGTCGTTACGAAGAGAGACAACTTCAAAAAATTTGTGAGGATTTGGTCCTAAGAATCAATGATTGTACTATTTTTCCCTTAAACTGAGTTTTTTGCCCTCATGCCTTTCTTTGTTAAAGGTTTTTAACGAGACAGTCAGTTCAACACATAAAAACACATATGACATTAACTATTTACCTTGTCTCGTTTTTTCTCACTCTGTTTTTTTCTAGCAAAGTTAACTGTAGATAACATATACGCTATGCAACTCCGATCGAGAAAATAATTTCATTCATTTATTCATTGAGCCATTGTCTATTTGAGAAAGAAAATCAGTCAATTGTATTGAAGACAATGCATCTTGCATATGTCAATTGAAAATGAAGTTATATTAATAGGGATAAAACAAAACATATTTCAGCTAAGTTATTATTTAGTCGTGATTTATAAAAGAGTGGAGAGAGTAATGTACAAAGATCCAGTCAATAGACAATCTGACAGATTTATTTACCAAGACATTACCGACTGCAACATTTGAAAGGCCGGTGAAGAGAAATTGAGACACAACGCTTGAAAAATCCAAATCGATGCTTTGTTTTGGGGAAGTAAATCAAACACAGACAAATAACTACTATTTTTTCTTAACTAAGATTTTTTTCACTGGGGGTTTTCTTAGTAAGGTTTTGATGAGGCATTCATATCTGTTGTATGTTGAATAATAGATATCTGGGGGATTGTCATTGATGGACTATCTATTATTCTTATTGATTTACGTAGATTTCGGATTCATACAAATTATGTGGTCCATGTTGTAATTTCTACTATAAATACACTTTTAATTAATGAAATAATACAATCATTTTCCCTTCTGCTCAGTACTTTGTCTTTTCTTCTATTCTTTCTTTGTCATTTTATTAGTTTAATAACAAAAACCAATTAATTTACGTGTAACCCGGATTCCATACTGGTGCATATAATGTTGATAACGAGCCGAACTGAGCCAAGTATTGATAGTTTGAAATCAGACTTGTTTAGCTCACAGGTTCGTTTGTCATCGTTCGTTTGTAAAATGAACAAAAAATTACGTTCAAGCTCAGCTTGTTTAAAAGATTAACTGTTTTAGCTCGTATTTGAGTTCGTCTCGTTAAACATATTTTTGCCTTCCAACTCGAGTTCGACTCGATTTTGACTCGTTAAAATATAAAGCGAAGTGCAAATACAAAAACAACTAAATTATAGATGATACAACAAAACTGAAGAATTTCTAAACATTATATAAAATGTTTGAGCTCGTCTAACGAACAAACTATGAACAATATAATTGAATTGATTTCCATTGATTCGGTGTGTATTAGAGCATTCACATCAGTGTCTTTTAACATATTCTTTATTTTACAGACTCAAACACTAATTTCTTCCGTTTACAGAATCTTTATTCATGATCAATCGCATCGTAATCTCTAAACAACATTAAAATATATCTCCAAATCCATATATATATATATATATATATATATATATATATATATATATATATATATATATATATATATATATCTTCAATTTGATATGCACTCTATTATTTGCAGAAAAATGGTTGACAATTTTGTCCTGTTGTGTGCTTTTCCATTTTTACCCTTTTTTTTTTTCCTGAAGAGTGCTGCAAAACGACGTCGTTTTGTTTGATATTCATCTTCATACACGTGCCTACTTGCCTCTCTAGCAGACCAATAGAAACAAGGCTTGTGTACTCCATCGATATGAATACGGTTGCTATGGACCTCCTTCTTCTCCTCCCCGCGATTCATTTACCTCCTACTTCTGCCGATTAGGAAAAAACGGACGATCCCTCAAGAAAAAAGATGTTTTCGATTTTTGAAATTTTGGTGTCTATTTCCTTTTCCTATTGGGAAAATTCCCCCTCTTTTGATTTTTATATTTGTTTCGTTCTTGCTTTGATTGTTCTTATGTCTTCTTTGATTTTAACAGCCCAGTCGGATGGCTTCCGCTTTTGTGATAGAGGAAGCATAAATGGTCTTGGAGCCGATAGGGCGGGTTGTGGTGCGGTGTCGGTGCGGTGGCGGTTGCGGTGGCGGTGGCGGTACCGGAGGTGACGGTGGATCTACCGCGGTGGATCTATGGTTGTTGTTTTCTCGTAAATATATACGCACCGAAAAAAGTAGCTAGGATGTTCTTTTTTGCGTTTTCGGAATTCTTGTTTTGATGATAATTTCTATTTATTCATTTCAAAGCTTGTTTGGATTAAATGGAATCATGCAACCTTTTTCCCTTCTTATTTTGATGACCGGGATAATTTTACTCCACATATAATCATTCGGGAGAGGTAAAAGTTTCATCAACTATATAGTAATTGTGGAATTGCTTGTTGAAACTTGAAAGGATGCGATCATGAAATCGGAATTCTTGTTTTGATGATAATTTCTATTTATTCATTTCAAAGCCTTTTTTCCTTCTTATTTCTACAGGAGGTGACTGGGTTTCATGCTCTGTTGGTGCGAATTTTACTCCACATATAATCACCGTCAATGCAGGAGAGGTAAAAGTTTCATCAACTATATAGTAATTGTGGAATTGTACATTTTACTGTGGTTGAAACTTGAAAGGATGCAGTCATGAAATCGGCATGTTTCGGTGTTTTAACTAGCCACGTGTTTAGTATAACTTATGTGTTTTGATATTTCAGGATGTTACGATGAAGTTCATATCTTTCTCGCAGCAAGGTCCACGAGCGATTTGTGTTCTTTCAGCTAATGGTGTAATTTCAAGTGTTACTCTTCGTCAATCTGATTCCTCTGGTGGTACATTGACATACGAGGTGCTCTAATCTCGTGAAATTGCTTTCATACATCTTCAATATTTCATGTTTTCACGTTGTTTATCGATCATATTTGATTACTCTAAATATTGTTGTATTATATTAGCTTTGACTTTGTCAAATTCATTAACGAAGATCTTTAATGCGGTGGTCGGTTTGAGATTCTTTCGCTTACGGGTTCATTTATGCCCTCGAAAGCGGAGGCATGAGGAACGATCCGGTGGTACGAGCGTATCTTTAGCAAGCCCGGGTGGTCGTGTCATGGGCGTTGGAGTTGCGGTGTCTATTAGTTGCCGCAAGTCCAGTTCAGTTTGATTTTCTTTTTCCCCACCCCCACCTACAAACCCACCGTGCCACCCGTCAACTCTTACGAAATCTCGTCCATTTCATTATATTATGTGTAAACGTTGCAATGTGATGCCTATTATTGGTGTGAATCGATTGTTGTGGGCGCTTTCCTTGCTAGCAATCATCTTGAACAAAAGGCCAAGAACCGTAGAAAGCGGAACAACAACACGTGACGGCGAGCCCGGCACCTACCGTGCCCTTTACAATTTCAAGAACCGCACAGTGAAGAAGGCAACTATCCATTTCAAACTTCCCCTTCTTTTCGAGGTGACAATTGGTCCTCGTTGCCATCCAATTCAACGAATAAGCCTACCGCCGACATCAACATAACGCATTTGCCTGGATAATAAGGCTTCACTTGTTCTCGAGTGAGTTACTAGCCCTTGTTTGATCGTGTGCTTGAAAAAATTAATTCAAGAATTTTGCCAGTTTTAAATGCTCATGGTAAAATGGTTGATTTGTTTGAGCTTTTTGTGTTCGTTAGAAAAATTGGAGGGTATGATTTAGTTTCAAGAAAAAATTCGTGGGGCGATATACCAGAGGAATGTGGTTTTGAATTTGAGGAAAAAGTTTCAATGAAGTTGATTTATGTTAAGTATTTAAGCGAATTGGATCGTTGTTTGCCGAAAACCGAAATTAGGTTAGGAAATGATGGGACTAAAATTCTTGAGAAATTGGAATTGTTGTTAGCTAGATTGAATGAAGGTGGTGGTGTTTTGTTGGATGTAGAAGAAAACAAGAACGATAAAACGAAAAATAATCTGAGTTTATTGGATCGTTCTTCGTTCTTTAGCCCTAGACGTAATCAAACCAATGATTTTGCAAATGGAAATTTGATCATTGATGGGGAAAAGGATTTTCTTGAAAACGAAAATGATGCGGTAGAAAATGGCGATTCTTTATTGAATGAAAAACTCATCGTAATGTAAGCAATTATTATTTTTTTATTTGATATATTCAATAAAAAGTCCTCTTGAATATGATTGTTATTATGAATGATGAGGTTTTTGAAATTTGAGTTTGATTTTGTTGTTGTTGCTGCTGCAGATACTATTCTATGTATGGACATGTGGAAACCATGGCTAGAGAAATTCGAAAGGAGCCACCTCTCGTTCAAGGCGTTGAGGCCACTCTTTGGCAGGTATACTTTGATTGATTGGAAACTAGATAATTTATTTATATTAAATTTAGGTAGCAAGTAAATAAATGATTTTGATAGAAAGATAAAGATGTATAGGTGCCGGAAACATTGCCGAAGAGAATTCTGGAGAAGATGAAGGCTGGTCCTAAAGCAGATTATGTGCCTGAGATAAGGGCCGAACAACTTTTAGAAGCCGATGGTTTTATATTTGGTACACCTTTCGGGTTCGGAATGATGGTCGCTCAAGTAGATGCTTTCTTTGATTCAACTCACGAGATTTGGTCTGCCCAAGCCCTTGCTGGTAAACCTGCCGGTATCTTCTGGAGTACTGGTTTCCATGGTGGTGGTCAAGAGCTTACTGCGTGAGTCTCTGTTTTACCTTCTTGCTTTTCTTCTTTTCTTCTTCTTGCCTGGTCAACTGAAAATGGAATTGGTTTCTTTGTTTTAGAGATTTATGCTGAAAATTGATTGTTTAGAGATTTATAATCGATTAACTACCCTATCTTGTGTGATTGACTGTTATCCTTTTAAGATTATATATAGTTTCGATATTTGAGAGTGTTGATCGAACTCGCTCTGATATGAATTGTTCGGTGTGACTTCACTTCAGTGTTAGAAACGCCGCTGGGTCGTTATGGTTTCTTTGGTTTGATAGACAAATGGTTTTCTTTTTCTTTTGATCAACATTTTCATTCCAGTTGTGTAGTTGTAGTAATTGAGAAGGCTCAGTCGTCTTGTGGTCGTTCAAGAGTTGTGGGTTTGAATTTGTAGAAACATTCTTTCTCCTACTGCATAGATTATCCTTTGTGTAGAAACAACAACAACAACAACCAGTGAACTCGTGATCTTCTACATTGGTGTTTGTGTGTGTGTGTGTGCAGATTTACAACATCCACTACTACTTTCATTAAAAAAAGGCATAACGGACGTATTTCGAATACGATATATTGCAAAGCACGAACCACATTTTTTATAGTCCCCCACAACACAACACAGGACAAATAAAAACAACTCACAAAACGCCATTCGAATACGGTTCCGAGAAATGACAATATAAAAGCATCAATTGGGTGCCATTGCGTTTTGCCGCCTCAAATTCTTGTAGAAATTGTCAATAAAAGCAGCCTTCATCGACATGGCTATCCGGTGACGATACGGGATTTCACCCCTCCACGTGGAATTATCCTAGTGGTATGGCATGTTAAAGAGTTTGTTACTCTCGTGCTCGCCTAAAATCACCCCCAAAACCATCCTTGATTCTATCATCCCTAGATTAAATTGGCCTCAAATTATACATGACAAAATCCAGCATCCCGTATCGTTCCCGGAAAGATGCTGCTGCGCCGCCATAAATGCAGTGGACACAGCAGTTAGATCTACGGCTTCGTGACAGAGATTGAGCAGTTGAAAGACGATCTCCACCGGTCAAATCAAAGAATAAAGGGGGGCCAACAAAGCCTCAAAATTTCATGAAGATCAAAGGCCGTTTCAATGCGTACTTTTCATCCGAAAGCCGCCGCCGTGCCACCAAAAACACAAGCACACACAACGAAACTTTAAAAGGGGTATAGCCGCTAATCGAACCGATGAAACGCGATATCCTCCGGTCGATTTAAGTTTAAGGGGTTCGAACAAGCCCTAAAAGTTTCATGCCGATCGGAGTTCTCTCCGATGCCCGATCGTTGTTAAAAGGACGCCGCCGCATCCCGTAAAACCGAGCGAGAAAAAAAGGTTGATCGATGGCTTATAGCCGCTAATCAAACAGGTGAAACACAATTTCCACCGGCCGATTGAAGAGGAAGGAGGGACGAACAAACCCTCCAAATTTCGTACCGATCGGGGTCAGTTTAGATGCCTGATCGTTCCCGGAAAGATGCAAAGATTAGACAGTTCAACATGAGCTCGGCAGGTCGGGCTCATGGATGAGCTCAGGCTCCAAAACCCGAGCTGAGCTGTTAATCTCCCCAGTACGAGCTCTCTCATTACAAGCTATCCAGGTACGAGCCGTCATGGAAATTTATTTACGTTTTTACAACTTAAATAACCTATCTTATTTTGGAGCTCTCTGGAGCGTATCTTTTATAAGACCGATCTCGTCTCGGCATCATTTTGGAGCTCTCTGGAGCGTATCTTTTATAAGACCGAGCTCGTCTCGGCATCATATTTGGAGCTCTCTGGAGCGTATCTTTTATAAGACCGAGCTCGTCTCGGCATCATATTTGGAGCTCGCCTCGAGCGTATCTTTTATAAGACCAAGCTCGTCTCGGCATCATTTTGGAGCTCTCTGGAGCGTATCTTTTATAAGACCGAGCTCGTCTCGGCATCATTTTGGAGCTCTCTGGAGCGTATCTTTTATAAGACCGAGCTCGTCTCGGCATCATATTTGGAGCTCGTCTCGAGCGTATCTTTTATAAGACCGAGCTCGTCTCGGCATCATTTTGGAGCTCTCGGAGCGTATCTTTTATAAGACCGAGCTCGTCTCGGCATCATGGTTGGATCTCATCTCGAGCGCATCTTTAATAAGTCCGAGATCGACTCGGCATCATCTTCTATAAGTCCGAGATCGACTCGGCATCATCTTTGGAGCTCAACTTGAGCGTATATCTTTAATAAGTCCGAGATCGACTCGGCATCATCTTCTATAAGTCCGAGATCGAGTCGGCATCATATTTGGAGCTCAACTTGAGCGCATCTTTAATAAGTCCGAGATCGACTCGGCGTCATCTTCTATAAGTCCGAGATCGACTCGGCATCATCTTTGGAGCTCAACTTGAGCGTATATCTTTAATAAGTCCGAGATCGACTCGGCATCATCTTCTATAAGTCCGAGATCGAGTCGGCATCGCTTTGGAGCTCAACTTGAGCGCATCTTTAATAAGTCCGAGCTCGACTCGGCATCATCTTTTATAAGTCCAAGATCGACACGATAGAGTGGTTAAAGCCAAGTCAACGACAGTGCTTATATCACTCCCGACCAGCCAATAAGCCACGATGCGAGGCAGTTGGAAGATCCCACGATGGATACCTTATTCGACCGTTCATAAGCACCACGAAGTGCGTGCGACGGTCGAATAAGGAGTTATTTAATTCGACCAGTTATAAGTCTGACGGGACGCGACAGTCGAATCGAGCTCCGACCAAAAAAGCCAAGTCAAGCCCAAGAGGCAGTACAGTGCTAGGTCGACTCACGAATCGAGCTCCGACCGAATAACCAAGTCGAGCCCATGAGGCAGTACAGTGCTAGGTCGACTCAAGGGAATTAAGTCCAAAGGACTACACCCTAGGCAAATATGCAACAATACAAATGACAAGTCAAAGTTCAAATTTACAAACGACATCGATAAAGCAAACGGCAAATAGAGCCAAAGGCTCGACAAGCGAAGAACTAAAAGACATCGAATCGTGAAAGACAGACAACAAAAGGCGAGTAAATAAAAAAGCGAGCAAAGAAATGAGAGTCGACATGAGAGAAGCTGATGTGCGAATAAGGCCAAAGGCCGCAACAAAGGAAGATAGTCTATACCAAAGACTAAAGTCAAGAAGGAAAAATGTAACAATTTTTCTAGGAAAAAATAAGCCAAGTCCAAAATACGGCTAAATGTTTATACAGATGGGGCCAACGACAACGTTTGGTTAAACAGGCAATGGCGCTAAGGCAAATTCTCAAGATCGTTAGATCGACATTCGAGATCCGTGTGCCGTACTCCAAAATCGGGCAAATCGACTCTTCGAGAAGTCGACCTCGACAGAGACAAAGTCCCCAACTACGGACATCTCATACATGCCTTCGACAACTACCACATCGAAATCAATTTCAACCGAGACAGTCCCAAGTTGGACATCTCATCATTCTTTCGACAGCTACAGCATCGAAGTCGATGTCAACTTAGCCATACATTATGAGTCCAAGGGACAGATAATGTTGCTAAAGTAAAAAAAAAAAAAAGGTCTGCAAAGCAGATATGGAAAGTCCGTATGTCGGACTTCAAGGGAAGTAAGTCCGCATGGCAGATTTAAGTCCAGAGCATTGGATGACAGTGGCCGAGATACACCTTTGACAGATCTGACCTGACCTCAAGAGCTCAGATAGATCTGGGGGGCTTATGACGATACGGGATTTCACCCCTCCACGTGGAATTATCCTAAAGGGTCCGTATGGCATGTTAAAGAGTTTGTTCCCGCCACATGTATGGCGTATCGAGTCGGTCAAGAGTCCAATCTCGGTCACCCACGTCGGTGCTACTCGAGTCGAGACCAGAAGGCCAGCCCAGTCTCTTTAAGCCCATTATCCACAGGATAACTCCGGTAAAGGGACAAAGCCCATTTGAGGGTAAAAATGACAATGGCGCATAGCCGACTTATTTTTAGGGTTAGGACATACATTGTCCCTATAAATATACACTAATCCAGGAACTACGTGAGGTTTGATTCCTGGAAGATAACAGGATACGTAGGCAACCTGAGAGAGACTCTCAGGCTCAGTCTAAAATCACCCCCAAAACCATCCTTGATTCTATCATCCCTAGATTAAATTGGCCTCAAATTATACATGACAAAATCCAGCATCGTCACTCAGCATCCATGAATCGAAACGGAGAATCTGTTATTCTCAGCTGCCTCACTGCCGGAGTACTTCTCCCAAATCCTGGTAAAGCCGGCGACCCCGCCGCCGCCTCATTATTATTGAGCATCTCCAAGGCTTTTATGGGTATGGATGTTTCTTAATTTTGTACATTATGGGTCATTTGAACGGTTCAACCGGACAAAACACGAGCATTCAAATGCCATCTTCAGACAATTTTGGTGAAGTACCGTCTCAGGTACAGTGGATAAGTTGTGTCAGATGAATCTTTCCATTCAGTTTCAGAAATTACTATTTTTTTTTTCTTCGTGTTCCTTCATTTTGGGGGAATGATCCTCATTCGGTAGTGCAAATGGGACTTAACCAAAATCGACTCAAAGTTTGAATGGTTAGTGAAAGAATCATACTTTAAAAGAAACTCACAAAATCGTGTTACAAATTTTTCGTTGCATTAATAAGCTTATTATTTGGCTTTGCGTACATCATGTCAATGACTCAAATGAAGATTGTGCAATAATATATTTGTTTGTCAAAACATTGTTGAATTTAATTGAAGCCCCGAACGCGAGAGGCTTTCGTACATGAAAAGACCGGACGTTCAAAACAAGTTAAATTTGAGCAACTTGAAGAGAAGACATCTTCTTCAATTCATGTTATTCTGCAAACAATACAATGAGCAGATATATAAATTTTTATTTTTTTGCAGGAGATATGTACACAAAATAATGAATGGTAAATTTTATAGTCTAATTGTACTAAGAATCTTGAACTAACATGCAGTAGCATGCCGAGTGAGAATTAGAGCATCTTGTAATTCTGAATTTTCAGTATTATATTGATGATAGATTTTCGTTTTATCTAAAACTTGCTTTTCTGTATTAATCATTTTGTATCAGTTTTGATTACCCTCTGTTTACGAGAACCAGTATTTGCATCATATTATTATATGAGCCTTATATAAGCCAGATATGATATTGTGTCCCTTGAATTAAGCCTTAAATGAGCCAGATATGTGCGCCTTGAAGTAGTCACTTGAATTAAGTCTTAAATGAGCCTGATACTGTTTACTAATACTGATACTGATACTGATACTGATACTGATACTGATACTGATATTGTGTGCCTTATATGATACTGTTAGTGATATTGTGTGCCTTATATGAGCCTTATATGAGCCAGATATGATATGAGCCTTGACTTTCTATTTCATTTCACCTTAGCAAGTTTGTGAATTGGCCTGAGAGTGTACGAAAGAAGAGGTCATTCTCTTATCACAATCAGTTACCCTAAACACTTGAGAATACGCTAGCTGCTGTATATCTGATCCTCCATTCCATAAAACATGTTGTTACCTTATCTTGATATGATAAATGGTTTAGAGAATGTTTAAATGCATGTTGCTTGGCTTACTACCTCCATTCCATAACTATTTTGGAGTCCTCCTAAGTGTTAGTAGGATTATGAGTACATATAAGAATGATCAAGTTGAAATGAGTGGATTATCAATGAGATTTGAAGCAGCTTGAGGTTTTCAAAATATATGTCATGTTTGCATTTCAGCCTGGAGTTTGGAAATTTGAGCAATGTGGTTGTAAATAAGTGACCTGAAGTTTAGAACAAGTTTTGGGCTGAAGTTTAGAACAAGTTTGCCATGTTTGATATTCCGAAAATCGCATCGCATCGTATCGTATCAATATCGCGGTATCGTATCGTATCGCATGACGGTATCGTATCGTATCGTATCGTAATTTTCCTTATACGAGCGATATGAGCCGATATGTGTGCTTTGAAGTAGTCACTTGAATTAAGCCTTAAATGATAATGATTATCCGCCTTGAAGTAGTCTCCTTATTTTACTAGTTGCATATTTTGTTCCATTTCTTTTTTGGGGCTTTAGTTTTACGCCATTTTTGTTGTTTTCTGCTATTATGGTTGCTGATTTGAGGGGGGAAATGTACAAAGTTTGGGGTATTACTTTTCAGCTATTTTTGATGTTGAATTTGTTGTTGTTGGTGTTAATTTGAGTGGAATATGTAAAGATTGGAGCTTTATTTTTCTGCCATTGTTGCTGTTTTTTTGGGCTGTTCTTTCTTCCATTATGTTTTGCCATTTTTGATGTTTATTTGGGCCTTAATTTCTGCCAATTCACTACTACAAAAAAGCATAAAGATCACGGTTTTTAAGTGTGATATATTTACATTAGTCACGGCTTCCAAAGTGTGGCATATTGAGGTGTGACATAAAGTACTTTAACTCAATCACAGTTACAAACTGTGCTCTATTATAATAATTATCACACTTAAAACCCGTGATCTATTATAGTTGGTATCGCACTTAAAAACCGTAATCTATTATAATTTCATCACATTTAAAAACTGTGATATATTATAGTAGTTATCATAGTTAAAAACCGTGATCTATTATAGTTGTTATCACACTTAAAAACCGAGATCTATTACAATTAAAACACATTTAAAAACTGTGATCTATTTTAGTTGTTATCACACTTAAAAACCGTGATCTATTATAATTTAAATCACACCAATAAAAGTGTTTTTTTTCTTTCCAAAAACAATATATAAGCACACATATTTTTGGTCTTTGTTGGGACTCGAACCCGGATACTCTAGATTAACGAGCCACACTTATTACCACTAGACCGATGTTTTCTTTCTTCTAATTTTCGACCACACTAAACTAAAATCTCATTATAAAATACCATATTATTTTAATCACACTCAAAAAATGTGATTGATTCATTTTTTGTCTCATTTTTCCTAAAAATCGTGGTAATAAAAATTGTGATATATTTTAGTTGTTATCACACTTAAAAACCGAGATCTACTATAATTTCAACACATTTAAAAACTGTGATTTATTTTAGAAGTTATCACACTTAAAAACTGTGATCTATTATAGTTTTTATCACACTTAAAAACCGAGATCTATTATAATTTCAACACATTTAAAAACTGTGATCTATTTTAGTAGTTGTTATCACTCTTAAAAACCGAGATATATTATAATTTCAATCACACCTAAAAAAGTGTGATCATTTTTTTTTTCAAAAACGAAATATACGCACACATATCTTTTGTTGCCACTGGGACTCGAACCCGGATACTCTGGATTAAGGAACCACACTAATTACCACTGGGCTGATGCCCAATATATTATCATTTTCAACCACACTAATCTAAGATATGATTATAAAATATCATATTTTTTTAAACACAGTTAAAAACCGTGATTGATTGATGTTCTTGTCTCAGTTTTCTTAAAAATCGTGATAATAAAAACTATGATCTATTTTAGTTGTTATCACACTTAAAAATCGAGATCTATTATAATTCAACACATTTAAAAAATGTGATTTATTTTAGTTGTTATCACACTTAAAAATCGTGATCTATTATAGTTGTTATCACACTTAAAAACCGAGATCGATTATAATTTCAACACATTTAAAAACTGTGATCTATTTTAGTAGTTGTTATCACACTTAAAAGCCGAGATATATTATTATTTCAATCACACCTAAAAAGTGTGATCATTCTTTTTTTCACACCTAATAACTGTGATAAAAAAATTTAAGTGTGATATATATACATTTTACTTGTCTCGGTTCTTTTAAAAGTGTGATCCTTATCTTTAGATAAGTGTGATCTATATCTCTTTTCTTATTAAGTGGAAATAATTTGTCTCGCTTTTTCTATAATTGTGACAAAAATATTATGAATTCTGTCACAGTTTAAAAATGAGAGTAATTGATATAATTTATCTCGCTTTCTCAATAACCGTGACAAAAATATCATACCAATTTAGTCACAGATTAAAAGTGTGATAGTTTGGTATAATTTATCTCGTTTTTTCAATAACTGTGATAAAAATATCGTATCAATTCTGTCATTGTTTTATATGTGAGATTGATATATATAATTTATCTCGCTTTTTTAGAAACCGTGACAGAAATATCTTATCAATTCAGTCACAGTTTTATAATGAGATTAATTGATATAATTTATCTCGGTTTTTCAATAACTGTGACAGAAAAATCATATCAATTAAGTCACACTTTAAAAATGAGATTGATTAATATAACTTATCTCGCTTTTTCAATAAGCGTGATAGAAAGTCGTAAGTGTGATATATATATTTTCGTTGTCTCAGTTTTATTGAAACTGTGATTGTTTTCATATCTTAAGTGTGACCTATGTCCAATTTTGTAGTAGTGATTATTGCTGATAATTTAAGAAATATATGCAAAGATTGGAGCTTTACTTCACTGCAAATATGAGGAAAATATGCAAGAAGCGTTTTGTTGAAGGTTTTTTTTTTGCCTTATATGAGCCTTATATGAGCCAGATATGATATTGTGTCCCTTGAATTAAGCCTTAAATGAGCCTTATATGAGCCAGATATGTCTGCCTTGAAGTAGTCACTTGAATTAAGCCTTAAATGATACTGATAACCTCATATGCAACAATTACATCGATACCGATACTTATCTTTATATCTATTAGTTCTTGTTATTGTTACCGATATCGATACCGATATCGATACATCGATATGTGTTAGTGTAAACGCTTCGATAAAATCCGGCTTTCAAATACTACGTCGAAAGGGTATCAAACGCGGTCTCAAAATGAAGATAAAAAAAATATGAACTTTGGTGAAACAATTTTGATGATCGGTGTTCTAAATCAAAAGTTACGGTCGTTTATAAGAAATAGCGCTCCGGTTAATACAAATATTTTTTCGACTTTCAAAATATACGTCGGAAGGGAATCGTATTTGGGCTCAAATTAAAGAGCCAAAAAAAAAATGAATTTTGGTGAAAAAATTTCGATGATCGGAGTTGTAAATAAAAAGTTACGAATGTTTGGAAGAAAAAAAAAGATATCAAACGATTCAAACCTGAAGGCTGAAATGGATGAAAGTTAAACTGAAGCATTTGAAACGCGCGTCACTTGAATAAAAGGTTATTTTTGTCCGTCTGAAATTGTTTGTCCTTTTCGCAACTAAAAAAATATGTATGTCCTATTTATTTATTTTGTATAACAAAAAAGAGACTTTTTTTTTTTTATATATATATATATATATATATATATATATATATATATATATATATATATATATATATATATATATATTACACTTAACATATAATTAATCTATACAATATTAATATATTACTTTTTCAGTTTCTTTTTTTATGTAAACTTAAGCCTGTGAGACCGTGACAAAGCTTATTAAAAAATGGAAATTTAGACTCAAAATTAATGGTATATATCCACCTTTAAAAATACAGTAGTTTTTTTTAGGCTAGCTTGGAATTTAGCTTAATGATCATTTGATGTATTTTGTTTAATTGTTTTCTCTGTACGTTGTGGACGTTCCACTTCTTGATTTATAATAAAAAGCTCGTTTTTCAAAAAAAAAAAGTTTTTTTTTTAGAAAAACCTTTAAAAATAGTTATATATCAAAACATGAAGAGAGATTAAAAAAAAAAAGAAGGAGAAAACTAAGAAAAGTCAAATAAATTGAGCCACAGGATATGTTTGGAAAGAAAATACCTTTTTTCTCAACCCCAAAAAAAAAAAAAAAGTACTCCCTCCGTTTTTATATATATATGTCGCAGAGAGAAGAATCACACATATTAAGAAAATAATTAATATGTGTATTGAAAATGTATTTTTGTATTGGAGAGGTAAATGTTTTGTTGGTAAATGAGTTTTTAGTATTGGAATTGTGTTTTTTTTATTGGAGATGTAAATATTTTGTTGGTAAAGGAAGAAAAAATAATAAATGCTGCATTGGAAATGTAAAATGACAGATAAATAAAAAAAAGGCAAAAACTGAAATGTGACAGATAAAAAAAAACGGAGGGAGTAAAAAAAAGGAATCTGGCGGGAGAAGTAGCGCTCCCTTGACAGAATCTGGCGTGTTCAGATCCAAGTCACAGATTCTAATGTGATGATATTTTAGATAAATTTGATAAAATAAATCTGAAAAATACAGATTTAACATCATTTACCGTATCTATCGCGAGTCTTTCTTTACAAGGATTCTTTAAATAGTTGATACACCATTACTAGTAAACTACAATCAAGGAGTTATACAATCAAGAAGTTATTACAAAAATATTGCGGAATATTCTAAAATTATGTGGAGTCATTACTCCTTGATTTACTCCGTCAATATAAACGATTACGAATATTAATGAGTTAACACTATGTTTTTTTATTACAATTAAAAAGAAGAAACTTTAAATATTTACAACCACAATAACGGACTAACACACCACATAATGTGTGAATAACTTTTCTGAGGAGGAAAGCTATACTGGAAGACAAATATCGCCTCCAAAAGGATTTTAACCTTCCGATCTTAAAACCTTAGTTCTAGCAATTTAAGATAAGCCTCATCGACAACAAGAGTTTATTTAAAAACGAATTTTATTCGCTTAAAAGGACTTGGTGCACAAGAATAGTGGGATAATTGTCTTTATTTTTTTTTTTTTATAATAAAAATTGGGAACCTAGGAGTATTCATTAAAGAGAGTGGGACGTGTAGAAAAATGATTAAATTACGAGTGGAGAACAATGACGAAGAACACGATTATGATGTGACCATGGCTCGGAACTTCGGATCCACTTTTTAAGTATATATCTCCCTCTTATTTGCGCCGTCAAATTCTAAAAACTTTCAATTCAGTAATTGATTGTTATTAACAAGTTTACTTCTAGTAGTAGTAATTAAACTGAGAATTCATAAAATTCCCCGTCCAACTTTCGGAAATCCGACTGTTGCCATTCAAAATGGCAGCTTTTCTGCATAGTAATTGCATACCCTTTTGATCCCATCGCTATCTCAAGCTAAAATCATCCATGATCCGGCCTGTTGAGTTTTTCATTTAGAAACCAGAATAATAAGAAAGAAAAAAGAGAGGATTTTTAGGGAAAAAAATTAAAAAGATGGCGACACAGAGGAGCAGAGGGGAAAAAGATGACACGGAGAACAAGCTTTCAATACCAGCAAAAGATTCATCAGTAAGCCTCTTGCAGGTTCTTATAATATTGATTGTGTTTGTAGTTGGTGTAGTAATTGGGCTGGCTTCAAGTTCTCACATAGATAGGTACCTTTTTCAATCTGGGCAGTTTTACACAGATCGTACTATTATATTTGATGATGAGAATTGCACAATTTTAGTTAATCAATGTGATAAAGAGGATTGTTGGAGCTTTAGCAATTTTGTTAGTCCCAAGAATTTGACTCATGGATTAGAGGATGAGCAGTTGTTTTGGAGGGCTTCCATGGTGCCTAAAAAGGAAGAATTTCCATTTGATAGAGTACCAAAAGTTTCATTCATGTTTTTAACTAGAGGGCCATTGCCCCTGTTGCCACTGTGGGAGAGGTTCTTTGATGGACAGGACAGTAAAAAGTACTCCATTTATGTTCATGCTCTACCCGGTTTCGAGCTCAATGTCACCAATACGTCCGTCTTTTACAGGCGACAGATTCCCAGTCAGGTTGGATCTTGTTTTGATGATAATTTACCGTGTAATTAATTATATGTTGTTTTTGGCTTATGAATTGTGTGGTTGTGTGTTATGCCTTTTCACATTGGTTTGCAGATAAAAACGACCATCTTAAGCATTTTTTTAGCTTTGTTCAGTACACTCAGATAGAAGAGGTGGTTTCAATTTTAAGAGAATATTGTTTTGTTTGCGAATATCAAGAACGATGATCAACTTAGACATTTTTTTTTTTAAAGTTTTAAAGAATTATATATGTAGGATGTGCTGCTATTTGAGCATTCTTTAGATGATTGAATTGGGAATGAAGAATTTAACTTAAGCTGTATACTAGTCTAGGCTTAGCCTTTCACAGTAGAACAAGCTCCAGTAGAAGTATATATATTGAGCATATTTACTTTCATTTCAGTGATTTAACGTTTTTTTTCTTAAGAAATACGGGGTTGAACCTTAAAGAAAAACCTAAGGTTGATAATTGATAATTCTTGAGGGTGAATCTCAGGAGATGGGCATTTCTCTATTAAGATATATATAATTCAGGTAAAGGTCAGTGTGTTCCAATAGATACTGTTCTGCAAAACTTCAAGTTGCTCTACAGTTCTTGACTGATAAAGGTTTTGATATGGTTATACCCTAAGATTAAAAGATTTTGTATCATCTGGAGAGTTTTTCTTTTTACATTTGGAGGGTCAAAATGAAATTAAGAGTTTTTCATTATGTTTAGGGTTCTAACACCATTTCAACTACAAGTTAATTGTGTCCATTAGGTTTCTTTTTATTGCGTAAGGACAAACTTGCTTTGTTTTCTGCTTTTTGTGGTTTCACAACATTGTACTAACACCTGATGAAAAGCCTAACTTTTTATCATTGCTTTGGTTTATGGTATATTATATGCTTATGTTTTTTTTTTAAGGTAACAACATATGTTGAAAAATCTACAGTAGAGAGAATTAATGTTTTTGTGTGAAATTGCTGTACTGGGGACTGGGGAGATTCTTAGGCCTTTTCAACCTCGGGTGGCTGGACACGTTAAACAGGCTAAGAACAAATCCTATCAGGTTGCTTGTAGAGTCTTATATAGAATAATTGACTATTTTTTTCTTTCTCATTTCAGCATGTTGAATGGGGAACAGTATCCCTAGTAGATGCAGAAAAGCGGCTTTTAGCTAATGCCCTGCTGGACTATTCGAATGAACGTTTTGTTCTTCTTTCAGAAAGCTGCATCCCTATCTATAATTTCCCAACTGTTTACAAATACCTCATTCAATCCGATAACAGTTACGTGGAATCATACGACGATCCCTCCCGGTATGGTCGTGGTCGTTACAGCCGACGGATGAAACCCGATATTAGACTTCAAGATTGGAGAAAAGGGTCTCAATGGTTTGAGCTTAATCGGTATTTAGCTACTATTATAGTCGGGGAGACAAAATACTACAAACTATTCAAGAGATATTGTACACCGGCTTGTTATCCAGACGAGCATTATCTTCCCACGTTTCTTCACATGTTATACGGTACTAACAACTCGAACCGAACAGTAACGTATGTTGATTGGTCACTCGGTGGGCCACATCCAGCTACGTTCGATGCAGTCAACATCACAGAGGATTTTGTCCAATCATTAAGGAACAATGGCACCTCGTGTTCATACAACTCGAGGCGGACGACTATGTGTTATCTCTTTGCAAGAAAGTTTGCTCCCACTTCTCTGGAACCTCTACTTGCACTTTCTTCAAAGGTGATGAAGTTTTGATCTTCAGACAAGGTTTTCTGAGGTACTAGGTATTCTGTAACCCCCTTTCACACTTGATTGTGTTAGTACTAAGTAGTTACTTTGTTCTTGTTTTGATTATATTATATATACACATCAGATTATATCTTGTCTGATTTTTTGCCAGAAAGCATTGCTTGTAGCTCTTGTATTGTAAATTGGAAAGATTGAGATGAAGGCAGCCATTTTTGTAGGGAAAGAGTATTTTGGAACTTTTAAGGATTATTAAGCAATGCAAGTTGAAGTTATTAAACTTCATCCTCCTCCTCTAATTTCTCACTTTTACTCTTATTTATTGTCAAGTGAGATACTTATACTGAAATTAAGATTGCATTAATTGACACTGAAAGATTTTTCTTTTAGTCTGTTCATTGATATTTATTAAGGCTATTGTTAATTTTTGATGTAAGTAAAAGCTTATCAATACTCCTTCCGTTCTAATTTTTAAAGGCGATTACAAAATCACGCATATTAAGGAGGTAAGTTAATGCATTAACTTTTACACCGAAATGACTAAAATGTTTTTGAATATAATTAATGTGACCTTTATTTTTATATCTCTTAGTGTAATAAATAAGAGTAAATCAAGTAAAAACACAATAAATGTTGCATTGAAAATTATACCGATGGAACAAACCATTTTCAAGAATCGCTTGCACGATTATTGTGGAACGGAGGGAGTATTGATGATGATATTTACAGGAAGTTTCGCAGTAGTGAGGAATATACCTGATGTGACCCGTGGGTTGATCGGAGTCACACGGTTTCCAACCGGGATAAAGCGTGTGGTTTCGATCAATCCACGGATCACTTCGGTGCATATTGAGATACCACAAGAAGTTTCTGATATTTACAGGCGTTTGTTACATTTATGAGAATGACATCTTTGCCTGAAAGTGGGCAGTTTTTGTATGGTATATCAACATGCATCTAATTGATCGGTAAACAAATCTGACCACACAGTTTGAATTCTGTTAAAAAATAAAAGGTCTACAGTTTGCCACATTGTGATTCCGCATATGGCGGGTGCATCAATAATTTCTCGGGGGAGTGGTTTAAAAGGAAAAAAAAAACAGGGGGAAAATAGGAATCAGGACAGTGGAAATATAAATTGGGTGATAAAGACAAATCCACTGTTCATAACCTCAAATCCACTGTTTGCTGCAGTGGAACTGACCCCAAATATAATATTTCACTATCACAGTGGACTAAGGATATGTCTTTTCTTACCTAGAAAAATATTCCACTGTCCTCTTTACACATTTCTATGTCTTTTCTTACCTAGAAAAATATTCCACTGTCCTCTTTACATATTTCTATATTCAAATTGTCAGTTTTGACAATAAACCCTAATTTCCCTTCTAGACATCTTACGAGTGGTACAATTTCCCCTAGTAGTAATGAATTTTCGAGTATGGATTCATCAAAAAGGCATTATTATTTTTAACTTTTTTAAATAAATTGTATAACAACCTCAAAATAATTACTGCAATAATTTGGGAAATTTTAAGGATTAAAAGGGATATAAGAAGTAATACATTGAGTTTAATTTCAATCACGTCACTCTCAGATCTAAATGATGTGATTAAAAGAGATAAAAATATCAATAAATATATTGTTTTTACATTAAACACGTTAATACATTATAAATGCTCCAAAAACACATCAAAAACAAATTTTCGGAATTTCGAACTACAGTAAACTCTCGATAAATAAATATCCGTTAAAGTAATATCCTCACTAAGATAATAATTTCTTCCGGTCCCGACTTGGGCATGTGTACTAAAGTAATAATTTCGTTAAATGCATTAAGTAATGAAAAGAAATTGAATACAAGAAAGCCTAATAAAAATATAAAATAATAAATGCGCATAATTAGGTTAAATTTATATATTAAACTTATATATTTTCGAAATTTCACATTTCACTTCATATTTAGTGAAAATATGCATCTAGAGTAACTTGTTTCTTCTTAGTGACTAAACCAAATTCGATCTCATCTTTAACTTTTTGTAGAGTATACACAACTTCAGGAATATTTTATTCATGTTGTAGCAAATAGTTCTGTAAGGTAATAGTTGCTTGAAAGGCTTCTTTCGATGAAACATTGGGTAAAACCGAACTATCGTCCGGTTCAGGATCATTCTTATAATCTTTCTAGCTTTCCAAGCATTTTAATTAATATCTGTCTCTTCATTTTACAGATTAGATGCATAATATTAATTATTTCTTTGTAAAGTAATAAATATTAATTTATCGATAAATGAATAAATTATTAATTTATCGATAAACAAATAAACTCGTTAAAGTAATAATTTTGGTCGGTCCCAAAAGTATGCATTTATCGCGAGTTTACGGTAACAACAAGTTGTCTCTTGTCATGTGACAACTCCTTGCGGTTTCTATCAATTCGGGTTGCACCCATTCATGCCGAATACTTCAGAATTAGGCCAAACCTCTTTTTATTCATTTTCTATTCTACATACTCTCAAACATTCATCTTCAAATTCTCTCTTTTCCTTGTGAAATTCTAGAGCATTGTTCCCAAAAATTCAAGAGCAGATCATCATCTTAATTTTCAATTCTAAAAGTAAGTCAATTAATCCTTGTTTTTCCAATTCTAAGCATGCTCAATTCTTAGATAAATAAGAATTATTGTCTTAATCTTTGAATAAACTCCAATGCATGTTTGTTGGAGTGGGATTCTTTTTAATTAGTGGAAGAAGATTATATATGCAGATTCTTTTTAATGTAGTAGAAATCATGCGGCCTTGAGGTCGACCCTGCTGTATAGTCAACATCTGCAGACTATGTTTTCAGAAGTAACCGTAAAATGTGAGAAATGGTCATGTTCTGATACTAATGTTTCCTTACTGAGCTTCATAGCCCACTCCTTCGTTTTAACACCTAGCAAATGAACAACTTTTACGTGAGGAGATTCAGGATGATCCGTAGATGGGTCAATGTTAACCCTATTCTTCCCCCTGTCAATGATGTACCAGTCTCATCCGCCCCTCTAGTTTCACCTCCTGCTGTGAATGCTCTTGATGTGTAGGTTCCTGTGGGCCTGTGGCCCCCACATCTATGCCGGTCATTGTGGACTTTTCATGGTTCCAAGGTGTCTACATCTACTACGTCGTTATTCATGACTTGCATGTCGCGTTCGTGATAAGAAACGACAAATTCATAGACATCATGGAATCCTAAGTTATGTTGTATCTCTAAGTACTCTAATAGTATCAAACATTGTCGTTTTAGTACGTTTTTTTGATGAAAACTTAAATACTTTGATGTTTTCGTTTGGATGCTATGTTAAGTATATATAGTAATCCGAATTCCTTTACAGCTTCCGCATTTACTCTGAATGATACACTGAAAGAGACTTCATGATTCAATTAACTACTCCCTCTGTCCCATTTTAAGTGCATCGTTTGATTTTTCAAATAGATTAAGAAAACTGTAGCTAATGCTTTAAATTTTTATAAAATTACAACATTTAAGTTGTTGTTGGAGCATTCATTATAAACATTTTTTATTGTTAGCCACATTATATGTTCTGAAGAAAAAATGGAAAAAACTGTCCGAAAGATGGGCCAGTTGCAAAGGAAATATTAATATTATAAAATACAAATTGCAGAGAGCTCAACATAGCTTTTCTCTTTGTTTCTCTCTGTAAGAGCGAGAGTAATGGTGATCGGGAGATAATGCTATTGATTGGTGTTGTTTGGGTGATGTGGAGAAAGATAAGTGGATGATAAATGTAGAAAGATTGTAGAGATAATTATTGTGTGATGTGATGTTGTAATGGTGATAAATGTAAAAGGATTGTAGAGATTATTTGTGTGTGATTAGATGTTGTAGTGGTGATAAATATTTTGAATCTAGTGATAAAATAATATTAAATATTACTTAAAGGGGTTTTGGCACATTTTTCGAGATAGAACATTGTCTTATTGTCTCTCTCAAAAGAGAGAATGGACTAGATAATCTCAAAAATCATCTATCTATTTTGCTTCTACTACATTACATTTAGCTAAAGAATTACTCTCTTCTCACAAAAAAAACAAGGAGAACATCTCCATTCATTGCTTACTATGGTTGCTCTAAGAATCTTAAAGTATCTTCAACAAACCATTGAGCAAAAACACACAGTATATTCTTCATGTAGATATGAATGAGTAACTGAACAATGATTGATGTCGATTGCAACTACATATGTTCCTTTCTCTCTCCTTGATTGATTTCAAATGCATAAGGAAAAAAATTACTAGTGCTATTTATATCAAATCAGAAAATTAGCATCCCAAAAAAAAAAAAAAAAAAAAAAAACCCATCTCATAAAACTTATTTCGAGTATGATCTCTGCCACGGCATCTGAGAAGATCCTTCTTCTTTATCTTTGGCATCTAGAGGGCTCTCCCATGTTTGAGAAGACACTTCTCCTTGCTGGCTAGGACTTCGAGGAGTTCCCCGCCATTCTGTTTGAGGAGCCGGTGATTGCATATGAGAAGGTGTTGTTGATGTTGGCTGCCATGAAGTATGAGAAGAAGATGCTGATGTTGGTGGTTGTGGTTGTGTCGAAGATTGAACAGACCCTGGCCAAGTATTATAAGGCGATCCTGATGCACGTCCTTGTGGGGAAGCAGATCCATTCCAACTAGGTTGTTGGTTAGACACATTCATTCGGGGAACATTTGAATTCCAGTTAGGTTGTTGGTTGTAAGCATTGGTTTTGGGCTCATTTGAATTCCAGCTAGCTTGTTGGTTGGACGCATTCGTTTGGCGTACATTATTTGAATTCCAGCTAGCTTGTTGGTTGTAGGCATTTGTTTTGGGCTGATTTGAATTCCAGCTAACTTGTTGGTTGGACGCATTCGTCGTTTGGGCAACATTTGAATTCCAGTTAGGTTGTTGGTTGTAGGCATTTGTTTTGGGCTCATTTGAATTCCAGCTAAGTTGTTGGTTGGACGCATTCGTTTGGCGTAGATTTGAATTCCAGCTAGCTTGTTGGTCGGAGGCATTTGTTTGGGCAAGATTCGGATTCCAGCTAGCTTGTTGGTTGGACGCATTCGTCTGGGGAACATTTGGACTCCAACTACCTTGTTGGTTGGACGCATTCGTTTGGGGAACATTTGAATTCCAGCTACCATGTTGGTTGTTGGATGCATTTGTTTGGGGCACATTCGAATTCCAGCTAGCATGTTGGTTGTTGGACGCAGTCGTTTGGGGCACATTCGAATTCCAGCTAGCATGTTGGTTGTTGGACGCATTCGAATTCCAGCTAGCATGTTGGTTGTTGGACGCATTCGTTTGGGGCACATTTGAATTCCAGCTAGCTTGTTGGTTGGACGCATTCATTTGGGGAAACGACTGATGAGGAGATGTCTGCCATGTCGCGTTTTGAGGTGTTCCAGGTGAGGACTGAAGGGGAACTGATGACTGCCATGACATTTCAGAAGCACCTTGTGATGATGGCTGCCATGTTGATGCTGCTAGTTTTCATTGGAAAGCAGGAAAAAGTTCATAAATATCACATGTAGAACAATGATTTCAATCCCCATATACATTTCACAGAGTGATAAACTGAAAATTAGAGAATCAAGTTACCCCCCCCTCCCCCCCAAACACACACACACTCACAAAAAAAAACACAGAATCAAGTTTGCAAGTTAACATACACCTTTGTGGTGGTGTTGCTAACTCCTTATACTGTCAATACTGTTCCCATAAGCTAATGAACCACCATTACATATATATATACAATGGACAGAGCTACTCTGCCACCGCTAATACATATACCCTGAATCATTTGAATATGAATTTTTCCCTACCATCATAATGAATTTTTTTTACGGATATTTTATTCAAGAACTTGGACTCAATCAGACAGACTAGCCTGAACAAAGCATCCGTGCCAAAGAAAATTTGAAGTGGAAAACACTACAGCAAAACCAGCTAGTTTATAAGCACGATTTTAATGAAGTGGTGAGTGATAGGGAATCTACATGTACATTTTTAACAGCTACTACGCTCCTTAATTCAGTGTTGGCATATAATATAAATTTCTAAATCACTTGCCATATTTGTCAGCTACATGTAAAAATTAAACAAGTCAAAGTTCAGTTTTTTTAAAGTTTTTTGTTCAGAATTTCTAATCCAATGAAACACAGCATAAGCACCAACATGAAATGCAATGAAAAATTAAAATCAACAAGTACATTCAGTCTTGCCATGACATTTAGGAAGCACACCTGGTGATGATGTTGTTTGTGCTGGAAACGGAGAAGTAGACTGCTGGGATGTTGATGACGCCTGTGACGGCGTCTGAGGGGAAGGAGATGGCATCCATGGCTTGTGAGTCTGTTGAACTGATGGGCGTGGGGGAGCATATAATGGAAATCTAGCATTAACAATTCTCTCAATTTCACCACGCCGCCCTTCTTTCTCAAAAACGTCAAACAGATACTCTTTAAGAGGAGCAGTGACACCAACACCAACAGCAATCATCTGACCCACTACATCACGACAGTTATCAAGATCACCGACATCACACAGGCCCTTAATCACAACATCATAGGTTGTAAAATCAGGTTTAGGCTCCCTTTCAGCCATCTTAGTCAAAATTGGAACACATTCTGTAACCTTCCCTTTTTCAATCAAGAAATCAAACCATTGATTGGCATAAGATGGAATAACACGTAACCCCGCCTCCACCATTTTCAAATACTTGTCTAGAGCTTCCTCCACTTTATCTGCCCTTATGTAAGCATCAATCAAAGTCCTGTAACTGGTAACATCAGGTGAAAGTGACTTGCTTTGCAATTGTGCTAAATAATCCTCAGCCTCCTGAGTCATATCAAGTTCACAAAATCTTATGATCATATTGTTAAATCCAGCCACATCCATAGCAAAAGGCCTCGACTTTACAGCCTTGCCCACCTTCTTAAAGGTCTCTACTGCCTGTGAAATATTCCCCAACCTGAAACACTCATTTACCATAGTATTAAAAGTATCTGAATTCACAGCCTGAAATGTTGGGGGAGTATGATTATCCAACATATTATCAAACAATTCCCACGCCTCTTTTTCCTTTCCGTGCCTCAACAAAACCTCTAAAAGAACATTACAAGTGGCGGGCACCATCCTAAACTGTTTATCCATCAAATACCTGTATGCATCCATGGCTTCTTTCTCCCTTCCCTGCTTAAAATACCAGTCCATAAACGTCGCACTCACAACCCCATCATATACAGTACACCTCTCCTGCAACTCGTCGAAAAATTCTTTTGCCTTATCCAAATTCCCAAGCTCCAAAAAGCCAGAAATTAAGTTATTATACACCAAAGAATCCGCACCTTGGCCTTTATTCAACATTTCACGAAGCAAATCCACAGCATCCTGAATTCGTCCAGCATCAATCAAACCCTTAGTGAGGTACCGGTAGGTGAAATGTGAGGGACTGAAAGGAGCTTCTTCAAGTATGCGATGGTACACTTTCATAGCTTCATCCACATCACCTGACCCGCAGTGAGCTTGAATCAAACTATTATAGGAAACAATGTTCGGAATAATATCAGATTGATTGAAAAAATATTGAAAAAGGATTTTAGAATCGTGATAGCGTCCGGCGCGGAACATGGCTGCAATAATAGCATTGCAGGTGAAGACAGTGGGTCGGACATTGGAAAAAACAGCGTGCCGAGCAATGGCTGCGCCGGAGTCAAGGTCACCGGCTCGAATAAGAGACTGCACACGGTTGTGGATATTGAGACGAGGTCCAACCAGAGCAGAAGTGGAATCCGGGAGTCGGGGGCCAGTTTGATTATTCCGATTGGGTGGTGGGCTAGAAGGATCACGTCGAAGGGCAAACATCGGAGGTTCGATGCGGAGTCGACGCTTTCTCCGCCGGCGTTCGGCAGCTGCCTCCTCGGCGGAACTAAAAGCATAATAACGGGGAGAGAGGAGGTAATTAGGATTATGTGGTAAATGGTGGGGGTAGTGATTGTTGACAAGTGTAACAGGGACAGTGCCGGAGGTGGAACGTCGGAGGTGGCGGAGGATTGTACGGTACATGGTGGTGAATTAGGTGGTCGACTGAGAGAGGCCGCGAGGTGAAATGCAGGGACTCTGCTTGAACCCTAGGGAGGTTTATGGGGTATGAAGACTAGGGGTGAACATCGTCCGGTTCGGCCGGTTTTTTTCGTTTTTTTAAACCAAACCATTTTATACGGTTTTGATTTTCGAAACCAAACTAACGGTTTTCAAACATAAACCATTTGTTCGGTCCGGTTTGGTTGTCAAATTTGGTTCTGGTTTTTTACGGTTTTTTTTAACAATTAAAATTATTGATAGGAAATCACAAATCGCTCGTAACAACAAATCATAATATGTAATACATTTGTACTATTATGCTAGTAAATCCAATGAGATAATTTGACAAATGTTTTATATTTAACTAACATCTACCCGTGCGAATCTTAAAGATCCAAAAACCAATCATATTTCAACACCATCCAACAAAACGAAATCGACACCTACAATTGAATTCCAAAGTTTTGGACGAACATGATAATGAATGAGTCGTCTTACTTATTTCAATTCATCAATGAATCATCGATTGCTAAAAATACTAATAATGAACTAATCGTTACATTATTGAATATCATTTATAATTCTCAAAATCCATTTGACAAAACAATATTTTGAGTATGGTCAAGGAAGAAAGAGGAATGCGTACGTTCCATAAGTAAGCGAGAGATAAATTAAAGATAGCCTAACTTTCACACATTTCAAACGAAAAAAAACATGTGATATAGTTTTGGATTTTATTTAGTTAGAACATATTCGTTTTTATTTTCTCCAAAACACCAACTCGTATTTTGATTATCTCAACAATGTTATTGTTCAACATAATCTAATTATAAGCAAATAAAAGACAAACTTATATAAAACTAATGTATATATTTATATAAGATGTCAAACCTAACAAATTAACAAATCGGAAAATGTCCATGATTAAATTCATCAACATCATTAGAAGAAGTAAGTCATACAAATAAGCATTCACATAATTCAAATATTGGTGCTGAGGAAGTAGAAAGAGAAGAAAGAGTTAGCGGTGGTGTGTTGTGAATTGACATGTACTCGAGAATCTCTTAAATGATTGGAAATTAAAGACAAGTCTGTGAAATAATCAACAAAATATGAATCTTTAGGATATGAGATTAGTAATTGATCATTAATGCATTACAATTACAAAGTTTAAACAAGTTGAGTTGGATCGTAAAAAACACATTGATGTCGTAAAGTATTAATAGATGTAGGTATGTGTGTGTGTGTGTGTATATATATATATATATATATATATATATATATATATATATATATATATAATCCGGTTTGGTCCGGTTTTAAACGGTTTTTATTTTTTTTAAATTGGAACCAAATTGTTATTTACAGTTTGGTTTTTTACAATACAAAAACCGACCAAAAAACCACGGTTTATACCTTTCCGGTTTGGTTCGATTCGGTTCGGCCGGTTGGTTTGGTTTCTGGTTTTTTTGTTCACCCCTAATGAAGACGACGAGATATTAACTTCACATTTCTTTTTCAGTTTTTCTTTATTTTTGTTGCTAACGAGTCGAGTCGAGCCGAGTATCTGTAGTTTAAACTTGTGTTGGTTAGGTCACGAGATTATTCGTGATTGTTTGTTTAATAAACGAAAACAAAAATATGTTCGAGCTTGGTTTTTAAGATCGCGAGTTTGTTTACGATCGTTTGTTTAATAAACGAACACAACATATATAATATATTCAAGTTCGGCTCATCTATAAAGAAAAATTGTTCAAACTAACACAAGTTTGGTTTGCGACACGTATTTTTTCCTTCCACCTCCAACTCGTTTTGAGTTTGGCACGTTAAGATATAAAAGAATCATGTCTAAATACATAAATAACAAAGTTGTTAGGGACCGACACACACTTGGTATAATACCCCTATCCGGCTATCCCTATTGCATAATACTACACACGTCCTTAAATATAAGTTCATTTAGCTTTTTATTTTGTCCAATAATGTAAGTTCGTTTATAAAACTAATGGAGTATTTATTATATTTTTCTTCTTTTATCTCTCATTTATTATTCAATGCCCCCTACTCCGTGCCTTATGTTCGCAAAGATAATGAGGCGGGGAGTAAAATTGTTGGCGAGCATGATGTACCGCGGCCCTAGGAAATCCGTAAGAGGTGTTTGATGCCGATTATGATAGTATCAGGCTTAAATCGGCGGCTATGGTGTAAACGACTTGCCACGTAATGATGTGCTTTGAAGCGGACATGCATTGGAACCGCGCTATAAAGCGGACGGGTTTAGGCAACTTTTATGGAATAAAGCGACTCGTTGCGACGTGTTGTGCTATGAAGCGGACAGACTTGAACGCTGCACTATTAAGCAGACAGACTTGAATGCTGCGCTATCAAACGGACAAGTTGTAGCTGTGAGCAACCATATTTGAGGCGTAACCTCTATTCCGTATATGATGTGACGGTTGACATGACTGGCCGTGACCTCTGATTGACGGGAAATACTTTGATAACTGCGTAACAGTTATTGTATTTAAATTTTGAATTTACGGACGTGACGTTTCAGGTTCCGGCTTGCTTATATAACGGGGGATCTCTTCTCACCTTTAAACACTTTCGGCATTTCCAATTTGCCTTTAGCAAAAATTTTCCGGTGAGCTTTGAAAAATCTGTGCATTTTAAGAAGGTTCCGGCGGTGTAGTAGCAGAATCCGACAAGATCAAGCAACCTCCGGCGGACTTTTGAGTTTTCCGGCCGATCCTCAAGCCGTTTTTCCAGAAAATCACCCAACTTTCAAGTAAAGTTTCTATTTTCTTCAACTTTCTCATCTTCGTTGATTGTTTAGTGCCTTAAACGTGAAGCAAATACGGAAATCATGTCATTTTACTGAGATTTAAGCATGTTTTGTTGTTTACTTTGAATTTGAGCCGTCGTTTGTGTAACACCCTGAATTGTTGTATCTCTCCATAAAATATTTGCATTTGTCTTTGAATCTGGTCTAACTGCATACGGATTTCATGCTATTTGCTCAGTTTTTCTCGAGATTAGGATTAGATCCTGCCTCTTCATCTTCATTTGATATGAAACTAGCGTTTTAGCTTTTGTTTTTGACGGTAAATGGAGGGGCGAGGTGTCAAATTGGGCGGACCCGCTCACTTCGGCCCGACTTCCAAGCTTGGGTGATTGACTATCCGCCTCGCCCTTGTGTTTTTCAGGATGTCCTCTAAACGAACCCCTAGCGATGATGGTGACCGCGAGGCCATGAAGTACGGACACGACGAGGCAGATTCCGGCGATCATGGGATGTACGAGTTTGCTGAACAACTTGAGGACAAGTTGGTTGAGGTTGAAGTTCCGGGTACCTCAGGGCAAGATCTAGACGAGCAAGCTGAGGCTACCATGAGAGAGAACGCAGACAGGTCAAAAGGGTGAAAACAAAACAAAGAGAAAAATCTGCGGCCCCCTAAGCAGTATACTGAGGAAGGACGTGCTGTGATTGCACGTCAGAAAGCCTTTGACAAGGAGGTTGCCAAACAATGGAAAAGGTTTTGGCTCACCGCTAACTATACCCGCTCTTTGGCCGCTTATGATATCTCTCATAATTATCGGTTTGTGGCTTTTGAGAAGAACGAAGGCCAAGAAAATGTTTTGTTGCCAGTCTCCCAAAAACTATGTCTTCCTTCACAATGACCATTTTGTGGTCGGTTCTGACCACCATTCGATCCATTCCTTGTAAAGTTTATGACAGTTAACCAGACTTTACCCTGTGATCTTGGTAAACTAAATAGGTCTAATTATCTCTTGTGGAAATCTATAGTGTTGTCTATCATTCGAGGACATAGATTATAGGGCCATATTCTTGGAGATAATGTGTCAAACAGACTGAACTCCTCTCATTTTTCTATTTCACCTTCACCTTATCAAAGACCTCAAACTGTTGAAGAGTGGAATCTCTCATACCAGCTTCTAATCGGGTGGTTTCTAGGATCTATGATATAACATGTCTTACAAGAACTGGTTGGTTGCAACACAGTTAGAGAAATTTGGGTTACACTAGAAACCCTGTTCAATAGCCAAGCTGAAGCAAGGATGCTAGAGTACAAAAGTGCCTTGACTAGGGCTACCATGGGTTCTAAGTCTTTTCCAGATTATCTTGCTCAAATGAAGTCCTATGCAGATAATCTTGCTGCTGCAGGTTATCCCATATCCAAATCTGAATTACTAGCTACCCTAAGAGGCCTTGAGAGAAAATATGAAGTTGTTATTGTGAATTTAACAGCTAGGGTTGGATCCATGACTTGGCAAGAGGTTCAATCTCAGCTTCTGATACATGAGAGACTGTTGGCAAGGTTTAATAACCCCACTAGTGATGTCGTGAATGGCCCTTTTGCCCAATTTGCTAGTAACTTCAGTCAAAGATCTAATTCACCTGGATCCAGATCTTTTAACCAACAAGGTTCCAATAACAGGGGTAGAGGAGGCAGGAGCAATAGGGGAAGATGAGGTGGTGGAAACACATGCAATAACACTAATAAACCCGTGTGCCAGCTGTGTGGTAAGACAGATCACATTGTGACAGCATGTTGGCACAGGTTTGAGCAAGATTTTGTTCCCTAGTGCTAGTAATGGTATTGGATTCAAACAACAAGCCTCTGCCATGATTGCTGGGCCTCAAACTCATGGAGATCCTACCTGGTACATGGATAGTGGGGCAACTAACCATGTGACTTCATATATCAACAACCCTCACTTGACTGGAGACTACATTGTCTCAGACAATCTTGCTGTTGGTAATGGTGAGCTTATTCCAATCTCTAACTCTGGAACATGTGTTCTTCCCACAAATAGCACACCCTTACACTTAAAAAACTCCCTTCTTGGTCCTAGCATGAAAAAAATCTAGTTAGTGTTTCCTAGTTAACTAATGATTATTCTCTTGTCATTGAGTTTGATAATAAATGTGTTTATGTTAAGGACAAGGGCACAAGGAATCTGCTGCAACTAAGAGCTCTTAGGTATGGATTGTATCATATTCTAGTCATCAAGAGTTAAAGTTGTCAGATCTCCCTTCAATCCAAGACATCTTCTCTTTCTAATAATAACTTATGTACTGCCTTTGTGTTAGGAAATCTACGCGGGAACGCAGCGGAATTTAAAATTTTATTTCCTTTTAACCAGGATCTACTTCGGTTAAGCAATAAACAAATAAAGTAGACGGTGAATACCTTGCTTGATCTAAAAGATAGACGTTTTGACTGTCTAAGGAGAGTAGTGGTGCATGGAGCCGCCCAAGCGTTCGGCCTCTACCGCTAGTCCACATGAACAATCCGCCGGAATCCACCATTGCTACTAGAAAAACTCGGTTGCTAGACCGACCTTTTCTCTTTCAAATCTCTCTCTAAGAAACTATCTTATTTTTCACAAGAATTATTAACTCTTGGAATTGTGATGTACAAAAAGTGCTAGCCAACCTCCTCTTAAATAGAGGTGTGGTGCGCCCTCTTCATTCCTATTCCCAATAAGAATAGCTTCTGTGTAGATTAATGAGAAAGAAAACATTTTTCTAGTAAAATAAGGAAAATATCTTTGATTGATTTATCTCATTTAATTTAATATCTCATATTAAATATTTCCAAGATATTTTCAATATCTAATATTGACTATCTTTATCTTATTATCATAAATATATTTTTCACAAGTCTATTAATATCTAATATTAATATATGGTAATACCATTAATTAAATTGCACAATACAAGTGTATCTTATACACTTAAAATATGTGTCCCATATTGCCATAAATTGGCATCGAGAATTTTCTTTAATTAATATAATACTATGATTAATTAATTTACAAAATACATGTATATCATATATACATATTTTCGACACACATATACATCGTATGTATATTTAATTAATCAACATAATTAATATATTGTATTATATTTATTCATAATAAATAAATACCACAATATTAATTTATCACTATAACACTTTATAGTCGAGATAAACTTTCCTTATTTGGTTATCGCTATAACCGCATTTTAATCCGGCTAGATGTTCTTATGTGTGTGACCTAATAGGCTTCCGAATATTTAGGCCGTAGGCACAAAGTGTATTTACTAAAATACCCTTCATACCTAACGATCACGGAATAGTGTCTAGCAACACACCGTGACCCCCAATCATCGGAAGAGTCAAATGCAATGACTACTACCTTTCATGTGAAACAGTTGCCGTGTAAATAGAATCTTATCGCTATTACAATATCCATACGGTCGTACGTCGAGTGTCAAACATCAACGACCGTATCTTATAATCTGAATATCATGCTCTCTCGAAGTAACTATTTACTTCCACTTTGCAAAGATTAATGGGAGTAAGACATTTCTTATAAGAAGGCCCTTTCGGATATTTACTCCTAATCATAGGATACACGATTTCTGGACGAGCAACATGAATCCTACGCATGCTTCAGTATCACACCAATCACTACCTCATGATCGCCCCATTTTTAGGGAAAACCTCAACAGTGTCAAAGTATGACAATCCACACCATGATGTCATCAAGACTCCGGTCTCAGGATAATTACACAAGCCACATAGTGCGACACTTAAGTGGGTCAGTCTAACGTCCGCATTCTCTAATACACGTCCACGTACAGTCCAAGTGTCCCTACACTTTGATAGACAAGATCTATCCCTATCTTCAATAAGATAGAAGACATCCAATACGTGCTAGTCTAATTGTACTATCAATGTCCTATTTAATAGTACATACGACTGGAGACATTTAAGTATCAAACTTATTAAAGTGATTAGAGATCTCATCAATCATAATCACTATCATGGTTTCTCTATCACAATTTAATACTAAGGACGTTATCATATAATAATATCGTAATTGGTTCGTTGAACGAACAAATATATAATAACAGAAAAGTCATTTAATATATGTATAAACATAAAGAAATAGTAGAAATGATCCGACCCGGTTGGATCCGGTCCAACCCGATTGGGTTTAGGACTCTATTTCAACACTTTGTCTGTTCTTCTAGTATAATGAAAGACTTGAATATTTGGCATAGAAAGCTTGGCCATCCTTCTCAAGTTGTTTTGAAATCTGTTATGAATCATTGTAATGTTCCTTTATCTAATGACAATATTGATTTCTGTGATGCATGTAAGTTTGGAAAAATGCATGTGTTGCCTTATGCTAGGTCTTCTTTTCATGCTGCATCTGTCCTAGATCTTGTTCACACTGATTTGCCGGGCCCTGCCCTTGTGGTTACCAATTCTGGCTATCAGTACTACATTCATTGATGTGATCGAAGATGAAACGTTTTCGGCATGAAGTCCATTTGTCCCACATCGTTTCCATGGAAGATTTTATTAGATTATTATTATTATTATTTATTATTAGGTTTTTTATTTTTATTTTTTATTATTTAATTTTGTCCCACATCGGTTAGAAATTGTTCTATTTCTTTCATTGTAGCCTATAAAAAGGCTTTAGTAGTATTCTTTGTAATCAGATAAATTTTGATATATTATATTTGAAGCTTTTAAGCTTTGGTGAGTTTTCTCACGTTGGTTTTGGTAGAGTCCAAACCGTTGTTTGGTGGATTCCAAACGGAACTTATCAAGGTTCTGAGCAGACCTTGTGGCGTTCGTATACTAAGGTTCTTAGATACGGGTTATCTAAGGGTTGAGGTCATACCAATGTTCTTAGTTACGAGTTAGCTAAGGGTCGCGGTGCTCGTCGTATTGGCGCCATCAGGCAAGTCCTCGGGAATTTTTGGATCTGATTCGATCACGGATCACATCAGTTGGTATCAGAGCCAGTCACTGACGATATCAAATATCCCTTGTTTTTTTCCTTTTGTTTTCTTCTTCTTAGTTCCAGCCTTTGCATCTGTTAGAAAAAAGAAAAAGAAAAAAAATTCCAGTTTCTTTTTTTATTATTATCTGTTGCGTTCATCTGCTCTCTAAAAAAAAAAAAAGAAACACAATTCCCAGCAAACTTCTCCTGAATTCCCCCGTCCAAGATCTGCTTGCAATACCACAAATTAAAAAGAAAAAAAATCCAATCGTGACCTAAGCACCAGCCGCCGACTTTGACCACTTCCTTACCCTATTTGATTTTTTTTAATCCTTTTTCTGATTGGTTATCATTGAACACAGGAAAAAAAAAAAATTTAGCTGCCAAATTTACGTGGGTTTAACACCCTAGGTGTGATTTTAATCACACCCGTGATTCTAGTACACCTCTCAAAAAAAAAAATTCACTATCGAATATTTTTGTTTGAACATTCTAGATACTTGCCGTGTGCTATTTATTGGTGAATTTAGATCTTGATTAATGCAAAAAGAGAGTCTTATGGATGTCTATTTTTCGAATTTTGATGATATGATGAATCGGAATTTGGAGAAAATTGAGCGACGTTTTGATGATATGATGGAGGATATGAAGGCTCAATTTCATAACATGTTAAAAGAAAGACGTAGTGGTCAAGGTAACAACTTATTTTACACATCATATATGAGTTGTGCATTGATCACGATGAAGAGGAAAATTTAGTTAGTAAAGAAGTGGTTAAGGAGTTAAATTTGCGGACGGAAAAGGCTTCATCATCCTTACTACATTGTTGAGTGAATCATGGCTATCTATGCATAATGTACGTCATAATGCGTCCCGGACTCGCTATTCTTTTTTTGATGGTAGCAAGAAGCATGTCTTTGAATCCCTACCCCCTTTACAGCAATGTGAATTTCAAATCGAGGATTCTAAGGCCATGGAAATAGATAGGGGTGCGATTCCTGATGTGAACTTGGTGGAAGCAGAAAATATTGAGCCAGAATTGAAAAACGGCGAGAGTGGAGGTGTGGTGGAGCTAAAGAATGAAATGGAGTGTGATGTGACGCAGACCGAGGATATCGCATTAGTGGTGGAGATGAATATTGAGAATGAGCCGAGAGTAACGGAGATTGAGGATGCATGTACACCTACATTTGTGGCTGAGAACGTGGCGGAGGAGATAAAGAAAGCTGATTCTCCCTCATTAGTCCCTTGTTCGAGCTCTATCTTATCTTCTTTGCAGGCACATGATGATCATCCAGTTGAGGAGAAAACTGGGCTATCTGATATACCCAATCCAGCCAATATATTGCCTATGGATGTTTTTGTCCCAGTTGACATTGATGGAAAACCGAAGCACACCTTCATTGATCCTTTTGCGGTGTATTGTGCTGTTATTCCGGATTCTCATCCTTATGCCTATGTTGCTGCCCCAAAGAACATTATTTGCATTGAGCACTTGCAACATTACTATTCATTGGTTTTCTTGGTGATGTATGCATCAACAACTCGAAGATATATTGATTTGAAGTGGTTTGTCCGCCTCGTATTCGATCCAAGGGTTCGATTGGTGTCTTTTTGTGTTTCTTTAAGATTGTCATGTGATGATGCACTTTATGACGTCCTTTTGATTCGAGGTCGAATCCTTTCCAACCCGGAGGAAATGATGTGATCGAAGATGAAACGTTTTCGGTATGGAGTCCATTTGTCCCACATCGTTTCCATGGAAGATTTTATTAGATTTTTTTTATTATTTATTATTAGGTTTTTTATTTTTATTATTTAATTTTGTCCTACATCGGTTAGAAATTGTTTTATTTCTTTCATTGTAGCCTATAAAAAGGCTTTAGTAGTACTCTTTGTAATCAGACAAATTTTGATATATTATATTTGAAGCTTTTAAGCTTTGGTGAGTTTTCTCACGTTGATTTTGGTAGATTCCAAACCGTTGTTTGGTGGATTCCAAACGGAACTTATCAGGGTTCTGAGCAGACCTTGTGGAGTTCGTATACTAAGATTCTTAGATACGGGTTATCTAAGGGTTGAGGTCATACCAAGGTTCTTAGTTACGAGTTAGCTAAGGGTCGCGGTGCTCGTTGTATTGGTGCCATCAGTCAAGTCCTCGGGCATTTTCGGATCTGATTCGATCACGGATCGCATCATTCACTTTATTGATGATCACTCTGGGTACACCTGGATTTACACCCTAAAACATAAGTCTGAAGCCTTATCTGCCTTTGTCACTTTTAAACAACTTATTGAAAATCAGTTTAAAACCACTATTAAGCGTGTCCAATCTGATTGAAGCGGTGAGTATAGAGTTTTTGATTCCTATTTAAAACAACAGGGCATAACCTTTAGGCACCCTTGGCCTCATGCCTATGGTCAACATGGTAGGGCAGAGAGAAAGCATAGACACATAGTAGAAATGGGCCTCACTCTTCTTGCTTAGTCTTCCATGCCCCTAAAATTCTGGTATGATAGTTTTGAGTAGGCTGTCCATATCATCAATGATTTACCTACTCATGTCCTAGATAATCTTACACCATCACAAGTCCTCTTGAATGTCCAACTTGATTATACTAGGTATGAAGTGTTTGGGTGCACTTGCTATCCTAACCTTTGACCATTTCAGAGTCATAAATTCAGTTACCACTCCTCCAAGTGTGTTAATTTGGGTTTCAATGCTCATCACAAAGGATATAAGTGTCTAGACTCTAGTGGGAGAATCTACATAAGTAGAGATGTGGTTTTTAATGAGAGAGAATTTCCTTTCAAAGAAGGTTTTCTACAAGGTCCCCATAAAAGTGTTGTTCTTAGCCCTACCCTCACTGATGCCTTCTATTAACCTATCTTTGATGGTAAATCTGCCCCTGCTGTACAGCCATACACAAGTATCCAGTCCTCCCCACATTCTAGTACTGCTACTCCTTCTCACAATGTGCCTATTCGTCCTATGCATGATTTTCCTAGTTCATCTCCATCTTCATATTCACCTAGCTCTGGTTCATCTTCAACTGCTAGCCCTATTCTTGAGATCAACAACTCCCCTCTCCACACTGAACCTGAATCCGTGTCACCCATTCCTGCACCTCCAAAACCTGTAAACCACCCTATGTAAACCAGATCCAAGAGTGGGATCTTTAAATCTAAAGTCTATCACACCTCTATCACTCAATCCAATGTCCAAGCTCACCTTACTGAACCAGTGATTGTGTCTGATGCCTTGGAGTGTCCAGAATGGAGAGCAACTATGGTTGAGGAATTTCATGCTCTACAACAGAACCACACTTGGACACTGGTGCTGATGAAGTTTGTAGAATTACAAACACAAAATAAAATGCAGAATTATTATTGATGAAGTAAAAGTTACAAAGTTTACAATGTAGTAGATCATGGGGTATTTATAACTTCATACACCTCATGAATTAGTTAGAAGTTAGTTACAAACGGTTACTACATACTACAACTGAATAACCGTTTTCTAGATTACATCATACTGAATTGATCAGCAGGCGGCTGTCCTCATCCAATCGTCGTAGTTCCGCATGCCGCCGTCCTTATACTTGTCGCCAGAGTGACTGCACTCAGCATTCTCTTCAGCCTGTATACTGTAACACCCCCTCAAGCTGAGAGTGGTACATGAACAACTTGCACTCAGCATTCCCTTCAGCTACTTGAACACTAGAAGATCTTTAAAATTCCCAACTTGTCTAGTAGATGGGAGAAAATAGGTGCATCCAAGGCCTTAGTAAGAATGTCAGCTACTTGTTCCATTGTGTTGACTGGAAGAAGTTTTACAAGTCTTGATTTGACTTTGTTTCTCACAACATGGCAGTCAATTTCAATATATTTTGTTTTTTCATGAAAAGCTGGATTGTGAGCAATGTTCATTGCACTGGCATTTTCACAATATAAGACATCAGGCAACTGAACTGGAACTTGCAAATCTTGGAGATTGAATTTCATAAACTACATTTGCCATAGCCTTGTATTCAGCCTCATATGAGCTTCTAGCTATAGTTGTTTGTTTCTTGGCCTTCCAAGAGATTGGAGCATCTCCTAGAAACATCATATAACCTGATACCGATCTTCTTGTTTCAGGACAACCAGCCCAATCACTGTTTGTAAAACCTTTGAGTACAAGGTTGTCTGTTGGGAATAGGATGCCTTGACCAAGGTTAGTCTTCAAATACCTCAGAAGTCTGTAAGCTGCCTTCATATGATTTTCAGTAGGGGTGTCCAGAAATTGACTTAGTTGTTGTACTTCAAAAGCAATATCTGGTCTGGTAAAAGTGAGGTAAATCAATTTGCCCACTAGTGATCTGTATGCAGTGTTGTCTTCTAGAAGTGGTGAATCACCATGTTGTAAAGTCTGCTTGGACTCCATAGGTGTCTTAGCAGGTTTGACTCCCAAAAATTCATACACTTCTAGGAGGTTAAGGGTGTATTTCTTTTGTGAAATGGATATACTTTTTGGACATCTAGCAACCTCAATGCCTATGAAATATCTCATTTTTCCAAGATCTTTGATGGTGAACTGCTGATGTAGAGCATCCTTGACTTGCTGAATCATAGTTATCAGACCCGGCCCGGTCATCGACCCGGAAAACTTACTGGGTCACCGGTTCAACCGGTGGGTCACTGGTTCAACCGGTGGGTCACAACATAAGGTTAAAAATAATATTTTCATACAATAAAAAAAAATTGATAATAATAATCAATTCCAAAATATTCCAAGTTTTCAACATCCAAATCATAATAAATACAAATGAAAAGCGTTTTTGATACCAAAACACATGACGATACAAGTGAAAAACCATCAAAATTTCTTACAAAAGAGCTGGTCCATGCATTGTAACATTATTAATTCAAATAAAAACTAGTCCTCGTTCCCAACAAGTTTGTTTATAAAAAATGTAAATTTATTACTTGCCAATTTTGGAAGTTGTATTGAATTTCGACTTTAGTTTGTGGTGTTTAATTTGACGAATATAGAAATGCAAGAACTCATTTCTGCCAAAAATAGAGTACGAAATAAGAAATGATGGTTAGGATATTCGACTCCTACATGAGGGACCTGGGTTCAAGTCACAACAATGATGTTTTTTTATAATAAAAAATCCTGTGGCAATTTAAAAAAAAAAAAAAAAAAAAAAAAACCAGACCGGGTTGATTCATACCGGGCCGGGTCGCGGTTCACCGGTCCAACCACCGGGTTTTCCGGGTCTGGGCGGGTCAACTCCTTGAACGGTCAGACTCTTGAATCGGCCCGGTTTTGGTCCCGGGCCGGGCCAACCACCGGTTCGACCGCCGGGCCGGGCCGGGTCTGATAACTATGTGCTGAATTAACTCTTCACTAGGGCTAGTAGCTATGATGTCATCCATATATACCAATAAGGCAATGAAAGATTGTCCTGATCCTTTTGTGAAGAGGCTGTGATCATTTTTGGATTGAATGAATCCTTGAACTTCCAAATATAATGACTTGGTAAGTCTGCAAACTTGATTTGGTTTGGTTGCTGCACAACCTGGGGGTAACTGCATATATACTTCTTCATGTAAATCTCCATGCAGAAAGGCAGTGTTGACATCCATTTGATGTAGATACCAATTGTTGGTTGTTGCTGCTGCAAGTAATGTTCTAACTGTTGTGATTTTGACAACTGGGGAAAATGTTTCTTGATAATCAATCCCATATGTTGAGTGTAGCCTTTTCTACGAGTCTCGCTTTGTATCTTTCTAGCATAGTTTGCTGAGAGATTGTCCTGACTCATGACTGCACTCAGCAGGTGTGAAGTCTGCTGAACATTGTGAGCACCCCATTGATAAAAGGTTGGTGATTTTCTTATTCTGTTGGACCTTCTTGGTTGTGAGGTTCAGGTGCCTGATTTACTGGTGCATGCTCTTCATTAGATACCTCGATTGTACGGTGGCCATATATTTATGGGTCCGCCGATTCATTCAAATGAGATCATCAAAAGTGTCCATTACTGGTAAAGGAACGGGCATGTCAGCAAGATATCTAGCCTTGCCTAATACCTGTTAAAATAAAGGAAAATAATTAAGTCTCATGAAATTGAGTATTTCTTGCAACAAAGATATCTTTGTTGGTAATGTCTAAGAGAATAGCACCCTTAGATGTATTTGAATTCCCAAGATAGACACAAGTCCTACATCTTGAGTCAAATTTTGTTTTATACTGCTGAAGTGTACAAGAAAAGACTAAGCAAAAAAAAACTTTTAACACAGAATAGTCGGGTTTAGTGCCATAAAGCGCTTCATGTGGAGTGCTTTCCTTCAGCAGTGGTGTATGTGTAGCATCAATCAACTTTACAGCATGTAAAAGACAGAAACCCCAATATTCAATGGGTAGATTACTCTAGAACCTCAAACCTCTTGCCACATTCAGCAGATGCTGATGTTTTCTTTCAACAATACCATTTTGCTCAGGTGTACTGATCGGGACTTTCTAGGTGTCCAATCTTACCGGCAGTGTACCGGGTCAATTGTAGTCTAGTAAGTGGTCAATGTCGTATCCATGAGGATTGTGAGGTTGAACACCAAAAAGCTATTATTATCTTGATCTAAGTCGCAAATTAACAAGAAGGTAAATTTATCTAAAATCTACTACTACAAAGGGTGATAAATGATAAAAAGACTAGCCAAGACAATGTATTGATCAAATATATCTCTACTACCAACCTTCCATTAGTGTTCAAGTGTGTGTTATCGGTGCACTCCTACGCTAGTAATTTCCCCTCATACGAGTGAATGAAACTCATCTATGTCTCCTCCTTGGTCTAAGAACCCTAGACCTAATGATTCAACATGATTAAAATCTTGAATGTAATGACAATGTCAAAAATCCCCGGATAAGAAATCGAATTCCAATTAAGGTCAATTTTACCTTCCGGTTCTCCTATTCCTTCTCCCACACGGCCACACCTAATATCTCCTTTCGGTCTCAACTAAGTGTGTGTGTGCTAGTGCCAGGTGATCAATCCAACACCAACAAGCAATACAGTGTAAATAGGAAAAGATAACAACAACACAAAAGCTATGAAATATATGATTTAACATTCCCAATCAACTAATAGAGATTAAAAACTATCACAACAACATCATCTTGGCTAGTTACAAATTTAGCTACTCATTACTACAATTACTAACACGTTGAAATTAATATTCATAGCAATAAGATTATCAAAAGAAAAATAAAACTAGAATATAACCGATTACAACCGTTGAATTGTAAAAAAGAAAGCTTGCATTTTCCTTCTCGAGCTTCAATGGAGAAACCCACCAAGATGTTGAATTCCTTCCAATCAACTACTCCAACCGGTTGAGCTAATATTCAAGGGATTATACTTGTAATGAAAGTAGCTAAGTATTGTAACTAATTTTGGCTCTAGGAGCCTTTAAATGATGGTGCCTGCAAGGAGAAAAGAAGAAGAGTGAGGAAGAAGATGGGGTTTTTGGGGTCGAAAGAATTGGGGAAAATGCGATCCAGAATGAGTTTTTATGCTGAAAACTGCTTCTGTGGCGTTCCGGCGTGCACCGCTAAATATCCGGCGCGTGCCGGTATAACTAACTCTGACACAGCAGTCTGACAGCTTTCGTGACGATTCGGCGCGCGCGCCGTAAAAAGACCGGTCTGCGCCGGTTCTCGGTAAAATGATCATAACTTGAGTTGGAAAGATAGTTTCTTGATCTACAACTCTCATGAAGAAGTATTCTCCATAAAATGCCTCTAAGTAGGGTCAAAAGTCCATTGAAGATAGGCTACGGTAGAAGTACTAACGACAATTGATCTGTTTGAACTTGATAGCTTCCAGCACACTCTTCTAGCCCTCAAAATACGTGTTTAGGCTCAACATGTGTCGTCACTCGGGGTCTTGGTCAACCTGTAATCCTGGAATAAATCACCAAAATACCAAGCGTAAACCCGACACGATGCTCCGGTTACTAAACCGGTACAAAACCTATCAAAATATGATATTTTATATAATAATTACTATCTACACATATGGATGGAACTAAGCAATTAATGACTTGAATTGGTACAATAATGCTTAAAGTGGTATCAGAAATGGGGTAAAATGTCATAATAATGAGCGACAATTTGTCTCTCATCATGTACTTACACAGGATATCTGATGTATGATACCCTACTGAGAATAAAAGTCAGTGAGTTGAAATTCTGCACCATTGTCAGATCTAATTACTTTAATAATTTTGCAAAACTGAGTAGAAACAAATTTAACAAAATATTTAACAAGGTCAGAGTCTTCAGATTTGTGCCTCATAAGAAAAACCCAAGTAAATCTAGAAAAATCATCTACAAAAATAAGAAATATTGTTGTCCATTTACAGTATGCTGTCTCAAGGGACCCCAAATGTCCATATGAACAAGGTCAAAAGTAGCATTTACAGCAGTAGTACTTAAAGGGAAAGGATTTTTCTTCAGTTTAGCCATAGTGCAGACATAACAAAGTGTTGGTCCCTTGAAAAGGCTTTGGTTAAGTTTAGAGGGGGCGGGGGGTGAATAATCTTAACACTTAAAACTTTTGGAGTTAACAAATTCAGCAATGTCAGTAGCCTGCTGACTGCTCAGTAGTCTGCTGACTGTTGATATAATTGAATTTGTTGCAGCGGAATATATTTAGGTTAAGCCTTATTATTTGTTGTTAAAAGAATGATACTAAGTATTGGATACTCAGTAGTGTAAGTGTGTGATTCAGTTGCTAGTTTCAGTAGGTTGATGTGATCCGTATACTAAGTGCGGAAAGTAAAAACAGAAAGTAAGTAGGCAATTTTTATAGTGGTTCTAGGTGGTGTTATCCTGTCAGTCCACTCTTCTCCTGTGATGTTGGAGGAAATTCACTAGAGATCTTTGAAGTTGCAGTTACAAAAATCCCTAAGCTGTCTGTCCTTCACCAATAACTATGACTTCACAAACTGAACACTTGAAACAGGTAGGATTACTGCTCCAGAGTATTCCACTGGTCCTTGAAGGGTAGGATTGCCTCTTCACCAGCTCCACCACAAACAACAGTTCTTGACACCTATGTGCTTCTCTATCTTCAGCAGGTTTCTTGTAAAAGAAAGTTTGAATCAAGTAAATGATTCAAACTGTCAGCAGCTTGATCAGGATGAAATGATCAGCAGCTTGATGTCTCCAAGTGTGTATACTTGATGTAACTTGATAGCATGTTACACTTGAAGATATTTCTTGATCAATCAGTTAAAGCTCTGTGTATGTCAGCAGGGTGATTTTCTTGATGAAAAACTTGATAGCTTAGAGTAGATTATTTGTTTTTCATCACTTGTATCTGAATCAAGAGTCTTCTATTTATAGGTGAGAATCTTGTGACTTATGTTTGAATTTCAAACATAGCCGTTTCAGATTTGTCTCCATCTTGACTTGATTTCTGTCTCTGTTCATAGTACTGACACTGTCAGTTTGTCAGTTTTCAGTCGTCCACCCTTTGACTTGTATCCATCGGTTAATCCTCTGAATATTTCCAACGTTCTTTTTATCTTGGCCATTGATTTGTTGACAATATCAAGGCTTGTAATCCATCCTTATCCTTTTAATCTTCCAATGTAACCTTGATTAAATCGAGAAATATACTCAGCAAATATCTGAAGTATAACTGCCTGCTGATGTACACATCTTTCAGCATGTTTAAGTCTGCTGTGTCTTAATAACACATCAGCTGACTTCTTCTCATCTAACTTTTTATTGTGAAGTTAGAGTACACCATTTTGATCATAACTAAGTTCCAATCACCACTTAACATATGGAACTTAGACCTTTTACACAAGGTATATGTAATCGGTTTAGGTCATCACAGACTTCCCTAAATTCTGATTCCTTCCTTGACTTTAAATACTAAGTTTGATCCCTTAGCCTTAAATAACTGAGTTTGTACCCTCAGCCTTCAGTCTTCAACAGGTTCCTAGACACTCTACTGACCTAGTTACCCTACTGATCTAGACAGGTCTACTGATAAAATCAGCTGACCTAATTACAATGCTTGTTTGATCAAACCTATACAAAGATCAAACTTTAATAAACCTATACATTTGATCTAGACATCTTTTTGCCTTTGCTCTATTACAACTAGTCTGGCACTCAAGCTAGAGATGGTAGAGAAGAAGAGAAAACTAGAAATAACTCCTCAAAAGCTTGGAATAACTTTATTTCATCAAATTGTATAATGTATATAATAAAAGATAGAATAAAATTGAGTGCTTATCAAAACTTATGCAACAGTCTTTAATGCGGCCTTATATAGATACAATAGCCGACTTATGACTCATAGAAACCCTAACCAACCTATTAAATGCGGCAGAATCGATTTCGTGTTCATCAAAGCCCTCGGTTTACCGGACCTAGCCCTCGGTAAACTGGGCTGACTTTTCTTCTTTTTCTTCAGCAGATTTCCTCTTGGACTTCTTTTACTTGGCCCAACATGCTTATTTTGGTCCAGATCCAATCTCCAATGCTCCAGATTCGGTACATCCTATAAAACACATAAAACGAGGCAAACAGTACCAAATCTTCGGGAAAATAACACAGATGCAGAATTACGATCCTGGGAACACGCACATAGAATTTAACACATATTCCATACAATAACGAGCCTATCTATCATCTCTTGATCAGAATTCGGGGTGAATAAGGGTATAATTAATGATACTATTTAGGGCGTTATCAACTACCCCCCACTTAGCTTTTGATTGTCCTGAGCAAAAAGGCAAACAGGAAACGACACTCGGATTAGTATACAAGTTGATTAAAAACAACTATGCCTCACAAAGTCAAGATCAAGATCATGCCACTCATATCCATCAGTAATGCATTAAACACTATTCACAACATGAGCCAATGTGTATGTGCAATAACTTCCACAACCGCTTAGTAATGCAGACAATCTTACATTACGTCAACCCATAGTCGAACTAACCAGTATCGAACATGTTATTGATTAATCAAATTAGATGGCAAGGTGGATAGAGAACCGAGTATTACTCTTAGGCTCGTGCTTATCGGTCTATGCAAAAGTCGTGCGTCTTACGCTCCATCGACTCAATTTTTGCCAAAGAGAATATAGATGTATATATTTCAATGCACTTCTCTTTCTTTGCGGGTGAACTCTCATTGATTTATCTATCCACACGGTCTCACTCTTGATAAACTACCGAATCTGAAATTTCTTTGCCTTTATAAGCGTTGGTGAAACATAATTCGGGATAAAGCCAGGGTCAACTCTAGTCAAAACAATATGCTATCGACTACACACCAAGGAAAATGAGTTATAAGTGCTTAAAATGGTGGCTCATAACAGAATATGCGCTTAATATGCCATTACTTCAGAAGTGGGCACTTACTTTCACTTGTACATCATGGAACAAAGATAAAGTCAATTAACTAAAAAAGATCAAAGATATCATATTTTTTCAAAATTCTGTCGAAATGAATCAAAGTCTAGGTGGTGAATAGTGCATAAAAAAGAATCAAGATAATCACGCAATTCACAGAATATAATTCTAAGAAGCTAAGTGACGTCCCTTACCCCCCCACTTAGTCGAAACATTGTCCCCAATGTGTAAGATGTAAAAAAGTAAAACGAAAAGGAACTTAGCTTCGGTAAGGGTGGAGCCAAAGGAGAATTGGATCGTCGTATAATTCATCGGGCTCATGTAAGTAGTCCTCGAATAATCTGTGCTAAGTAACTCAAACAAATCAAGAATAAGAACGGTGACAAGAAATTGTATAATAAAATGGCGGCAGTAAAAAAGAAAATGAATAACTCCAAACAATTTAAGCTGACAAAATCATTATATTAATAAAATGCTGCTACGTGTACTAGATAGGAAAAAAAAGGAAAATAACAACAACAAAGATAAAGAAATCTAATCCTCGTCATAATAATCCTCCCTTTCATCTCTAGGCACAAAACCGGGAGGTGGTGCAGAACTCGAGGTAGCAGCAAAAGAGGAAGCTCCGTGACGTGGGGCAGTCCTAGGTAGTGGGGTCGATGGAGGAATGCCAAAGAAGTCCATAATCCTATCCATCTTGCGATGCAGACTCGCAATATCTCTAGAATGCTCCTCCAACACAGCTCTCTGAGATCGAGGTGCTCCGAGGACCATATTACACTCCCTCTCAGCTCTCTGACCAACCCATCTTGGTATGCGTTGAACCGACTGCGAACTGATCATCGGCTCAGGGTCTTCCCAATCGTCACTGACGAGAACTTTGACCTCGTCCTCCAGAGCAAACATGTCAATCATCGGCCCATATGGAAACTGCTCTCACTCAGACGTAGTTGCAATCTCATGTATGCGGCTATGCATCAGTAGACCGATGTTGACTGGAGATCCCTGACGTCACCGAAACCAGACCTTAGAAACGGCGTCAAGAAAGGGACAGACCTTTTCTAGGTTAGACGGATCCTAACCGGCAGTGTACCGGGTCAAATTGTAGTGATAAAGTGGTGAGTCGGGTGTCGAATCCTCGGGGAAAAGTGGTAATTCTTTTAAGTGTGGTTAAACACCAAAGAGTCGCTATTAACTCGATCTAAACCACAATTTTATAACACGTATTACTACTATTCTAACCAACATAAAGTAAATGCGTAATTTAAAAGTTATTCTAATAAAATATATATAGATGTACATAAATAGTAATATATATATATATATATATATATATATATATATATATATATATATATATATATAAATATATAGATACCAATATATATCTTATAGACTAGACTAGCCAAAGTATATGTAATCAATTTATTCGATCTTTTCAATTAATATAATGTGCTCGATCTTCCTTTTTATTAGGTCCAATTGAGTAAATGAAACGGTATACTCCTATAGTCAACAATTCCTCCTCACACGAGCGTATGAAATTGTCATATGTCAAATGTCATCGATCCAATGTCCACAATCGCCCCATGCTAAACCTAGTTAGTCAAAACAAAGTGTACCGAGTACAAATCTACCCCGGATAAAAGAGGTGATTCCGTTCGTCGGACGGCCGATGTTATTCAAGAGGCTCCGGTTGTCAAGCGGATCGATTTAACACAAACGGTGTAGTTTCAATTAAACCGCCGATTTTAACATTATTAAGATCTCAAGTACAAAGTTAATAAGATTTGTTTTTCTAGGACAAATCGCCCCGGGTAGGAAATAGGATTCCGTTAATCGACGGCCATTTTTACCCTCCGGTTTTTCTATTTTTACTCATATCCCGACTTCTCCGGTCGGTACATCGCCAGGTTATATGTGGTATTCATCATGGTTGATTACGTCATTCCGAATATATTATCGATACGTAGTGAAATAGAAAAAGATTCATTTTAACTCAATTTTAATCACTTTTACTTAGACATCATTCTTTTAACGAAAAGATCGAAATAATACGATTACATAACTTTGGCTAGTTATTAGATCTAGCCTAATAACATTATAAAAACTAAAAAGAAGAAAATAACAAACATAAACATAAATATTTGAAGAAAAGTTACCCGATTACGAATCGATTCGAAGTCGTATTCTTCCGGACATAACAATAACTTTAGCAACACTGGACTTCTGATAATTTCCCGAGCATTATCACGATACTACTACTACTAATTTATTCCCGGCTTAAGGCCTATTTAGAAACTAAAGAAAAGAGGGGATAGAGAATATATATAGAATATTGTATATATATATTGGTACATCCAATGCAAATGCTGAGGCTCCCATATATATAGGCAAACTCCCTTCCCGGACCGGTCCTGAAAACTGGCCGGATCGGTCCGGTGTAATCATTGCAATGATTACACTCACTTGCGAGCATGTGAACCGTTAGGGGGTAATGATGATTATAATTATATATAATTATATATAATTATTTAATCATCTTATAAAATTCATAACTTGCAACCACGAACTCCAAATGACATGATTCAAGATTCGTTGAAAAGCTCTTCGAATGATCTACAACTTCCATGAAGACCACTTCTTCAGAAAACGCATTTTTGATGAACCATTTGTATTACGTGTCTTTTTCGAGATTTTTACTAATGGAAATCAAATGACCACTTGACAACCATTTGAGTTGTAGAAGTCCGATCTTCATGATTCAAAGTCCATTGGAAAGATCTTTCCAAGATCTACAACTTTTATTAAGGAAGCTCCTTCAGAAAATATCGTTTTGATGAGCCATTCCCATTACGTGTCGTTCTCGGAATTCATAACGATTATCCCCTTGACCTTTTACATCAGTGACGCTTTATAACTTCCTTCCAATGACTTGAATTGACTTCAAAAAGTGTCGATACTCGGGATTTCAGTTTATCTTAGGATTCTGCAATGAAACAAACAGAAAATACCCGTGTAAAACAGACACGACATTCCGGTTAGTAAAAACCGGTACAAAATCATAACTTTTTACTATAAATTACTAACTTTTACTACTAACTATACTAAACTATAAAGATTAATATTTCATACCAATTATATCATAATTTCATATATTTTACATAGAATTCGTCAATAAAACATAATAAAATAACGTAAATTTAATCATAAAAAAATCATACATCAATCCCTGCTCCAGATAGAACATCAACTCCTCCCTCTTCGTTGTGACAGAGACCGTATGCTTGGTCGGTAGAAGGTGGGCACAAACAAATCGGTTGACCATCTTCCGATCCCAAGATGATTCACTTTCCAGGAAGCTGGTGGGGGCTCCCATAGGGTTGCACTTCCATTACACCCTAAAGTAATCAGCTATCATCTGCATCCTCTCTAAATCGTCAACATTGGTAGATGATGTGCACTCATCTGGGTCCATTGGTGGATTGTGAACCCCGAAATGTGCATTGATCCGCTCAATCGAAAAATCAACCTTAACACCACGGACCATTGCAAATGTAGCTCCTGGGTTGTGTGAAATATAAGCATAGAATTCCCACACCACTGTAGCGTTGAATTGGCCCGGTGCCTCTGCTATATCCAAAATGTCCTATACTTTTAAGGCTCATGGAAAGATCAAACCGCAATCCTCTAGATCCATGCCGTGCTCACGGCTAATAGACCGGCCATTCCAGTGTCCTCTGAATGACTCGTATATCTCAAGTGAATCAAATTGCTCAACCCCGTCGATTAAGGGGTTGGCATCTCCGTATAGAAACTGTTGACTGCTTGGACGACATATGATCCGGCTACGTTTGGGACCATCCTGTTGATAACAGGGGCTGAGGATGATGTTGAACCGGAAAAATTACCCTCGGTAAATCGGTAGGTGCCTCCGATTTACCGGCGTTAACTTTGCCCAGTTTCTTCTGGGACTGTGCTCTGATACTGGAAAATGAAGAACTGTAGCACTTCACTATTGCAGCAACACTACTAATCAACAACATGGATAGAGAAGGTGGTGTTTTGGTTGTTGAAATGAAAGAAAAAAAGGTTTGGTTTTGGTGGATGTATGGTGGTGATGGTGGCCGAAATTTCTACTAGGGAAAGAGATGGAGAAATTTGGTGATTGAAGAAGATGATATGTGATGAGGATAATGATAATGGTGGTGGAAAGGTGGTTTAAATAGGATGAATGATAGAAGGTGGAAGGATTTGGTGGGATAGTGGGTAGATGAGTAATTAGGGTGAGGGATTTGAGGGGGTGATTGATGGGATTGAGGTGGAGTTATGGTGGAGTGTGGGAAGGATGAAAAGGTGGAAAATGGGGAAAATGGGATGGTTTTTGCTGACTGGTAGCTTTCTGGTGCAACGTGTGTCCTCCACATGTCTCTAAAATTTTTTCTTTTCAATCAGACACTCAGAAACTTGAAAATCTCAGCTCGGTAACCCGGAGGTATCTCTTGGTTTTGCAGGGCTTCTTTTTCCCATATTTCTCTGTCCTCCTTCTCTGCACACTTTAATTAATCTCACTGCTCAATCCTGACCTCAAATTGACTAGTCTCTTACTCCTTTTGTTGCTATCTCCGACTCGATCCTAACCTACTTCACTAGATTCCACAACGAGTAAAAAAACCTTTCCAACAACCATCAGTTTCAAACCTAAGGGTGTGGTAGGATGAAAAAAAGCTCGTCCCTTCAGCCGGTTACTTTTATTCATTCATATTCTAACTAAGGGTTCAACAGAATAGTTTGAGTTTAAAGTCGTCAGCTCGACTTACCTTCGGACCTTCAATCAATCAAAAGTTGGGGCCTTAACTCGGAAAACTCGCATCTTCGAGGTCTTAACTGTCATGCACTTCCCTTCTCGTTGATCATTACCTTTCGAGAGTGCCTTGTCACGGTTTTCTATAGAAACTTTCTGAGCTCTCTTCCTAGCATGCCTCTCTCTCTTTGCTCGTGTGCTAGGTCGTCCTCTGCTTCAAGATTTAATCTTTATGCCCAAGGATTCCACACTTTCCACTTTAAGCTCTAATCCGTCACGACGCAATACTGAAGGACTAGCTTCTGTAAGCGCTTTGTTGTGGTCCTTCTCTTTGCTCTCTCTAAGCATCAATCTCATGAATTCTTGCTCACAGGTTTCTACTAAAACCTCACGTTGCCTATTCCCTTCCTTCTATGTCTTCACGATTTCCACTTTTCTTGAATCATAAGTCATCTTGCAACTTTCCGGCCTATTATCTAGGGGCTCTAAGATTTTGAAAGATACTGAATCATTGTTCAGTCTTAAAGTGATCTCCCCATTATCAAAGTCCATGATTGCTCTGCTTGTTGCTAAGAAAGGTCTTCCTAACAAAACTGGGGCACTTGGGTCCTCTGGTATGTCTATAACCGTGAAATCAATTGGAAAAGTGAACCCTCATGCCTTTATCATGCACTTCCTCAATAGACCGGCAGGCATATCTCTAGTCCTATCAACAAAGGTCATAGTTCGGGTTTGATTCATAATGACCGGAAGCTTAATCTTCTAGCATAGGGATAGAGGTAGAATCTTCCAAACTGCATGTGCATTTTTTAAGTACATCAAACTTTGAGCAATGGTGTTCTCTACATAATTCAAGATCCATGATCTCACCATTGTATCACATTGCCTCCATGCATGGAAGTCTGCTGAATCTGCTTCTGGCCTTTTGATTGTGCCGTCTATGAAGCCAATTTTATTCTTGGTAATTAACACCATCTCCATAGACATTTTCCATGGATTGTAGTTGTTGCCATTCATCAATGGCTGAACAAGAACCAAAGAAGGATTCTTATTAGGATGAACATAGAATGGACTGGAGGGACTTATTTCTTGTTTCTTAGCTTCCATGGCTATCAAGAGCTCCAGAATTAATCACAAATCAATAATGAAAGTGAAAAACCGATCAAGAACTGATCAAGAAACAGGGAAAGGATGACAGTGTACTCTCAAGAAACTGAAATCTCAGAAAAAATGAAGAACACTCTCAAGATTCTTCAAAAAATTGGAGAGAAAACACAGGAAAGCATTATGAAATTATCAAATTTCTGGTTTGATACGATGATGAAGTTTTTAGAATTACAAACACAAAATAAAATGCAGAATTATTATTGATGAAGTAAAAGTTACAAGTTAAGTTTACAATGTAGCTGATCATGGGGTATTTATAACTTCATACACCTCATGAATCAGTTAGAAGTTAGTTACAAACGGTTACCACGTACTACAACTGAATAACCATTTTCTAGATTACATCATACTGAATTGATCAGCAGGCTGTTGTCCTCATCCTGTCACTAGTTCAGCAGGCTGATGTTCTTATAATGTCAGCAGAGTGACTGCACTCAACATTCCCTTCAGCCTGTATACCGTCACAGGTACCACCTGTTTCAGGGCAGCATCTTGTGTGAAACAAGTGGGTATTCAAACTAAAACTCAAACCAGATGGCACCATTCTGAAGCATAAAGCCAGACCTGTGGCTAAGGGCTTCCATCAAACCTATATGATTGATTATACAGATACCTTTAATCCTGTGGCCAATGTTGCAACAACCAGGGTGGTTCTCTCAGTGGCTATTACCTTCAAGCGGTCCATTAGGCAAGTTGACATAAAAAAATGCCTTTCTGAATGGTCCTATCAGTGAAAACATATATATAGCTCAACCAGAAGGGTTCATAGACCCTGATAAGCCTCAGTTTGTCAGTAAGTTAAACAAGGCCTTGTATGGCTTAAAACAAGCTCTCAGAGCCTGGTTTGGTGCACTCAGATCTCAAATGATTGAGTGGGATTTTACTCAATCCTGGGCTGACAACTCTCTGTTTATTCTTCAAACCAAAAAACATATGATGTATGTTTTAATCTATGTTGATGACATACTGGTTACATGTAGTTCAGATGGTCTGATTCAGTAATTCATAGAACTTCTGAACTCTAAATTTGCCTTTAAGGATTTAGGACCTGTGTCACATTTTCTGAGAATGCAGGCCTTCAGAGATGCTACTAGTTTATTGTTGTCACATAAACATTATACAGGGCAGCTGCTGAAGAGGTTGAATATGGAGAACATAAAACCTAGCAATATCCCTATGACAGTTGGAAACTACCTTAGTCCAGATCAAGGTTAACCCTTGCAGAATCCACTGCTCTATAGGAGTTCCATTGGTGGATTGCAATATCTAACATCCACAAGACCTGATCTCACTTATGTGGTTAATTATTTGAGTCAGTTTATGCAATCACCAACTGTTGATCACTGGGTTGCCTTGAAGAAAGTGCTCAGATATGTCAAAGGAACTCTGAATTGTTGTTTGTTTATTCCTGTTGGTACTGATCTAAATTTGCAGGGTTTTTCTGATGCTGATTGGGCCTGTTTTTCCTCAGACAGGAAATCAATCACAGGGTAGTGTGTCTTCCTTGGATCATCATTGATTTCTTGGTGTTCTAAGAAATAGACTGTTGTTTCCAGATCAAGTACAGAATCTGAGTACAGATCATTGTCCAATCTCAGTGTAGAGATAGCCTGGACAATTGAACTATTGAAAGAAATGAAAGTTAACTTGTCTTGTACACCTATTTCTTGGTGTGACAGTTTGGGAGCAGCCTCATTGGCACAACACCCAGTATATCATGCTAGAACAAAGCACATTGAGGTTGATGTTCATTTTATAAGAGATAAAGTCATCAACAAAGAGTTGAAGATCAACTAAATTCCCTCAGAAGCTCAGATAGCAGACCTCTTCACTAAAGGCTTGCATGTTGCATAGTTCAGCCACTTTAGGAGCAAACTAAATGTCATATCTACCACATCTAGTTTGAGAGGGGGTGTTAAGTAATTGGTTAAGGGTGTATGTGTAGTTATGTGGTAATACTGAGGGTGCTTTAGTAATTTGTAATATTGCCATGTGGCATTTAGCTTTTAACCTTTGGAACAATTAATATGCGTAGGTGTGTGCAACAGAATCTAATGAGAAAAATCTTTTGCTCATTTTGTCCTTTCTAAAACCTTCTGTGGTACTCTAAAATAAATACTGTAATTTTTTGAGTAGTTAAAATTTTGGCATTTCAAAATCAGCACTTTGTTGACTGTGTGTGCGCACCTGTTTCTTCATGGTTTTAGAGCAATTGCATTAGATACCGTAAATCATTTAAAAATTATATTTTAAATATTTCAACATTCAGATTTAGGAAAAGTAACACTGCAGTAGATATTGTACATTTTACTGTGAACTACAGATTCTGTAAAATTTTCTTTACATCTACCGTATTTATCCAGATTCTGTAAATTTTCCCTTATATCTGACTCATTATGTAAAATAGTGAATCTGATGCATTTCATCTTAGATAAAGATTCTGTAAACTAGAAAAATATGTATTTAAAACAGTAAAATAGAGTATTATTTTAGAAAGCATCTGATGCAAGTGCTCTTAGTAAACTGTAACTGAAACCGGGAGGTTGGCATTTGATTATGTTAAAGTATTAGTTGCTGATGTTTGTTAAGATGGTCAATGATTATCATATTTTGCAAAGTATATTAATTAATTTTCAAGGAAAACGGATTATATCCCTACATGCTTAGAGACGGCGAGCCATGTTATTTGTTAAGATGCTCTCAATCACACGACAAGAAAGAGTGTTTCAACTTTGGTTGCCTTACGGGAAATAGTAAAAATTGTTTCATTTTGTGGCGTAAACGAGCAACAAGAAATTTTGTCACTTGTGAAATTAAAGTCAATAATGGTACACTCAGTTATGTATAATAGTGTAATTTTGTTACAATTCCAACCAAAGTTGAAATGTTATGCCTATTAATTGTATGATTAAAGTCAATTTACTCCTTTTTTTATTTATCTGTCATTATACATTTCCAATGCATCATTTATTACTTTTTCCTCCTTTACCAATAAAATATTTATATCTACAATAAAAAAAATACATTTTCAATACTAAAAACACATTTACCAACAAAGTATTTACATCTCCAATAAAAAAATACATTTCCAACACTATATTTGAGACATATTAATTACTTTCTTAATCTGTGTGAATCTTCTCTCTGCGACATATATAAAAAAACGGAGGGAGTACAATATTTATCCGTAATATAAAAGAAAATTCCCATTTTAAGATAAATATAAAACAACAACTAATCGATCATTTGAATAAAATAATTATGATAAACCCTAAATATTCATCTTGACATAACAAGATAAATTTTCTTTTGAACAACAATCATATCTCTAGTACTGATTTTATCTTCTATTAGAAATTATGGGATAAATAAATGAAATAGATACGTCTAAACATTGCGGGGTAATTAACGCAATATGTTACGTTTTCAAGGAATGATACCGTGGGGAGTAAGGTTGCTCGCGGGTTTGTGGAAAGGCCTGCAAATTAATTAACGTAAGGTTTCTACTATATTTTATCTGTGGAAGGCCTGCAAATTAATTAACGTAAATTTACGTAGTAATTTTTTGACTTGTTATTTACTATATTATTATAAAATGAATTGACTTGAAAGTATAAATAGACTTAATTATTGCATGTAGTAATTAACTCTCATTCCACCAAATTAGTTCCTTGGTTAATTTTGCTTAGTTAAGCAATTAATTAATGGCTGCATTTGGATACATCAGCTTTTTTCTCTTGCTGTCAGCTGGTTAGTCCGGACTATCTCTTGAGCTTTAGCTTTTTATGAATTATTTCTACTTTATTATTATTATTATGTTTTTATTTATATATTTAGGTACTTTCGGAGTCGTCGGAGGATCATCAGTTCACAACAAACTGATAATTTTGCAAGAGGAATACGAGGCTTGTGTAGGAACTTGCAGTGACAGTCCACCTTATTGCACTATTTTAATTGCAGGATGTGGTTGCGTCGATGATCAATGCATGCTCGTGTGGGGTTATTAGCGCGCACATTAATTCGTGCTTCGATCTGATTCTGGATGAATGCTTTTCTTTGTGAGTGTTTAAACTTTGTTGTTCATAAATGTAGGCTAATAATTAACTGTTTCACAAATGGAATTAATTAGCATCAAGAATTTTCCAGTGTGTGTATTGAACCCTCTCTAAATAATAATAGTGTGTTATATATAATGACATGCTTGTGATATGGCTTTTCTGATTTCCTTTCCTGTTTTAGCTTGCATGTTGTGTGCTACAAAATTAATATGTATTCCGTGGTTAACACTCTATCTATTTATATAATTATATCCGTTGATCGAGCATCCTTCTTATATATAGATCAGATCCTTGATTCCTTGGTATTGTATATTGTTAGGGATCTATATAATCTTTAAAGATTATAACAAAAATAACTATATACAGTGACGGACGAATGATCCCGGGTGAAGGGGACGATAATACTAAAACAAATCACATGCAGGAAAATGTATATTAGTGTTTTTTTGTGCCTCATTAATTGTATTTGAGGAGAAAACACTACAAAAATAAGCACTACTATACATTTTGTGACATATATTGGAGAAAAATACTACTATATATTCGAACACATTAACCGTTCTACTTATATAAATAAATATTTCACACATTAAAAACAATGTTATGATAGAAAAAAACATTTCACACATTATTATTTTCCTTTTTATCTTTATAGATTTTTTATAAAGGGACATCTAATTAACTAAATGGGGAAAATTAGGATATTGTGATTTAATAAGAACAAAATGCCTTTTCCCCCCTAAATTACCCCCAACTTAATACTTTCACCGGTTGTCATAAAGATTAAATAAAAAATCCTTTCCTACCACAAAAATATGAGATCTTATTTAATTAATTTAGTCCATGATTTTAAGCATCTATTATCGATCATTACACAATTTTGATTTTAATGTTAGAAAAAAAATACTCACTCCATCTACAATTTTGATGCAAAAATTACTCCGTTTATATTCCTCGATTCTTATGAGTGTTATTACTCCATCTATATTCCACAATTTTCGAGGACATGCTTGGGGTTTATGACCCCATCATATCAACCGTTATCCCACTACTACTACCATTAAATCAGAAGATTGAGGTCATCTTGCCGATTGCTTTCCTTTTCTTATCTCGACTTTTTGCAAGTAAGTCGTCTTCCCTACTCTATTGCATTCTCAATTCTGTTACTTCCGTCTTTTACTGACTCAATAGTCCAGGTTATCTAAGTCTCGTCGTAACCCTAAAAGCTCCGATGGCCACTAGGGCAATTAAAGGTAGTGACGGTGTAATATACACCCCTTCCTCGGATGACTTGAGCAACATCTGTAGCACGTATGAGATAGGTATAGAGAGGTATGCCCCTAGGCTTCCTGCCACTCCCAATAGCTATACGCACCAACCACCGGAGGGTTTGCGCCGTTTATCGGGAATATAATACTTTCAATGTGGGTTGAGGCTCCCCTTCTACCCGACCCTCTTGTTTGTACTACGTTATTATGGGTTAGGGACCGCCCAGTTAGCCACTTAATGGGGTTATGTGCGTAATAGTATTCGCGATTTGGTGTCGGCTTCTCGGTATCAAGTTCTTTTTTAGACTATTTAGGTCCTTCTACCAGCACAAGAAGGTGAAGGAGCATCATGGATGGTACTATTTCCCGCACCGAGCGGGTTCTCTGAAGGACATACCGTTATGGGTAAGATCTATTCCGATATTTATTTCGTATCTTAGATTTGATCTTGCTTTCGTGATAGATCTAAACTATGCTTGCATCTAATCAATATGAATTAATTAAACAAACCTTAATCGTGATTATTTGATTCGTCAATATGAAAATGCAGATTTAGCGGTTGCATTCTCCTGCAATTGCGACGGTCTTTATCGCAATTGCGAGATACCTAGTAAACCCTAATTCTGTGGTTCGGCGTCAACTATGTTGATCGACATGTTTAATTTACATGTTCTTAGCCTGATCACATAATTGCATGTCATCGTAAATTAACATGAAGGACGATAAAGTGAAGTGTTAGTTAGGACATAGTCTGGATCAATTAATCCCTAGGAACATGCTAGTCAATCCACGATAGCTGCTTAGGGAGGTTCTCGGTCTTGAGCCGGCACTTTCTAGAACATATTGCGTGAGGGTTAATACAATCAAGTAAGGAGGTTAACTGCACATAGAAGTTTATTGTCCTTTCAATGGAAGTAAACAAGGTTAGGAGACTACACCCGTAGCTTAATTACAAATACGGATCAGATACAGATTAAGGGGAAATTAGTTATGAATAGTTTGGTTAATGTCTTTTCAATATATGATTGACTATTGGTTTATTTGCATCTCTTTTATTTACTGTTTATTTATGTAGGTCAACGACCACCTCTTCCAGTTGACCTATAAATTATGGTTGTGTATAACGTAATTAAATAATAGTCTCTGTGGGATCGACCTTGACTCGCTCTTGCTATACTACGATTGACCTAGTCCTCTTGCTAGTAGAAGCGACTTACACGCGATCAAGTTTTTTGCGCCGTTTCTGGGGACTATTCATTTAATTGTTAGACATAGGCATTAATTTATGGTTAACTTTTTTATCAGTTTTTTTCTCGATAATTGAATAAAAGTGTGAAAGTTTTTTTCATCGCCATGTTCCTAAGGATGTTGAGCGAAGGATGTAAGGGAGTTTTTTTCACTTCGCATGATTATTCGGTTATTATTTTGAGTCTTTGAGTCTTTTTATTTTTATTTGGAGTCTTGTAACAGTTAATAAGGTTATTATGTATTGGCTTAAATTGTGTATTGCACTTCTTCTCTTTAGTTGTGCTGTTTACTGCCACATACATAATTATCTTGTTACTTATTCGCGTCTCATGGTACTTATGGCCTTTGTGCAAGAATTGTTTGTATTAGCTGACCTAGTGCGGATTAGTCATTGGGATGAGACAACTTTGGTTCCAGTTCATTGATATGATTTGCTTCAAACAATTAGTCAAGTTCTTCTATTTTCAAAGCTAAGTGTTCTTCTTCTTCCTACTTTTTTTTGCTTTACTTTCCACATTGGGGACAATGTTGAGTTTTAAAGTGCGGGAGGGGGGGGGGGGGGGGGGGGGGGGGTAGGCGTAACACTTAGTTTGAAAAAAATGAGACACACTTACGCTTGCTTTTGAGAATTTTGATGCAATGAATTTGATGAAATAGAATCCTTAAACCATTGAAACTTCTTAATTACATACTTAACTCATTAATGGCGAATAAGAGGTTTGTCAACTATTTGAAGTAGTGGTTTATTAATCATCTATCTTGTTGTGGGATCCACCTTTTTAAGCACTGTAACTCACTTTTTTCAGTGTGTAGTTAGATGACGCATTTTGTTAACCCGAGTTGACCTTAGTTTTCCGAGTTCAGTTCTGTTGAAATAGTGTCCCAAACCCAATCGGGTTGGACCGGATTCGACCGACATGTTTATACATATATTAAATGGTTTTTCTATTGTCATATATTTGTTCTTTTAAAGAACCAATTATGAATTGTTATATGATAACGTCCTTAGTATTAAACTGTGATAGAGAAACCATGATAGGCGATTATGGTTGATGAGATCTCTAATCACTTTAATAAGTTTGATACTCAAATGTCTCTAAGCTGATGTACTATTAAACAGGGCATTGACAGTACAAACAGGCTAGCACGTATTAGATGTCTTCTGTCTTTAAGGGAGAGATAGATCTCGTCTATCGAAGTGTAGAGATAGGTATAGAGATAGGTCTTGAGCCGGCACTTTCTAGAACATATTGCGTGACATACAATCAAGTAAGGAGGTTAAGTGCACATAGACGTTTATTGTCCTTTCAATGGAAGTAAACAAGGTTAGGAGACTACACCCGTAGCTTAATTACAAATACGGATCAGATACAGATTAAGGGGAGATTAGTTATGAATAGTTTGGTTAATGCCTTTTCAATATATGATTGACTATTGGTTTATTTGCATCTCATTTATTTACTGTTTATTTATGTTGGTCAACGACCACCTCTTCCAGTTGACCTATAAATTGTGGTTTTGTATAACGTAATTAAATAATAGTCTTTGTGGGATCGACCTTGACTCGCCCTTGCTATACTACGATTGACCTAGTCCTCTTGCTAGTAGAAACGACTTACACGCGATCAAGTTTTTCGCTTCGTTTCTGGGGACTATTCATTTAATTGTTAGACATAGGCATTAATTTATGGTTAACTTTTTTATCAGTTTTTTTCTTGATAATTGAATAAAAAGTGTGAAGGTTTTTTTCATCGCCATGTTCCTAAGGATGTTGAGCGAAGGATGTAAGGGAGTTTTTTTTTACTTCGCATGATTATTCGGTTATTATTTTGAGTCTTGAGTCTTTTTTTTATTTGGAGTCGTGTAACAGTTTTGTTGTGTTTAAGTAATAAGGTTATTATGTGTTGGCTTAAATTGTGTATTGCACTTCTTCTTTTTAGTTGTACTGTTTATTGCCACATAACATAATTATCTTGTTACTTATTCGCGTCTCATGGTACTTATGGCCTTTGTGCAAGAATTGTTTGTATTAGCTGACCTAGTGCGGATTAGTCATTGGGATGAGACAACTTTGGTTCCAGTTCACTGATATGATTTGCTTCAGACAATAGTCAAGTTCTTCTATTTTCAAAGCTAAGTGTTCTTCTTCTTCCTACTTTTTTTTGCTTTACTTTCCACATTAGGGACAATGTTGAGTTTTAAAGTTAATTAATTTGCAACCCATTAATTACATCAAGAATTGAAGATCGTAATCAAAGGGGAAATTTGTCAATCCATAATATATCAATCTCATGGGACATGGTTCCATTCACCACAATACTCAAGATCTACACTAAGCATTCAAGTTATAACATTTTAAATATAAAATACAAAGCTAATCTCACTCTTAAATTTTATTTAGTCAAAAACACATCAATAAATTTGTATTTATCTCAACACAAGCTTTGATACCATGTGTTAGAAATGATGTACTCAATTTACAAACCCAAAAAAACCGGATCCGATCCAGAAATCAAGGCGGCTAGTGCTGATGCTGAAGTCTCAGTGCGGATGCACCATCACTAGCGCTACATCGGCAGCCCTGGCGCTGCAGCGGCACCCTGAAACTTTTTCAAACAATAAACAGATCCAACAGATCATTTGTTTCATCAATCAATCAAAAGAGCAACGGAAGTAGAGATTATACCAACAAGAAGTAGAATCCACAATATTCCGTCGAGTCTCATCCACACATGGTAGTGAATCCAATCCTAGCACGCTCCAAAGATTCTATAAGACAATCAACTTCCTAAAGCTTTCCCAAAGATCCTATCTTTTTGCTTTTTAGTTCTCAGTATTTTGAGAGAATATTTCTATTCCATTGATGAAGGAAAGTGGTGCCTAGGATAGGTGTTGGAAGATTAGGGTTTTCATCTTATAAAAGCTCCTTTTAAAAAGATTCAATTAGGGCTCCTTTGGAAAGATCAAGATCTCCAAAAAAAAAAAAAAAATGTTTAATGATTAAGTGTGTTTTTAGGACCTTTAGGTCCTTTTAATCCATTAGCTAGTTAGCATTAGGATATCTAAATTAATCCTATTAAGAGAAGATCACATTATTAAAAGCCCTTATACTTAAATCAATTAAGTGACTAGACCATGTTGGAAATTATTTCCTTAATTACTTATTTAGCCACTTTAGTAGTCAATTTTTTTTTTGTAAAGCTTTAGTAGTCAAATTTTTCTAGTAGTCAAATTTAATTTTATGAATCATTATTCAAACAATTATATTTTATTTATCATATAAAAATTTCATAACGATTTTATTTTGTGAAAAACAATTATTCACACAAATGCTTAGACGTATGAAAAACGAAATTCTTTTCATTATTATGAGAAAAACTTATTTTCTCTTGGAGTGCTACTTTGTGAACTACGAGTAGATAAGTCGGGGACCATGGATATATATCCAGAAACTCCAATGATTCTGATGATCGATCAAACTCTTCAGTCGAATCGCCCGGCTCATTAATCTTGGCGTCATATCACCATAGAGCCAAGACTGCAGTCTTCCAGAATATATAACATATTTACTTTACTGTTAATATAGTTACAGAGCTCCCACTTATATAGCCATTATATACTGATAATCCTCCATAGACGGTTCGTGTATGGAGCAAGGCATTGTCCGTAACACCTCTCCATAACTTCTTATTTTTAAACTACCATTAACCACTGGTGACCGATATCTATTTGATCATATCAAAGGTGTGCACCATGGATCAGTTCCAGGATTAACATCCGAGAGAACCGTCTATCTACTTCCTATTTCAAGGAAGGAGTGAGCTCCATCTTTGTGATTTACATTCCTAGCTACCAATCCTTGAGTGATGCCAGAACGGTCACGATTTAAGAAGGCATTACCGTACTGCCAAATCAAACGCCACCCTTGAAAAGGCATGAGTCTATAATAACACCCCAATCAAGATTCAATCCATAAATGGTCATGTAATGATTCAATTAGAATTTATTGTTGATCAGGACTTGGTGCGAGATCATCATATTGAATCGGTCTAGTCCTATGTGAACCATTGCACGTATAAGTGAAGCTAGATAATGTCCTATGTCATTATGACTAGTCTTAAACCTGTACATGTATAAACCAATGTCCTTCCTACTATAACATGATGAAAAATCATTATAATTTACAGAAATCATCACATCACAATGAGGGAAAAAGTCTGATGCAATGGTGGTTCAAGCTGCTGATGCTTCTATGATCTCCACTATATATATATATATATATATATATATATATATGTATGTATGTATGTTGTATTCACAGGTTGTATGCTGCTATTTAATGAACAATCTGCACAGCAGGTTTCTTCTGATATGGATCAACCCAGCATTTGTCCTCCATCACTGCTTTATTCCATCTCTTCTTAAAGATGTTCATCTCCACATATGATTGTCTCCTCACCTGAGTATAGAATATAGACAACATCACATGAATGATATTGATGTCCTGAACACACATACATATATATATAAGGATTTGTCAGAGAACTTACAGCGGATCTGTTATCGAAGTGGACGTGGGTTGAAGTTACCTGCATATATATTGATTTCAAAGAAGAGACCAAAAAAAAGCCAAGAGTTTTAAAGGAATGTAGTAGATTAGACCGCGGTTAAAACACTTACATTGTTTACACCTGCAAATCCACCAAGTGTAGGAAGCCCCAAATGAACTATGTATTCTGCATCAACCACCCCAACCTTTCTCGTACGATCACCCTGTGCACAATAACCAAGCTGCATATCCAGACCCCACGCGTGTATCAGGTCATTCTGTTAAACGAGAAAAAGGTTGTCAAAATCATTTTTCGAATTAGAAAGCCAACTTACAGTAATCCCCACTAAATTTTGCATATATACCTGAATCATGTACCACGCACAACGCCATGCTGCTTTTGAAAAAACCGGAGCCATCATCTCCACCCAACTGCATAAAATCGACACTTAAGCCCGCCTCTTAGAGAACGAAACCTAAGAAGTAGTACAAAGAAAGCTGGAAATCGTTAAATTTAATTAATAATGCTTACCCAACGCAAGGAGGAGCCGTGCTGTTTTGATCACATTGATAACCTCCTTTAAACTTATAATATCTCCTGTTCGATACGTAACGCCCCACAAGGACATTTGTTAGGCTATACCAAAAAAAAAAAAAAAAATCTTTCAAAAGAAATTGGTATTAAGTTTATGAACCTGTGAACCCGTGATTTCCGCCTACGCATAGTAATCTGATGATGAATCTCTGATTTGGATGGATCCAATGCTGGCTGTGATATTTCAAGACCCTCTTTTTTGATGATCGATATATACCTATACACGATATTTCCATGTCTAAATGACAACTGAATTGGCTCCACATAAATAGATAAATCCGGGGCGGGGGTAAGTATAATTACTTGTCTGGATGAAAATTTTCAACTCCGAGATCTTCATCCCACAAAAAGATGTAGTCGTATTCAGCCACTATATCTGGATGTAGAAAACGTTTAGCGAACCACCTATAAAACGAAAAAAGAACTTATTTTAAACAAAGTGGAAATCCTTTTTGATCATCAATAGAAGAAGAATTAATTACCATTTACTCTGATTAGAAACGGAGACGTGAATGACGCGGCTACTCCATCCTAGATCATTCCATTCATCCACAATACCATCGTAATGAAAAAGCATCACAACAAAATCATGTCCCAGAAACTGCATTTGAAAAACGAACAACCGAATAACCGAAAAAAAACATATGGACTTCAGAAAATGTAGAAAAAAGTTATCAAAAGATGTTATGTTAGTTACCTTTTCAACAATTTTATTCACCAGTTGTTTCTGCTGTATGCCAACAGGTACAGCCAATAAATTCACAGGATGTTTTAACTTCTGCTCTAAAAAGAAAAAGAAAAAAAAAAGAGTATGATAACCAAACATGTGGAGAAAGAAACAGAGGATTTCCTGAGATTTAAAACGAAAAACGTCCAACTGGCAAAGGGTTTTTTTTTTTCCCCGGGAAACGAAAGATTTTATTAAACGCCGGACTAACGCCCGGTAAAAATACAAGAACAACGCCGGACACCGCCGGTTAAACTGTCAAAGGGTTATAACTTTGAGAAAGTACATACATTTTCTGTATCAGAACCCCAGAGAGAGCGCATTTCGAGGTTAGATGTTTTTGTTACAATCCCTTCCGGCAATGCTTCGCTACCAATCGATCTGCATTTCTCCTGAGTGCATCAGTTAAACAGATAATTCGATCAGAAATAGATAGATAGATATCAGTACATAGTATAGAGGGTGATTCCGAGAAACAAACCACGCATTCTATATCGTTTTCACTCGCCCTTGACACATTCTGCACATTGTTTTGTCCTTGCAAAATCTACAAAAACAAGCTCAGAAATCAATACATACCCCACAACAATCATAAGTGGTGAAGAACACTGTTATATCGGCCTACCTTGCATTTATCACACTGTCCATCCAGCTGCAAAGGTTCCGTTATCCATGCAGGAAATATCTGCAAGTCGAAAAATTTGTCAGTCCCACGAAAACGGAGGGGTAAAAAGGGATCAACAATAATGCAGGAAAGATTTGTACCCTACGGTCCTTCGCCGAGAAGGCACTTCCGGTGAAGTAAGCACAACAAATCAAGGAAGCAGAGATAAACACAACATACAGATAGGCTTTATATTTCGAATCTGCTGACAAAAATGCAGCCTGGACAGCAAACAAAAGAAAAAGGAAAGGCTGTTAATCAAAAGAAGTAAAACATAAGCATTTTTTTTTTAAGTTGAATTACTGTTTTATGAAATTTCCAATCAATGAATCATGAAATAATCAATAAAACATAACAAAAAGCTTAAACCAGAGTTAATTAATCAACACCAATCAACTCAGTTTTCCATCTCCATGTGTCTACAACTGCCAACAAAAATTATGTTAAACAAAAACAAAAAAATTTAAAAAAAATTGACAAAAGTTTTTTTATAATAGTGAAATGAAATCATTCTCCATGTTGAATTTTCAATTTTCGGATGCTTTAGTTTAGTTTACCATCTTTGCATACAAGTCAATGAAGTCATTTGATGCAAGTATGATTAAATGCATACAAGTCAATGAAGTCATTTCATACAAATCATATCCATTCAAATAGCTTCCAGAAACTAACTCCAAATTTCACAAAGATTTGAAATTAAATTAAAAAAACCAAACCTTTTGTTCTTCATTTTGAAACAAAACTTCTTCTTAGAATAGTGATCAAGGGGTGCAAAATCTTTACTTGCTTTGATTTCTTAAAAACCCAGCAGCCCAAATGGAAACTCAAAATAAAAAACTAATGCCCAGCAACAACAAAAACAAAAAAACAAAAAATGAAATTCCATGGACTTTGAAAAGAAAAAAAAAAAACAGAGGATTTACAGAGTTTTTTGGCTTCATTGCATGAAGAGCGGAAAAGCTTCTTCAAAAGTATCTACAAAAAAAAAGTACCCCGTCCTGCAGAATCCTTACAGTAGAAGACAAAATTTAGTTGAAGTAAAAAACGGGGAGAATGGAAAAAAGATGAACTTTTTGGGGGGTGTTTTTATACTTTTAAGAACTTGAAACAAAAACAACCAGAAAGGTTTAGAAAAGAAAAAAAAAAGGGTTGGAGAAAGGCCAATTTCCTTACGAAAAGTAAGGAATAAAAGATAAGTTAAAAATTGAAGGCAAAGAAAGGATCAAAGTTCAACATGATCCGTCCGGTGGTTTTATGGTAGTCCAGGACCATCATGTCATACTTGTCCACCAATGAAATGTCTTATAAGAAGGGTAAAAACGTCAATACATGGGATTTATATTTTACACGGTGGGCCCTTGTGTTATTTGTCATTTTTCTATTGGTCCTGGATCACCAAGTTATCATTGGTCCAGGACCATAATAAAATTTTCCTGATCCATAATTTTCATTTGTTTTTTATTTTATTTTAAGAAGAACAATGATCATAATTTTAAACTTAAAACTTATTATCTTTAATTAACACCACCTTTTCAAAAAAAGATTAAAAAAGTAACACCACTCACAGCTCAGGGCCACCACTTCACACGCCACCACCAAAACCTTCAAGTCTGAGATAACGACATCAACCGTCTCACCAAACTTCCCACTACGTTAAACTCAAATTTCCTTTAGCTTTTATTAAAAAACTATTAATTATTAATTATAAAAAAATTTATAACTAAAATAATATTAGTTCAATTTTTTTTTTCATTTTTCAAGGCACCACATTAAATTTAAATCTATCATTTTCCGTAAGGACAGTACATATCTATTTCCCGTACATGACTATTTTTCAACCGGGTAATGATAATATGACATAATCAAATTGACATAACGGGTGACACAACCTAATCACTCACTCTTGATTTTGATTAGTTCAATATATAAAATACTCCTTCAATGTAAGCTCTTTTTATTCTCCCGCTTCTTCCTTTATTTTTTATCATTTTTTTTCAACATTCAACTTTTTTTTTAAAGATCTTGATAAACACCTTCATAACATACTCGAGTCATACTTCTCTAGATATTCACTTCTAGGTACTTCCTCAAAATTTCATGCAACTATCCGTAGAATCTCTTGACAATAGGTTCAACAAAAAAGGGAATATCGTAAGAAAAGACCATGAGTTTGTTTTCTGGAGTTTAATCAAAGAAAGGGTCGGACTAGAGTTATGATGTAGACTCATCAAAATCAATAGGGATATTAGATTGTGTTACTCGTTGTGTCAATTTGATTATGTACTGTGCTCACTTGTTTTGTATCTTCGAGAAAATAGAAAGATTAGAAAACAAATGTTATCAAAGTAAATAAGTTTTAGCCGGCGACTTTCTACATTTGTCGATTTAATCCTATCAATTTACTTTTTTTTTAATGATAAAGACAATCATTATTACCGAACCAAACCAAACCAAACCAAACCAAGTTCTTTGACTCAGGTGGTAAGTGACTCGAGAATACCTACGAATGTCACCGGTTCGATTCTCCTTCGATACGTCATGTTGAAAGAGCTCTTAGTCGGGCCTTATGCCTAACCAAGAGTCGACTCTACAAGACGACCCGAGGCGAACTCCGGATTAGCCGAACCCGGTTGGTTCCGGAAACCGAGACTTTAAGAAGGAAAAAAAATATTACCAAACCAACAATAACCTGTAAATAACAAGTCAAATGACTCAGCAAACCTTAATTAATTTGTTATTTTCATATCATACTTTAGGATTGGGAGAAAATTATTGAGTTTAGGAAAATCAATGGCTCCGGAAATCTCTATACATACATAATTATGCTTTCAAAGATGCATTAAGAATAATAAATTCTAGGTGTTAGAATATGTTTTGATGATGGGTTGTTTGAAAATATGCCTCAGTTGCATATGAGTTTGATTAATTTTTTCAAAATACCTTTTATGTTCCCTTAAAAAAAAAATTACCCTTTATGTGTGAGTTGACATTTTTGCCTCTGCACTAAGATCAATTGTAATAGCTCAAAAATTGACTCCATTTTATACAAAATCAATAATTATAAGGCAATTCTAATGAAAGTGAATGAGAGATTTTATGTATATATCAAATTAAACTCTTAAATAATTTCTTGATACAGGAAGAATTGTTGGTACAACTAATATATACAAAGAAAGAACAAAATTATAGCCTTAATCTTTGCCTATCGGTTATAATCAGTAAAGAGGAAATATTCCTTATTAAATGACAAAATAATTGACACAATCAATTAGTCAACTTGATTTGTTTCCTTCTATAGTCCCCCTCAAGTTGGAGTGTATGTTAATGACACCCAACTTGCAAAGTAGACGCTCGAACTGTGATGTACATAACGGTTTAGTGAACAAATCGGCTGGCTGATCAATAGTCCGAATATGGAGTGTCTTAATGAGCCCTTTTTGAAGCTTTTCGCGTACCAAGTGACAATCTATCTCGATATGCTTAGTCCGTTCGTGGAAAACTGGATTAGACGCTATGTGAAGAGCAGCTTGATTATCACAAAATAAGTTTACCGGTTGCTCATGCTTGATTTGCAAATCATTTAATATATTTTTAATCCAAATAACTTCACAACAAGTGCTTGCCATCGATCTATATTCTGCTTCTGCACTTGAACGTGAAATCGTGGTTTGTTTCTTTGTCCTCCATGATACAAGTGCTTTACCAAGAAATATGCAATAGCCCGTTATGGATCGCTCGGTGTCCTTGCAACGCGCCCAATCGCCGTCGCAATAGGCGTGAAGTTGTTCATCGCCCGGGATGGTAAAAAAATGCCTTGCCCCGGTGTTTTCTTCAAGTATCTTAAGACAATTTGAGCCGCATCCATGTGTGGTTGTCGCGGTTTGTCCATGAACTGACTTAACATGTTTACTACATAAGTAATGTCTGGCCGAGTGACCGTCAAGTATATCAATCTTCCCACAAGTCTTCTATATAATGAAGCATCCGTTAACAACTATCCATCCGATTGCGTTAAAGACATGTTATGCTCAACTGGGAATCCGGACGGCTTAGAGCCTAGAAAACCAACATCCTCAAGAATTTCTAACGCATATTTCCGCTGTGAAAGGCTAATTCCATGCTGTGAGCGTGCAACCTCGATGCCCAAAAAATACTTGAGTTTCCCTAGATCCTTTAGCTTGAATTGCTTAGCCAGTAAAATCTTTGTGTCTTTGATATCTTGCAAGTCGGCCCCACCAATATGACATCATCGACATACACCAATATTGCCAAGAATTTTCCTCTCTGATTACGGACAAATAGGGAGTAATCTGAAAAAGATTGATGGAAACCTGCATTTTTAAGTGCGCTTGACAATTTTACAAACCATTGTCTGGATGCCTGTTTAAGACCATAAATTGATTTGTGAAGCTTGCATACACGATTCTCCCCTTTTTGGCCAAACCCTGGTGGTAAAGACATGTAGACTTCTTCATCAAGATCACCATGTAAAAAAGCGTTGTTGACATCGAGCTGATGAAGATGCCAACCGCGCAAAGAGGCGACTGATAATAAAATTCGTACAGTTGCCATTTTAGCAACAGGGGCGAAAGTCTCCTTGTAATCAATGCCTTCAACCTGACTATAGCCCTTAGCAACCAATCGAGCTTTATAACGTTCAATCGTACCGTCAGATTTTAACTTGATCTTGTAAACCCATTTACAACCGATTGGTTTCTTCATTGGTGGTAACGGAACCAAACTCCATGTACCATTTGCTTGTAAGGCTTTGATTTCATCCTGCATAGCAACACACCAATTCGGATCTTTGACAGCTTGGGAGTAGCTGACTGGTTCTTTATGAAGAGTGAGGTTAGCTGTGTAGGCTTTTTGAGTAGGAGAAAGCTTATCATAAGACAAAAAATTATGCAGTGAATAAGGGTTACCTGTGTTAGAGACATTGTTCGTGGAAGATGTCGGGTCCGGTCTTGAAGGAAGGGCCATGTCCACATGAAAATCCTGTAAATAATGTGGTGTCTTGACTTGTCGAGAGCTTCGACGAAGAGGAGAATGGTGGGGTGGTGGTGGAGTGGAATGTGTAGTAGATGGCAAAGTGGTCTGGGGTTGGGAATTTTCTGAAGCTGTGGGTGTAGCAGATGGTGTGGGCTGTTCAATGTCATCCGGAGCGGGCTGTTCGGTATCATTTGGAGTGGTCCGATCAGCGGGTTGGGGTTGAATCATTTGGGGTTAAGTCAATGGAATGTCGTGAGGTTGGTAAGGAAATGTCAATGTTTGGTATGGGATTGCCGTTTGGCCGAATTGAATTATCGTAGGCATGTGTGGATAAGTTTCTGCATAAGGGAAAAAATGTTCAAGGAATATTACATCTCTTGACACAAAAAATTTCTTTTTCTCAATGTCGAAGACTCGGTAACCTTTTTGGCCATACGGGTAACCAAGGAATATGCATTTGGAGGCACGAGGATCAAATTTTGAAGGGTTTTGGTTATGGGTGGAGACGAAACATAAACAACCGAATACTTTAAGGTGTGAGTATGAGGGCAATTTATTGAACAATTTTTCATAAGGTGTTTGGCCATGAAGGATTCTTGTAGGTGTTCGGTTAATTAAATATGCAAAGAAGTTGAGTATTGCATCTCCCCAAAAATGTTTCGGAAGTTTGGCTTGAAAAAGAAGTGCTCGTGCTGTATTTAGTAAGTGTCTGTGTTTTCGTTCCGCCACTCCATTTTGTTGGGGTGTTCCAACACAACTAGTTTGATGAACTATCCCTTTTTGTGTGTAAAAATCTTCAAGCTTAAACTCAAGCCCATTATCACTACGAATTGTTTTTACTGTGGAGTTGAATTGGTTTTCGATCATGTTGACAAACTTGACCAACAGATATTGACAATGGATTTATTTTTCATAAGGTAGATCCAAGTGCATCGCGTATAATCATCGACAATTGTAAGAAAATACTTTTCACCAAGAAGGGTTGAAACTTTATAACCACCCCAAATATCAATGTGGATTAAATCAAAAGGGGCATTGCTAGAAATTAAACTTTTAGGAAATGGCAATCTTGTCCGTTTTGCCGTGGACATACCAAACATGTGTTTTCATCACAAACTTTATTGATAAGATTCGGAAGATTAAATTGAGATATAGTCTTGGGTGAAGGATGGCCAAGTCGTTGATGCCAAATGGATGCATCTGAAGTACGAACTTGACCACAAAATCCATTTCCGATGGTGTTGAAATGGTAAAGGCCCCCTCTTTCAATTCCCGTCCCAATCATCTTCCCCGAATGTAGGTCCTGGACAAAACATCTATTTCGTAAGAATACAAGTAACATAGGATGGTTGTGCGGTTAATTTACTAATGGATATTAAATTAAGTTGAAAGTATGGAACACATAAAACATTTTCAAGGATAAGTTCGGAGATAAAACGACTTTTCCTACATGAGTAACATGTGCTAATGAGCCGTTTGGTAGCCGTACGGTGCGATTGGTTACGGGTCTTGTCGATGTAAATAATTTTGGGTCATAAATCACGTGGTCGTACACCCACCGTCCAAGATCCAAGTCCGTGTTTTGCTATTAGAATTAATCAAAAAACCTTACCGGTGAGTTCATCAAGGTTTGAGGAGGAAGTTACTTGATTGGTACGAGAGGACTTTGCTCTTATCATTTCCAAAAGTTGCTTGCATTCTTCGGTGTGAAGGGCCCGTTTGTCTCATGTTGCCCCATAGTAATTGGAGTAGCATGATTCCCTTTTGAAGAGTTCTTGTCATCCGATTTCGGCAAACCTTCTTTTTTCTACAAAATTCAACAGAGTGTCCTTTCTGACCACAGAAACTACACTTTAAATGCGCCCCGCAGTTTTTGGTAGTGTGGTTTGTTCTATTACACTTTGAGCAACGCTGTACCTCACCAATTCCTTGCCTCTGATTGTTGACTGCAAATGCGGCACTCTCTGGCAGCATAGTAACCTTCCCAGCCGTCACTTCCGCTTGTTTTTCGTGCCTTAAGACCGCCGAGTAGGCTTTGTTTACGAAGGCAATGGATCCGACAACAAGGTATTGCTTCTTACACCCGTGTATGATTCATTTAAACCCATAAGAAACTTCATATTTTTCTGGGTTTCTAGATAAGCAGCTACTTCCTTGAATGCACCACATGTGCAAGCGGGAAAAGCACATAGTGCTTCTCTTTCGTCCCATAATCCTTTCAATTTTGTGAAATAGGAACCCACAGTCATGTCACCTTGCGTGCATCTATGAATCTCATTTTCAACATTGAATAGTTGAACAATGTTTACGTGAGAAAAGCGTTCTTGTAATTCCAACCAAATTTGTCGTGCATTCTTACAACGAACGACACTTCCTGCGATTTCTTGTGACATTGATCCAAGAAGCCACGTTTTTACTAAGCTATTGCAGCGATTCCATTGTAGGTGTTCTTCCTTATCCTTTTCATCTGGCTCGATAATGGAGCCATCGATGAGACCAATTTTGTTTTTGACGGTTAACGCCATAGTCATGGATTGTCTCCATGTGCTATAGTTATTTTCCACCAAGGATTGTGGACTAGTACTGCACCAGGCTGATCCGAGTGATGGATATAAAGTGGATGATTGGGGTTTTCCCATTTTGCTGAAGTTGTGCCTTTTTCTGCCATGAAAAAAAAATGATTGAGAAAAATAATGAAGGTAACCTAAAGCTCCGATACCATGAAAGTGAATGAGAGATTTTATGTATATATCAAATTAAACTCTTAAATAATTTCTTGATACAGGAAGAATTGTTGGTACAACTAATATATACAAAGAAAGAACAAAATTATAGCCTTAATCTTTGCCTATCGGTTATAATCAGTAAAGAGGAAATATTCCTTATTAAATGACAAAATAATTGACACAATCAATGAGTCAACTTGATTTGTTTCCTTCTATATCTAAAGGCACCCATGTAGTTATTTCGACACCACATTTTACATACAATTTTTATATGTAAATGTGGTGCCGGAAGTAAAAATAGAGATGTCTTTAGAATTGCCCTAATTATAGATGGAGTCTTATTTTTTCTGACATTGTAACAGTCTTTAAAATGATAGATCGCATCTAGATGGAATTCTATATATTTCAACGATCTCTTTTGTTAGGATAAACTTTATCCTCGTTTCTAGCAGAAATTCGGTTTTATTTATATTTATTTTTTCATAAACTATTCTTTTAAATAAATAAAAGTCATTACCACACTTAACTTGAATTATCATATTCATGACATCTATTTTGTGGTCCGTGCCATCAAATAGACTTCATAAATCAAAATGGTCGCTACAGTTGCTCTAATGGCCTTGAAGCATCAATGCTTACGTCATATAGCAAAGTTTGTATATTTTTTATTTTTTTGCAGGATTTAATTTAATCATTCCAATTAATTAATAGTTAAAATAATTTATAAAATTAATTTTAGCCTAAATTAAATATTTTATTATTTTAATGAATTAACTTAATTGTTTTAATTAAATCTCTTATTTAAAACAACTACATATTACAAAACTTGTGGATATATCTCTTGTTTAATTAAATCTCTTATTAAGCAATTACACTCTTATTTAATAAATTGTTTTAATTAAATCTCTTATCGAGCAACTACAGAATACATTTGATATATCTCTAGCAGATGTCAGGAGTGACAGAGGTGGAGAATTTACGGATACTAGTCTCATAGATTTCTGTGAGCACCTTGGTGTCCGTCATGAATTCTCTGCTCCTCGAACTACCCAACAAAATGGAGCTGTTGATCGTAAGAACGGAACACTCAAGAATCTGCACGAACAATGTTTAATGAGTTCAAGGTGCCTCGATTTTATGGGCTGAGGTTGTAGCTTGTGCATGTTATATAGTGAATCGAGTGTCTATAAGACACATACTGCACAAGACACCCTATGAAGTCTTAAGAAACTGGGCTCCGAAAGTTAACTACTTTCACATTTTCGGATGCAAGTGTTTCATGTTGAACGATAAGGGAAATTTGGAAAGGTTTGCATCTAAGTTCATCGAATGTATATTCGTTGGTTATTCAGAGATCTCACGGGCATATAGATGCTACGATCCAGTTTCTCGATGTGTTTAAGAGTCCATTCACGCTTCCTTTCATGAGTCATTTCCTTGACTAACGTGTGCTCAACTGTGCAAGATAATCATCTAAGTAATGAGCAGTTGGACTTGGACGCTGATTTTGAGCTACTTCTCCCGGCTCAAAACGACACATCCCCTAGAGTGGAAGTAGCACATGAGCCTGTTGTTGAGTCAACAACACCCATTGCGGATGACATCATAGAAAATGATGCTCCTAGTAAGGAAAATATGCAAGAGGAAGCTGTTGGTGCTCACCAACACAGATGGGAATGATATCACACTCCCGAAGGTCCACTAAAGATCCATCATATGTTTGCATGCATTTGTTTCCAATATCGAACCTAAGAAAGTTGATGAAGGCCTTTTAGATAATGAGTGATTATATCTATGCAGAAGAGCTTCATCAATTTGAAAGGCAAGATGTTTGGAAACTCGTACCCCTACCCAAAAGTAGAACCTCGGTAGGCACTAGATGGGTCTTTAGGAATAAGTTAGATGAAGATGGTAAAGTCATTCCGAATAAGGCTAGACTGGTGGCACAGGGTTATACCCAAAAGGAAGGCATCGATTATGATGAGACCTTCGCCCTAGTTACTCGGATGGAAGCCATTCGACTTTTAATCCCATTTGCATCTGGAATTAGAATAAAGCTCTATCAAATAGATGTCAAAAACGCATTCTTGAACGGACTTATTGTAGAAATATTACATATCAAATAGTATGTAATATTTATTTATTTTCGTGTATACATTATTTGTACACTTTAGTTGTAAAAGGACATATTAATTGTGGTACATATAAACAATTAATATGTCAAACTCTAGTTGCTTTATGTCATAGACATACTTTTACTTTTTACATGCATGCTTGCCGCCCATCTAGTGGCCGCCCAAGCTAGCTAGTATCTCCCATCAATTGTAACTATTTATACTTCTTCCATTTGATGAATAAACTAAGTTGAAGTTTACTCAAGTATTATTTACTTTCTCAAACTCTCTTCATGGTAGCAGAGCCTACTGAGTTCTGAAATCCGCTGCAAACTCGGTTGTTATTCCAAAATGTCTACTCAGAATCGACATTTCTTCTTCTTCGATTGACTCCCACCGCCTCGACGGACCGGGGTCACCGAATCTTCTTCTTATACAAATCATAGACTTGATGGCAACAACTACTTGCCGTGGTCAAGATCCATGAAAATGTACATCTCGGGACAAGGTAAGATGGGATACCCGTCCGGCTCTAAACCCGCCCCCGCCGAAGATGACCCAGGATTTGAAGCATGGGACACCGCTAATAATCAAGTCATGACCATTCTCACAAGATCAATGACAAAAGAGATCGGTGAGAACTTTATGATGTATGATACCGCAAAAGAAATGCGGGACAATGCCGAGATCTTTACTCCAAGAAAGACAATACATCGAAGTGTACGAACTTGAAGCTCAAATTCAAAGCTGAGACAAGGGGATATGTCCGTAACTCAATACTTCAACCAACTATCTAAGGCATGGCAACACTTAGATATGCCGGAAACTCACCCCCGGAATGATGTTAAGGATGCGCCCTCTATAAGGACATCATAGAAAAGAAAAGAGTCTTCAAGTTCCTCACCGGACCGAACCCTACTCTTGATGATGTTAGAGGGAGAATTCTTGCCACAAAACCTCTCCCAAATCTCAAATCCATGTTTGCCGAGGTCAAACATGAAGAAACGAGGAGGAAAGTCATCTTCGCCGAACACCCCCGCCGATAACCCTGCGAAGGTACCGCCCCGCCGAATGTCGGGAAGGCCGCCGAGGTTCCGGGACTTACGGGAAGCCCGCCGATAAAACCGGAAGGTTGTTCGTGATCACCGCAAACGCACAAATCACACCAAGGACAATTGCCGGAAGCTTCATGGCAAGCCTAATCCCTCTAAAACCTCAAAACCAACCAGGGAAAATCAAGGCGGACTTGTCGGTGACGAGGAGAATGACGCCACCGAATCCGAATTCGCCTTGTCGCCTTTAAAGCCTTTGTTGCTCAAAGATCGGGAAGGTAGCTCCTCTACCGAAATGGCCACTCATGCTAAAACAGGTATATTCCGCTCACCTCTTAGTAATGAGACTTGGATTGTTGATTCCGGGGCTTCTTCCCACATGACCGGTAATAAAAACCTCATTACCCACTATATGCCATGCACCCAAATTCACGAAATTAAAGCGCGATGGTTCGTTTCTTATGCAAAAGGTGTTGGGAAGGTTAAACTTACTAATCGATATATCTACAAGGGGTCTTATTTGTTCCAAAGTTAGATTGTAACCTTATATCCGTCGGTAAACTCACTAAAGATCCGAATTGTTTGTTGTTTTTGATAAGGATCGGTGCACATTCCGGGATCTTTCTTCACAGAAGTGATTGGTCAAGCTAAACCACCGCTCGGGATCGTTTGTGATCAACCCCGCCGAAGACAAGAGGCGAAGACCGAATCGCCTCGGCGGCTCGCACTCAAAACTTAGACAATATCATGTTATGGCATTATAGACTAGGACATCCAAGTTTTGGTTATTTAAAGTCTTTAATTCCGAATTGTTTAAAGGAAGTAATCTTAATGATCTTCAATGTGATATTTGTCAATTTGCCAAACTCACCAAATCTCGTGTATACTAAATTACCTCACTTCCCATCCACACCTTTCACCTTAATTCACGGTGATGTATGGGGACCCTCAAGAGTGAAAAGTATAACGGGCAAGAGGTGGTTTGTAACCTTCATAGATGACCACACCGAACCACTTGGTTATTTTTAATGAAGGATAAATGCGAAGTTGGATCCATCTTTCAAGAGTTTTACAACATGGTCTCTACTCGGTTTGACATTAAGATTAAAATTTTGAAGATCGACAATGCTCTTGAATATTATGAGTCTAATCTCAGTAATTTCTTGATGAATAAGGGAATTGTCCATATAAGTAGTTGTGTTGAGACACCTCAGCAAAATGGGGTTGCTGAGAGAAAGAATAGGCACCTGCTGGAAATGGCCAGATGTTAAGGCCATATTTATATGATTATTAAGGGTTTATTTCATTATTATTTTCCCCACATTTGCGTAATTTACATGATTATTAAGGGTTTAAGTGTAATTATTAGGTAAATGTCATTTTAATATGGTTATTTGCAAAATTGGTTATTTTAAGTGTTTAATTGATTTAATTATGATTATTTGGATTTCATTACATTTTGCAATGTTCATTTATCTTTTAGGAGACTTAATTTCGAGATGATCAATCAAAGATATGGGAAAATAAAAGAGATAGGGAAAGAAATCAATCAAGATAAAGATGGAAATATCAAGGAATCCGTTCTGCATCAATCCAGACGAGCGTCCATGCAACGGCGTCCAATATGGACGGGCGTCTTGTAATTCGGACGAGCGTCTAGAGAAGAAAAGTTGAACGAGAGAGTTTGGACGGAATCGAACGAGCGTCTTGATAGCGTCTAAGGCATCTTGAACGGGCGTCCATATAAGCGAACGAGCGTCCGGTGCCGACTTAACCCTAACCGACTTAGAGCTCTATAAATACAGCAGCAGCCCCAACCCTAATTACATACTTTTTTTTACGCAACATTGAGATCGCAATTTTACACCAAAAAGCTGCGGCCAGAACCCTAATTTCACAGAGATGCAAATCTCCCAACCAACAATCATCTTCAACATGATTGTTGGCTAGAAACCTTGCAGTGAGTCGACGGAGGAAGCCTATCAACAACAAAACCAACTAGAGAGTTCGATGCTTAAGTTTAGT